>JARQOC010000010.1:12599438-13130514 GCA_033576535.1 Allobates femoralis
TAATGATCAGCAGTCAAGAAGGCAGTCCTACCTAATGATTAACAGTCAAGAAGGCAGTTCTACCTAATGATTAACAGTCAAGAAGGCAGTTCTACCTAATGATTAGCAGTCAAGAAGGCAGTCTTACTTAATGATTAACAGTCAAGAAGGTAGTCCTACCTAATGATCAGCAGTCAAGAAGGTAGTCCTACCTAATGATTAACAGTCAAGAAGGTAGTCCTACCTAATGATCAGCAGTCAAGAAGGCAGTCAAACCTAATGATTAGCAGTCAAGGAGGCAGTCAAACCAAATGATTAGCAGTCAAGATGGTGGTCGTTCCTAATGATTCTAATGATTAGCAGTCAAGGAGGTAGTCCTACCTCATAATTAGCAGTCAAGGAGGCAGACCTACCTAATGATTAGCTGTCAAGGAGGCAGTCCTACCTAATGATTAGCAGTCAGAAAGGCAGTCCTACCTAATGATTAGCAGTCAAGGAGGCAGTCCTACCTAACAATTAGCAGTTAAGAAGGCAGTCCTACCTAATGATTAGTAGTCAAGGAGGTAGTCCTACCTAACAATTAGCAGTTAAGAAGGCAGTCCTACCTATTGATTAGTAGTCAAGGAGGCAGTCTTACCTAATGATTAGCAGTTAAAAAGTCAGTCCTACCTAACGATTAGCAGTTGTGAAGGCAGTCCTACCTAATGACTAGTAGTCAAGGAGGTATACCTACCTAATGATTTGCAATCTACAAAGCAGATGAACCTAATGATTAGCAGTTGAGAAGGCAGACCTACCTAATGATTAGCAGTCAAGGTGGTATCTCCCATCCGTAACTCTACAGACTCGGGAGTTCATTTCAAATATCTAAACTTCTGAGAATCCGACATTCCATTGCCACAAGTCCCCCTGAAATCACCAGATAATCTTACACCAATTGAGGAATTCATCTCCAAATTAATCTCCCAGACAAATTTAAAGCCGACTTCAAGGACTCCCTAAATGTCACAACGAAAGCACTTTGAAAACCTCAAAAGCTCGAAACCCCCTTATCCTGAAATAGCACGACCCTTTCAATACCTTCTTGCAAACCTAAAGCCCATAAGTCAATGCCATCCACATTTAGATGAACTCCATTAGCCAACAAAAATTCCTTGTCCCTCCTTTCCAAATCAAAATGGTACACTGAGAAGCCCCCATTCCCAGCTACAAAATTGGATATGGCATTATTCACCGTTATGTGATCCTTATTGATCTTGTCCATGGAATGAGCAGCTCACCAAGTTCTACACTACCAAACCATAATAAGATCTGAAAAGGATGACCAAAGGTGCAACAAATTGTGTTTTACATCCCTGATTAGGTAACTTTCTGAAAGGGTGAATCACGAAATCATTACCTCCTACATGTAAAAATAAAATGTCAGGGGCCTTATCCAAAAAAGCCCAACGATGTATCTCTTGCAAAACCCTTCTCCAACCAATACCTCTAAAACCAACCATCTGATCACCACTGTAACTCCGGAAAAAACGTGCTATCTACTCTCTTTTCTTACGTCCACCTGAAACTCTCCCCAATAAATGTACGAATGACCATATCGAAAGAGGAGTCTACTCTGAAATAAAACACAAGCAAACCACGGTGTAACGTTAAGATAAAAGGTAAACCACAGTAAACCCAAATCAGCCACCAATTTAAGAAAACAAACCTTCAACTAAACCCTGAGATCTAATGTAACTACAATAACATGGTGAAACCCACCATCCGCTGGACAATCTCTGGACTGAAACCGGAAACATCCGTTTCCGGTGTGGACCCAATATGAAAAGCATGTGGCGCGAAACAAGAGGAATCCAATCCCAGACAATCAAAACATCCCCTAAAGATTGTGGTAAATTGATACCTTGATAAAGGAGAACCATCCCCGTGACATAACAAAAGACCATCACGGCGGGGCCTAAAGGCATTAACATCCTCCAGACATTGTAAAGGACACATGACAGATCCCTGAACTGCACCAAAAGTTACACACCTACCTTTACCTGTCTTATCTGTTTTTGATTTCCAAATCCAAAATTCAACCCCCTCCGAGACATGGCGGCAACAACTACAGCCAAAAGCACAACCCAACTCCTACTAGGGGAAACAACTTCCCCAACTCTCAAAGCACCAAAAATGTTGAGCGGTAAAGCCAAACAAAACAGAGTTGAGTGATGACCAGGGGCGGACTGGCCCAGGTGGCAGAGGGGCAAGTGCCCCCCAGGCTGATGGTTTTGCCCTAATTTAGGGCCGCTCCCTCAATGATATGGGCCGGCGGCCGGCGCTAAGCCGCAGCAACATGCGGTGGAGGGCAACATGCGGTGAGTGTCCGAACCCTCCCCTGCTCCTCAACCGGCCGTATCCGATAGCACCCCCTTTGCTCCTCACCCGGCCTGCAGATCCGAAAGCACCCCCCCGATCCTCGGGCTGAAGAATCTGGCTGGCACCTGGGACGAGCTCCCCTGGTGGTGACTGACATGGCCCCTAAGAGCATGGTAATGTGAAAACCCACCCACTGCTGCCCCTTTTAAATCTTCTGCACCTGCCCTATCCCTACTCCTTGATTGACCTCACCTCCCTCCAACCTATCATCATGCCGGCCTCCACCGAGTTGAGGCTGATGTTCTGGCCTTACCTTTAGTTTTGTGTCCTGTTTTGGTACACACATGCCTTTTTCAGTTATGTTTTTTTTCTTTTGAGTCCTTTTGCTGTGTTTTGCGTCAATCCCGGGGATGTACAGTTTGCCGGGTGTACCTGCTTTCCACCAGTAAAGGTACCTAAAAGACTTTGATGTGTCAGCGTTTGATTCCTGGGTCTAACAGCAGCCTAACTAAGCTGCCTCACAACATCTTGTGCAGCTCCTGGCTCCGGGGACTCCCGCTCGTCCTGTGGGGAGCGTTTCATCTAGCTGCATAACATCCCCCAGAGGCCTAGCAACGCCGGTGAAATCACCGGAATACCCGCAGGTGGCGTCACGAAGACAATTAACCCCTACTGTTCAGCCATCCCCCTATTGATCTGGACCACCGGGCCCCGCAGGCTCGGTTCCGTGACAAGGAGAGTCAACGCCTGCGACGTGCAGAACCCGGCTACGGTGAGTCACAACAGTTCACACCCAGGAAGGACTGGAAATGGTATTGTCTCTGAGAACAAGTCCAGAACTGGATGCAGTGCAGAGAAGCAAAAGCAAAGTCCTGAAACGGTCCTATGCACTGCAACAAAATAAACAGAAAACCACACCAGAGCTTTTTAGAACAAGCTGAGTTTACTTGAATTAAAGCAACCTGGCAGAAGCTAAATTAGAAACACACTCGGCAAAGAGCAGCTTGAGTCAGGAAACAAACTGGAAGCAGGTGTAGGTTAGCTGGACATCAGACTACAGAAGCTGTAAAGAGCCAAATCAAAATTGCTGGAGGAGGAGCATAACTTGAGATGCACAAAGGAGCCAAGCATCCAAGCAAAATACTCAAGAAAGGCCTTGAAGATGGTCCAGAGCTTATATAGGTAGGAAGGCAGGAATAATTGGACAGGAATGATGTAGAAGACGCCATCTTGGTTAAGGGCAAGGAGATGTAGAGGGCAATCTGAAGAGCTGAAATCCTGACACCAAAATACTGAGATTGTCCCACGTATTTACCGGTGTGGGGAGTACCAGTGCAGCAAGGAATGTCTGCTAAGTGTTTGCTGTTGTGAGACTGTTCCTGGAGGAGGCTGTGGTCGATTGTGGAGCTGAATCCCCCTCAAGCTTTGTCAGTAACATGGCCGAAGGAATCACGAGTACCCTGACAGAAGGACTTCCCCCGTGTGTGATGAATTATATAATCCGGCTCAGTTCCACAGTTCAGGACGGGCGAAAAATCTGCTGAACTCTTCCCCACGTAAGTCCTGAGCTCAGGCCCGCTGTAGAGAACCTAGCGGGAGGGTGCACGCAATCCTTCAGTTTGGCATCAAACTAACATAAATAGCCAATAAACATCTGCACCGCAGTCAGTGATCCTAAAGACTTTGATTTGGAGCTTCAGTTAACTTCTCTTAAACTAAAAAGAACCTGTGAGTGGGTAGATAAGGGTGAGTTTTAGACAGCAGATAAGTTTGGTAAAGAGGACATGTCACCCCCCTGGTGCTATGCTAACTGAATGCAGCAATGAATGCAGCATGTCTGCTGCAATCAGGGAAGGGGTCCCCCATGTCTCTAGCCCCCCCCTGTAAGTTGTTAAAAAGACTTTATAAAGTGTACAGATAAGGAGCCCAGAGGGATTTACTCAGTAATTAATGAGTTATTACTGCTCCGTGGTGTCCTCCCCGCCTCCAGCCCTCTCTGTGCCTCCTCCTGCCCTCTCTTGTTCAGCCTCCTGTATGTGTCATCACTGTTGCTGATGTCCTCCCCGCCTCCAGCTCTCTCTGTGTCACCTCCAGCCATCTCTTGTTCAGCCTCCTGTATGTGTCATCACTGCTGCTGGTGTCCTCCCCGCCTCCAGCCCTCTCTGTGCCACCTCCAGCCCTCTCTTGTTCAGCCTCCTGTATGTGTCATCACTGTTGCTGGTGTCCTCCCCGCCTCCAGCTCTCTCTGTGTCACCTCCAGCCATCTCTTGTTCAGCCTCCTGTATGTGTCATCACTGTTGCTGATGTGCTCCCCGCCTCCAGCTCTCTCTGTGCCACCTCCAGACCTCTCTTATTCAGCCTCCGGAGGGCTGGAGGCGGGGAGGACACCAGGGAACAGAGATGAAACATACAGGAGGGTGAACAAGAGGGGGCTGGAGGTGGCACAGAGAGAGCTGGAGGCGGAGAGGACACGAGGGAACAGCAGGGACTCCATACTGAGTAAGTCCCTCTGGACTCGTTATCTGTACACTTTTTAAAAACGTTTTAACAACTTACAGGGGGGCTAGAGACATAGGGGGCCCCTTCCCTGAATGCAGCAGACATGCTGCATTCAGTTAGCATAGCACCAGGGGGGTGACCTGTCCTCTTTAACCCTTGTGCTGCATCACCGAAGGGCCTTTTAGTACAACCCTCAATTTTCACCATATTTCTTTAGATTAATCCCAGCCCCTGTGTTAGATAGAGGAGTCAGTTAGGTAAGTTGCTACGCTATCATTTGCAGCAACGCGGTCCAATCCCGGTGATACAGCATAGTGGTCCTGGTCAGCTTCGACCGGTTGTGTGTTATATTTTATTTCTGAATTCTTTTGGTGTGCATTTGTAGAAACCCCTTTCAACCCGTTTAGTAAATCCAAATTGTCCGAAAACGTCCGGTCTCGTTCTTGTTCCACAGCCCGCTGTATCTTGATAAAGAACCCCTGGCCCGCGATTTACGTAATCATGACATGGACTCAGCAGTGATGCCATCTGTGGTCTATGCACGATGGTCGGGGACCCATCGACTTGTATGGGTGACTTTCATCCATGATGCTCATAACAGATGGACATCATTTTTTTGCAGACACCTGCTTAGTACAAAAACACAGACATCGCCATATATTATAGAGGGTACGTGCTCTATGTACATGAAAAACAGACATCTAAATGAGGCCTTAGCTTATTGCTTCAACTTAGGCAGCAAATAAGCGATGTTTACCACATAATGAAAAACTATTCTGCTTGGGTGGATATGTCCCATAACACCTCCGCTATACTAAAGCGGTAATGGTGAGGTCCATAGAGATGTACTCTGCAGCCCTGTGACTGTAAAAGGATGAAAAAATATGGACAATTTTCTCTTGTTCTGTAGTAAAATGAAAATAACGGCTCTGATAAAGCTACAAAAACATCCCTCCACCACGGGGCAGCCGGTCTGTCACTGCTGATTAAACATGGATGCATCACCCGGCTCCGGAGGAAAAGCTCAACAGCAGAAACATCATGAGTTCAAATGAGTCCTGGCAGGTGAATGCCGCAAATATCTCTACATTTACAAGAACTGCTACTGATGAAGAGAGGTGTTCCCGACCTTTACACAGACGCAGTGGCGTAACATTCACGGTCGCAGGGGTCGCGGCTGCGACGGGGCCCGGACCTATAGGGGGCCCGGCGCCCGTGTAGCCAGCCGCCCCCTGCGCCGCGCGATCCCAGCGCTCTGCGCCGGGCGCAGCACACACCGCCGCATAGAGTCAGGAAGCTGTCTGGCAGGCGGCCACATCCTATTCCTTCCCAGCAGGTCAGGTGACCAGGGACTTGCTTGGTGGCTCCGCCCCCTCCTCAGTCTCCTGCCCGGTGTCCCGGTAGCCATGTGTTTCGTCCTGGCCGCTCATTGAAGAGAAGGAGAGCGGAGGACAATGGTGAGAGGAGAAGGAGGTGAGCTGGGGACACAGGGGAACGGGGCACACAGGAGAACGGGGGACAGAGGAAGAGGAGAGCTGTGGACACGGGAAACAGGAGGAGGAGAGCTGGGAGTGGGGACACAGGAGGAGGAGAGCAGGGTAAAGAAGGACGGAGGACACAGGAGGAGGAGAGCAGGGGACACAGGAGGAGGAGAGCAGGGGACAGAAGAACGGAGGACACAGGAGGAGGAGAGCGGGGCACACAGGAGGAGGAGAGCAGGAGACAAGAATAGAGGACACAGTAGGAGGAGAACTGGGGACACAGGAGAATGGGGACAGAGGAGGACGACAGCTGGGGACACAGGAGAACTGGGGACACAGGAGGAGGAGAGCTGGGGACACAGGAGAGCGGGGGGCAGAGGAGGAGGAGAGCTGGGGACAGAAGAACGGAGGACACAGGAGGAGGAGAGCAGAGGACACAGGAGGAGGAAAGCAGGGGACACAGGAGGAGGAGAGCGGTGGACACAGGAGGGGGAGAGCTGAAGACACAGGAGGAGGACAGCAGGGGACAGAAGAACGGAGGACACAGGAGGAGGAAAGCGGCGGACACAGGAGGAGGAGAGCTGGGGACACAGGAGGAGGAGAGCAGGGGACAGAAGAACGGAGGACACAGGAGGAGGAGAGCTGGGGACAGAAGAACGGAGGACACAGGAGGAGGAGAGCGGGGGACACAGGAGGAGGAGAGCTGGGGACACAGGAGGAGGAGAGCAGGGGACAGAAGAACGGAGGACACAGGATGAGGAGAGCTGGGGACAGAAGAACGGAGGACACAGGAGGAGGAGAGCGGGGACACAGGAGGAGGAGAGCTGGGGACACAGGAGGAGGAGAGCAGGGGACAGAAGAACGGAGGACACAGGAGGAGGAGAGCTGGGGACAGAAGAACGGAGGACACAGGAGGAGGAGAGCGGGGACACAGGAGGAATAGAGCGGGAGACACAGGAGGAGGAGAGCAGGGGACAGAAGAACGGAGGACACAGGAGGAGGAGAGCGGGGGACACAGGAGGAGGAGAGCTGGGGACACAGGAGGAGGAGAGCAGGGGACAGAAGAACAAGACACAGGAGGAGGAGAGTGGGGGACACAGGAGGAGAGCAGGAGACAGAAGTACGGAGGACACAGGAGAGGAGAGCGAAGGACACAGGAGGAGGAGAGCAGGGGACAGAAGAACGGAGGACACAGGAGGAGGAGAGCTGGGGACAGAAGAACGGAGGACACAGGAGGAGGAGAGCGGGGGACACAGGAGGAATAGAGCGGGAGACACAGGAGGAGGAGAGCAGGGGACAGAAGAACGGAGGACACAGGAGGAGGAGAGCGGGGGACACAGGAGGAGGAGAGCTGGGGACACAGGAGGAGGAGAGCAGGGGACAGAAGAACAAGACACAGGAGGAGGAGAGTGGGGGACACAGGAGGAGAGCAGGAGACAGAAGTACGGAGGACACAGGAGGAGGAGAGCGAAGGACACAGGAGGAGGAGAGCAGGGGCCAGAAGAACGGAGGACACAGGAGGAGGAGAGCAGGGGACACAGGAGGAAGAAAGCGGGGACACAGGAGGAGGAGAGCGGCGGACACAGGAGGGGGAGAGCTGAAGACACAGGAGAAGGAGAGCTGGGGACAGGAGAGCGGGGGACACAGGAGGAGGAGAGCTGGGGACAGAAGAATAGAGAACACAGGAGGAGGAGAGTGGGGGACACAGGAGGAGGAGAGCAGGGGACAGAAGAACAGAGGACAGAGGAGGAGGAGAGCTGGGGACACAGGAGAACGGGGGACACTGGAGGAGGAGAGCGGGGGACACAGGAGAATGGGTGTCAGAGAAGGAGGAGAGCTGGGGACAGAGGAGGAGGAGAGCTGGGGACACAGGAGAATGGGTGACACTGGAGGAGGAGAGCGGGGGACACACAGGAGAATGGGGGACAGAGGAGGAGGAGAGCAGGGGACACACAGGAGAATGGGGGACACTGGAGGAGGAGAGTGGGGAATACAGGATAATGGGGAACAAAGGAGGAGGAGAGCTGGGGACAGAAGACCGTAAACACAGGAGGAGGAGAGAGGGGGACACAGGAGGAGGAGAGCGGGGGACACAGGAGAATGGGGACAGAGGAGGAGAGCTGGGGACACAGGAGGAGGAGAGCAGGGGACACTAAAGAAGGAGAGCAGAAGACTCCACTACTGGAATAGGCTAACATGTGGGATGACACTGGGTTTTGGAATGAGTCTACAGTTATGTGCAGTTCTCACTAATCCTAATTTTCAGATCCCGGTAGGGCTGCATATATAAGGCTGTGTGCTGATGATAAGGATACGCAGTGGTTTGGACGCAGCATCTTGTTGCTGCATTCAAAACCGCTGCGTAATACAGTATAAGCATGGTGGATGGGATTTGTAGAAATCCCATCCTGACTATGCATAACCCGACCACAGCGTTCTGACAGCTGCGGTGTGGGTGTCCGCTCCTCCGCATCTCCGCAGCATGTTAATTTCATGCTTCGGAGTCAGAAGCGGTTCCAATCGGGTGACAGCAGGAAGAAGCCGCCCTGCACCTGCCACACATGGTGAGTACAGGGCGGCTGCTGTCTCCCTGCGGGCACCCGCGGCTTCACTCAGGTCCGGAGGAGCTGCGTCCAACACGTAGCTCTTCCAGACCGTGAGCACATAGCCTTAGGCTGCATATATAGCACAATATATAGAGAGATATAAGGCTGCACTACATGGAGAGCTATGAGGCTGCATATATAAGGCTGCAATATATGAGGTTGTACTATAAGGATAGCTATGAGGCTGCATATATAAGGCTGTACTATAGAGGCTGCACTACATGGAGAACTGAACCTGCGTTATACTATATGGAGGGCTGTGAGGCTGCATTATACTATATGGAGGCCTGTGAGGCTGTATTATACTATATGGAGGTCTATGAGGCTACTATATGTAGGATAGTGGGGGTACATTATAATAATTGGATGACTATTGGGGCTACCTTATGAATGGGGGACTATGAGATGCATTATAATACATGGAGGACTATGGGGGTATATTGTGACATATAGAGGAATATGGGGATGCATTATAATAATGGGATGGGCTATATTCCAGTAGGAGGGCCATATATAGCAGGGGTCAATTTGTGAATCTTTATAGATCTTAGAATGTTACATGGGGCCCAAACATCTGACCAATATGTGCTCGCGCGGGGGGTAAGAGGGGGGCCCAGGTCTGAATTTCGCACCGGGGCCCTCCAGACTCTAGTTATGCCACTGCACAGACGTGTACCTAGATCCCAATCTAAAGGGAAATTGTCACCACATTTGACCAATCTAAACTATTAATATGGGCATACAGGTACTACTGATAATAATCCTACCTGTCTGCCTCATATCAGGTGACTTGTTGTCGAGAAATCATCTTTTATCACTTTATATAATTGAGCTGTTCCAGGCTATGGGTTGGATGTTGCCTGGAAGATAACTCTGCCATCAGAGCTTATCTACTTATATAGTCATGCTGTCTTGTCCGTCATCCACTCCCGCCGATGTCGTCCTATAAAGAGCTATCAAGTTTTGACACTGCAGCCATATTTGCACACCCAAGTGATGGGTGTGCAAATATGGTGCCCGCTAGTGGTAGTGGCCACTTAAAAAATGCCATGGTCAAATGAAAACATTGATACCCACAACCAACACTAGGAAGCTGCTGTCACATATGAAAAACCCGAAGACGTCCCTGGACATCCCCGCTATAGATGCTGACCTGCCGCACCTGAATGAGCAACTGGTCATGTGCATACCTGGTGTGCATGCCCAGTTACTCATGCTGCCACCATCAGAGGCCAGACACAACACAGCAGGCCACAGACAGCACAGGGGGTCACATACAGCACAGGTGGTCACATACAGCACACGGGGCCACAGAAAGCACAGAGAGACAGAGACTGCACAGGGGGTCACATACAGCACAGGGGGTCACATACAGCACAGGGGGTCACATACAGCACAGGGGGTCACAGACAGCGCAGAGAGGCAAAAGACTGCACAGGGGGTCACATACAGCACAGGGGGTCACATACAACACAGGGGGTCACATACAGCACAAGGGGTCACATACAGCACAGGGGGCCACATACAGCACAGGGGTCACATACAGCACAGGGGGTCACATACAGCACAGGGGGTCACATACAGCACACAGGGCCACAGACAGTGCAGAGAGGCAGAAACTGCACAGGGGGCCAGAGATAGCACACAGGGGGGCAGAGACAGTGCACAAGGAGGGGGGGCAGAGACAGTGCACAAAGGGTGCAAAGAGTGATCAGATGGGGCATAGAAGGTGCACAGAGGGGGCAGAGAGTGCACTGGGGGCATAGAGAGGGCACAGGGAGGAACAGAGAGTGCATGGCGGGAGCAGAGAGTGCACAGGGGGCAACAGAGAGCACATGGGGCACAGTCAGAGAATGCACAGGAGGAACAGAGACCAGAAGGGGGCACAGAGAGCTCACAGAGGGGGCACAGAGCACATGGGGCAGAGAGAGTGTACAGGGGGCACAGAGAGCGCATGCACCGTTACTCATGTGGTCGCCAACTTTGGACATTTGTGTATACAAACATGGATGCAGCATGATGCATCACTCCGCCCCACCACTTCCATGGTAAGATTACAGTAATTACAGAATTACATCAGAGGGGAACTTGGTGGGAGCTAATAAAGTGGATAACAAGGAGTCTAAGTCTATTTTGTATGCAATAAAGGATTTCTCTGTGTGTATGTTTTTTTCTCATTACTAAAAGAGAAATTGCTATTGCCAATGGCCGGCTGTCATACTGACGGCTGACATTAGCAATAAGGCTTGACGTCAACGGCCAAAAAAAGCTGACATCAATCCCTTTATTACCCAGTCTGCCACCATCACTTGGGCAGCTGGAAAAGTGCGCTAAATGCCAGTTTTGGCATCTCTCATGAAGGTGCCAAGTCTGGGGTAGCTGCTGGCTGTAATTTTCAGTGTGGGGGGCCAGAACGCTTGGGCCTTACCACGCTGAGAATTACAGCTCCCAGCTGCCTGGGTTACTTTGGCTGGTAAACAAAAATACAGCGAAACCCACGCCAACTTTCTTTAATTATTTATTTAAATAGCTAAAAAAAAAATATGGCCCCCTGTATTTTTCTTTGCCAGTGATGGTAACACCAGGCAGCGAAGGTTGGCAGCTAGTAGCTGGCAATAGAAAATACAGCGAAGCCTTACACATTTTTTACCAGGAATTAAAACACTTTGTAAATAAAAAAAACAAAGAAACACAGAAACAGGTGTTTAACTAAAACTACATTTATTTACATAAACTGGGAGACAGAACGCAAGGGAGAAAGACGGTGGACAGGGGAGGAACGCAGAAGGGGGAGAGACAGCTGCCACGCCAGCTTCACTAGCTCTCCATATAGCATAATGCAGCCTCATATTCTCTCCATATAGTATAATATAGCCGCATAGCCCTCCATACTGCATAATACAGCCTCATATATCTCCATATAATGCAACATTATATACAGTAAGCAGCCTAATATCTCTCCATATAGTGCAGTATTATATATGCAGCCTTATAACTCCCATATAGTGCAGTATTATATATCCAGCCTTATATCTCTCCATACAGTGCAGTATTATATATCCAGCCTTATATCTCTCCATACAGTGCAGTATTATATATCCAGCCTTATATCTCTCCATACAGTGCAGTATTATATATCCAGCCTTATATCTCTCCATACAGTGCAGTATTATATACCCAGCCTTATATCTTCAATATAGTGCAGTGTTATATATCCAGCCTTATATCTCTCCATACAGCGAAGTATTATATATCTAGCCTTATATCTTCAATATAGTGCAGTGTTATATATCCAGCCTTATATCTCTCCATACAGTGCAGTATTATATATCCAGCCTTATATCTTCAATATAGTGCAGTGTTATATATCCAGCCTTATATCTCTCCATACAGTGCAGCATTGTATATGCAGCCTTATATATGACCCCCCATAATCCTCTCACAAAGTAAAAGCAGACGCTTTCGAAGCACTAAAGTGACACGTTTCAGGACATGTAGGCTACAAAAATGATCAGGATCGCCCAAAGACGCAAAACCCAAGCAAGAGGTGCTGTAAAGCGCTGTGTGCACATAGCCTAAGGGAATGTAGACTGTGAGCCCCAATGGGGACAGAGATAATGTATGTAAAGTGCTGTGTGCACATAGTCTAAGGGAATATACACTGTGATCCCAAATAGGGACAGAGGTGATGATGTATGTAAAGTGCTCTGGCCATACTGCACTCACTTATATATATATAAAAAAAAATCTTTACTTACCTCTTCTAGTTCCCTCGCTGCTTCGGCGTCTCCTGCAGATTCCAAATGAAGGAGGAGGTGCCGGCCTGCTGTATGCAGTCCCCAGTGGAGTGCAGGGCAGGAACCTGGCAGGTCAGAGGAGGAGAGGGGTGGGAGCAGCAGAAGGAAGTAAGAGGCTTCCCTCCCCTCCTCTCCCTGACTCTCGGAGCACGTGCTGCGGCGCTGCCACATGGGTGTTTGTCCTCGGGAATGCACATCCATGTGATGCGGGCACCTGGCGCAGTGATTGGTGGGCGCAGGGAGTGGCTGACAGCTCAGGCCCCTTATAGGTCCGGGCCCCTATTCAGCCATGACCCCTGCGAACGCGATCGTTACGCCACTGCTTCTCTTCTTATTATTATTTTTCCAGCAATTACAAGCTTTCCAATATTGAGATTATTAGCACAAATTGAAATTTTTGGGAAATCGTCGAGATTGGCAAATTAGAATATCAGAGTTGCTTATTTCATCCTTTAAATCTTACATCTATGGGTTCTTGGTGTGCCATCCCAGGGCTGCCCATTGAGCACCTTCATCAGATTTACACCCCTCCTTTCTTCAGTTAGTTGAACACATTGATGATGTAGTGCTTAGATAAAATTGTTCCGGATCTTGGTGTAATACACATAATCTGGGAACCTTGAGATTGGCACATCGATTTCAGCATTCACTGAGTGTGTGTAATTGATAGTGATAGTGTGGTACCCCTGCGGGTAAGTGTCACAGAATCACCTGGTGCACAGAGGGATTTCCACATTGGGTACCCTACACATGCAACATCTTCTATCCCAGGCCTGAAGCTCTACTTGCTGCCTTCAAGCAAGGTCCCCTATAAATTCAGGCCGGGGGAGGAGTTAGGCAGTTTCAGTCAGTGAACCGGCAGGCCGAACAACTTCTGTAGAGATGCAAGTCATTGAGCTGCGGGATGTGAATGGCGGAAGTGAGCACACAGCGACCGTGCCCTGTGCAGAAGCGCATCTAGGCCCGGATAGTGGGCTAGAAACTGCTGAACCACTAGGTTCAAGACGTGAGCCACACAAGGCACGTGTGTCACCTTGCTTTGGCCACGCCCAGGTTTGCAGCATTGTCGCACACGGCCTTCCCTGACTGCAGGTTCAGTGGAGACAACCATTCATTAACCATTCATTAAACTCTGTCTCCAGAGCTGACCACAACTCCTCAGCTGTGTGACTCACATTTCCCAGACATTTTAATGTGAACACCGCCTAATGGCATTGAGCCCTGCTGCCAGCATAGTAAGGAGGTGTGCTGGATTCTGTCTGAGCAGTGTGAACGCGGGTCATATGACCAGACAGGCTTTGGGCGCAGGTGGAGAACCTAGAAGAGTTAGAGGAGGCAGAAGCAGTGGAGGAACATCTAGATACAGAGGTTTGACGCGCAAACCGTGGGGATGGCAATACTTGTAGAGCAGACCCTTCTGCTGTCACCATAGTCATTCAGTGCCCAGTCAGCGACATGTAACGCCCCTGTCCATGCTTACTTGTCCAGGTGTCTGTGGTGGTGAAATGCACCCTGTCACACACAGAGTTTCTCAAGGAAGCAGTGATGTTGTGTGCGACATGCTGATGTAGCGCAGGCACAGCTTTCTTTGAGAAGTAGTGGTGACTGGGCATCTGGTATTGGGGGACCACGATGGCCATAAGGTCTCAAAAATCTGCTGTTTCCACCAGACGGAAAGGCAGCATTTCCGTAGCCAACAGCTTGCAGATGGTGAAAGTCAACCTCTTAGCTTTGGCATGGGTAGGAGGAAATGGTATTTTACTTGTCCACATCTGAGGGAGCGAGGGCTGGCTGCTGTGCGGAGACAGGGTTGAGTAAGGTGTCCAGACAAACTGCTGGTCTGTGAGGGAGGTGCAGGCGGACGTATGACATCATATTCATGAAAAAGTGGTGCTCTTGATGTCTGACAGCGCTCACCACCAGCAGGTGATTCCACTTCCAAAACAGCTGACAACCTATCAATCACACTGACTATTACGGGTAAAGTCCTGCGTCCGAAAGCCTGTCTGACAGCTGTCTCCACAGTCACAGAGGATGAAGTGGCCGCAAATACACTTGATGGGCCAGACGGTGGTTGGCCAGGCCCAGTAGGACGCATTGTAGCACAGTGAGCTTCCCACTGTGACTTATGCTTCATGTCCATGACGGTTCATGCAGGAAGTACTCAAACTATTGATCTTTTGACCTCTACTCAGTTTTTGTTTACAAATTTGGCAGATAACATGAGTTGGTTCATCCTTTGCGATCTGATGAAAAAAGGCTCAGGCTAGGCAAGGCTTAGCGCCCATGTGACCTGCAGAGCCACCGAGACTTCTGTACAGAGGCAGAGTTGTGGCTGAGGACGCAGTTGTTGACGTGTTCCAGGACTCCATCTCTGTCCAGGAAGCCACAACCTAAACTCATCTCTAGCATCCTCCTCCACCTCCTCTGCTGACCTCATCAACTGTCTGCCTGTGGATTGTCAGTAAGTGGGATAAACAACCTCATCACCACCCTGTGTGTTCTCACACTTGTCGTCCTCAGAGCCAAACTCTTCCTTCCCTGAGCGCAAAGTCAAGTTGTCAGTACAATCAGGTATCTGAGTCTCATCATCATCTTCCTCATTGTCTCCACCAACAGGGCTTACAGTTTGGGAATGAGGGTCTACATTATGCTCGGAACCTTGTTCATCTGGGCCTGGATCCAACTCACAAAGATTTTGGGCATCGGTGCAGATCTTTTTCTCGTCTTCACTCACTGAAGCTTTGGAGCAGACCTCTGATTTCCAGGTTATAGTAGGAGTGAACAGCTCTGCAAACTCACCCATCTGTGTTAACCCATACTCAGTAGGGCGGCTGGAGACTTGTGAGCTGTGAGGAAGCAAGTGCGATTGGGGTGACACCTCTGAGGACTGTAGTGTTTGTGATGTTGAAGTTGGGGTGGAGGAGAGCCCACTTGATGGAGCGCTTGATATCCATTGAAGCACCTGCTCTTTTTGGGCCTCATCTACAAGTTTTAGCGATGCTCTTCTGCGTAAGAATGGGATGATATCAGATTGTCCATGAAAAGATGTAGACATCTTAGTTTGGCCTTCAAGACGGTATTTGTTCACCAGATGTTTCTGTTACTTTAGCACCTACCCCACGGACACAAAGATTTTTACCCTTTCCAACACGTCTATTCCCCTTTCCACAATCAGCAGAACTTTTACCACTCATTTTGCAGGGTAACTAATTAGCAACTCTGTAGTTGTTGGTACAAAAAACAATAGATGCAAAACTAGCAGAGCTGAGTGGCCAAACAGTGGTACTAGGCTAAATAGGTTTTGGTAATTAGTTTTTTGCAGATGTAAAACAGTGGTACTAGCGTATATAGTTTTGGTCAGATGCAATACAAAAGTGTTGTCTGCGCTGTGTGGCGGTACTATTCATAAGGACACTGAAGTACAGTATTTACTGGGTTAGATTTTGCCATATGGTGTAAAAAACGCTTGCACAGCACTGGAACAGACCTGCCTGGAACAAAATGCTTTTAAGCCCTCAAAAGGGCTGTTCTTCAAAGAGGTCCCTAAACCTATTAACTATCTATTTAACTTGCAATTGAATCGCTATCTATCTATATTGGTCTGTATTTCACACAGCAGCACCAGCAGCGGTGCCGTCTGACACTGAGCTGCAGCACTGAGAAAATAGCGAGCAGGGTAAAATGGCCAAGTTTTAAATGGCAAGGGCATGTGACATGGCCAGCCAATGACACAAACCCTTGTGTTAAAAAAAAGTGCACTTTCCTCTATGCATGTGAATTGGTCGACAGGGTAGTGGGGTACTCGGATACCGGGACAGATGGCCACTTCGATGGGGGGATCACGGCTGGTTGGTTCCCAGTTCCGTGCCCTGGACCCTCAATGGCGGGGATGGTGGGGGATGATGATGATGGACGCCACCTGTGGTACCTGGTAACGTGGATACCAGCGCTGTAGCCGGCTGCTGAGGTGATGGAGGTGCAGCTCAAAGTAGTACAGCTCCCCACAGGTGGAGCTTTACCTCAGGGCAGCGGGGGTAGATGAGGGCAGTAATAGTCCTCACCGATTTGATGCTGTGGGAGCCCTCCGGGTGGCGGAGAAAGGAAGCACAGACACCAGATCAGCTCAAGAAGTTCTTTACTGGTACCGGGCAGATGATGGAGTACACAGTTCAATCTGGTTTATCGGGGACGTAGCCACAGATTTTGAGGTGTCTTTGCAGAGTCTGTCGGTGGTCCCTTTTGTAATAGCTTTCTGGGTATAGGTTCCTCTTTAACTCTCATTAACCACACTGAAGAGCCCTTTCGCCAGTCCCCTGGTCTGTTACTGTTAGGTGCAGTCGGTTCCTTACCGGTACGAACGAGAGCGACAGCCAGATGATCCTCCCACCACCGGAATTCGGTCCTTTCCCTAAAGTGTCCTGGACCCAATTTGGAACTGAGGTAGGGATTCAGTCTGAGGCGCTATGGCTTCCTTATGTCAGTCCCACAGCTTGTCGGTTTGCAGTCAGGGATAGACCAACTGACTGCCTCGGCACCAGTATGCCTGTGTTGACCCCGGACTTCCCAGCTGGCTCCAACTGGTCCTGGTTTGTCCCCTCCCCTTTTCGTGTTCCTTTCCCATCCTCCACTTCTCTCCTCCCGCCATCCTGTTGCTGGGCGTAGAGACCCTAGTCCTGGGATCGAGACTGTGTTGGGGGTGTGTTTGGGATGACCGGACTTACCACTCCCGGCTGCTGCACCATCTAGTAGCGACCGGTCCGCAGGGACGCCACAGCAGTACTGCTTAGTCTCATTCATAGGGGTCCGCTGCAGAGTTAGCAGATAGCTTGTGCAAAACAGAGGAAACAGTTCTTTTTTCTAATCACATACAATTCCTTCAAGCACTGCTTTGGCCAGAACCCATTGTTAATATGCTGCAGCAGTGTAAATGTAGGGGGGTCCAGGACTCAGCCGCCCCCATCTTATAGGATACTGTGACCCTGTAAAAGTTATATAAAAATATGTATATCTGTGTTATGTGATGTGGCCCCTGAGTCTTTGGTTTGTGGAGACTGCTTTCCCGGCATTCTTGGGGTAGCTAGAGATAATTATGCTTAATAGTCTGGTACACCCCTTAAAGGTGGAGTCAGGTAAACAAAAAGAGGTTTTACATATAGGGGAGCAGAGGAAAGTATGTAAAGGAGACAGACACTGTGCCTGTGGGAGATGTAGTAGAGTGGAGCCCAAGAATCTAATTTTGCCAGAGCTTCAGATAAAACTTGGAACTCGGACATGCAGGGCCTAAGAAACAGAGGACTGAGCTGAGAAAGCCTGTCAACTGCGTCCCCCTAGGAGTTAAATCTATAAGCTCCTGAGTGGCGTCCATCTTCTACTGGCAAATACTCAATGAGTCCCCTCGGTTCCTCAAAGCCTGGTAGGCTTTTGAGAGTGGTCTGTTGATGTATGCAGAGGAGTGTTGTCTTGCTGACCACTCCAATAGCTTACACTTAGGGATGGCGTCATCACCTGGTGCACCCGGGCAAGGGCTGGGGCCCTGGATAGATGAGAGGGCCCACTCGCTCTCTGTGAACAGAACCAAAGAGGAGACCCAATCACAGCCGCCCTCCCTCGCTCTCTTGCTCTGCACTGATCTATGTGATTTGTACAGAGCCAGAGAGGAAGCTTACTGGGAGCTACACAGAGGCTGCAGGAGTCGTGCAGCAGAAGTATAAAGATCTGTAAATATAAGAATGCGCATATAGGGTTTTATCCTATTGATTACGGTAGGAATAAGATGTGGAATTGCTCACCTTGTCCAGTTGTGAAACCCACAACTGGTTAAATGGCGATTAGATGCAGGAACTGCACTCCCACAGATCACTGTGGTGTTAACGCAGGTTTCCTTGGACGAACTGCCTTTATGTCCGCGCTGCTTTCTTTCCTGGAGCAGCAGCGCGGACATAAAGGCACTTCGTCCAAGGAAACCTATGCAGCAGAAGGACCTTCCAGTCATGTGACTGAAATGAAGATCCTGGAAAATTCTGCATCTGCTCAACTTCTGTAACCTCCGTGCAGCTCCCTGTGATTCCCCTATCCTGCTCTGCACCGATCAAGAACTGAAAGATGTGGTAATGTACAGTGTGTGCAGATAATTTCCTCCAAATTCTACCCTAGTACATTAAAGTTAGTGCTAATGACCCCTGCCTTTTACACCACCAGAGAAGCTGTGTGCAGCCTTCTGTAATACTGGGGGCTGTGTGCGGCCTACTGCTGATACTGGGGCTGTGTGTGGCCTCCTCCTGTGTACAGGGACTATATGTGGTCTCCTGCTGTATACTGGTGGTTGTGTGCAGCCTCCTGCTGTATACTGGGGTCTATGTGTGGCCTCCTGCTGTATACTGGGGTCTATGTGTGGCCTCCTGCTGTATACTGGGGTCTATGTGTGGCCTCCTGCTGTATACTGGGGTCTATGTGTGGCCTCCTGCTGTATACTAGGGTCTACGTGTGGCCTCCTGCTTTAATACTGGGGCTGTGTGTGTTCTACCCTCTGTATACAGGGGCTATATGTGGCCTCCTGCTGTATACTGATGGCTGTGTGTGGTCTCCTGCTGTATACTGGAGGCTGTGTGCAGCCTCCTGCTGTATACTGGGGGCTGTGTGCAGCCTCCTGCTGTAATACTGGGGCTGTCTGTTCTCCCCTCTGTATACAGGGGCTATACTGTATGTGGCCTCCTACTGTATAAGGAGGGGGCTGTGTGTGGCCTCCTGCAGTATACGGGTGGCTGTGTGTGGTCTCCTGCAGTATACTGGGGGCTGTATGTGTCCTTCTGCAGTATACAGGTGGCAGTGTATGGCTTGCTGTATACTGGGGGCTGTGTGCAACCTCCGGCTGTATACTGGGGGCTGTGTGCAACCTCCGGCTGTATACTGGGGGGTTGAGTGTGGCCTCCTGCTGTATACTGGGAACTTTGCACGGCCTCCTGCTGTATATTGGAGGCGGTGTACGTCCTCCTGCAAATGTATGATTTTTTTTTTTTTTTATCGAATTACATTGACGACATTTATATGCAGATGTGAGTGAGGCCTTGATGTGAACCTAGCCTTAGACAGATAATGTGTTTTGCTAGAAAAAATTGACATTGTCTTTATCATAATTTAAATATGCATAATTAGGCAATATGCAAATTGCAAAGTGAAAAAAATGCATTTGGAATCCCAATAAATTCTAAGGCTGCAGTCTCCTATAATCAAATATAAATAGTCATTTTGTGTAGGCCGAGAATCTGTGTATTGTGAGAGTGGGCGGCGTGGGCAGATGGCCATTGATCAGACTGTGTGAGAACATCTCCATTGAGTGTTAATGTGAATGGTGAAGTCTGTGGATGATCTGTGTGGGCGGCAAAATGAGTAACAGATGAGACCTGTGAAGCGTAGACCTAAATATAAAGGTTATTTGATGACGTCACTCCTTTATTGCAATCATATATATTCTAAATAAATACTTGCTATATGATATATTTTATACAAAGCAAGGAAAAGTGTGCTGTAGAGATGGCTGGGACAGAGCTGTCAAATATATGATGAGACATGGAAACTAAAAAACTGATAAGTTTGCATTTTTGGAAATTAAAGAGGATCTCAGGTGCTAAAATCAGTTAAATGTTATATGCAAATCTTTTTTATATTATTAAATTATTTCCAATGATAATTGTTGCATATAAAGCTATAATGTATATGTAAGGAGCAGGGGCGGACATATCATTGGTGCAGCCTGTCCAGCCACACTGGGGCCCAAGAGGTTAGGGGGCCCATTTCTACATCCAAAGCAGGGTGAATTGTGCATTTTGATGAGCTATAGAACTCCAAAGGGGCCCAGTAATCTAATATTGTGTAATGAGGTGTACAATTCAGATTGTATTATCCAAATTGACAGTGAAATGAACTGTGCACAGTCCGCATTTGTCCACCAGGGGGCATCAGTGGACTGTACAATCACAGAGCTGGGAAACTCCCAGCCATCTCTTTTTTTTACCCAGGAAGTGACAGAGCTTTGTACAGACACAGAGTTGAACAAGAGAACATCTGCCTGTGGATGTGTGTTGAAAGAGGGCTACTTTGCAACACCTTGCCGGAAAAATCACCCCGCAGAAGCCCCGGTGACTGATCCTGGGCCACTGGACTTTGGTGCTGTGACTCTGGCCGCTCTGCAAAACCTTGCCCGCCGAGCACCCGGAGTGCATGTGCAGGGGCCGTGACCGACATAAGGGAGACTTCTGTGCTGCTGTGATCTCCCTTCTGCTGTTGCTCTGTGTGCCCTGAGACTGGGAGAGACAGACTGTTACCTGCAGAAGGAGACCAAAGAAGAAGAGTGAGGAGATCCCAGGCCTGCTACGTGGGAGCGACATCTTCTTCTGTGATAAGACTGGTACGTGATTTTAGGGAAAGTTAGGGGAAAGATACCTTCATTGTTGTGTTTTCTTTTCTTGCTGCGTACCCGGCAGAAGTGAAGATCCAGAGACTCTAATATATACAAGTGCGCATATAGTTCGGTTGACTGTGAGATAAATATGTTTTACAGTAAAGAAATGTTATTATCGGTTAAACCTGAGTATGGAGATTCTGTTGAGAAAGATCATACACACACACCCGCGGCCTTACCACCGGTCGCTACATCTGGCGTAGTCGGCAGGATGTGTGATCAACAGAATCTCCTCCCGGTAGTAGCTTATAACCAGACTTATACTACGGCCTGCAGGTCCATATCCGGTGCCAGCAGTAAGAGCAGTGACACGGAGGAATTGAAGCAGATAGTAGCAGAGTTGCAGAAACAGATACTGCAGCTACAGCTCATGCTAGACCAACAGGCGGACAGGCAAGCGAGACAGCAACCCAGTCGGCCTATGGGAAGGTGCTGGACATGCGGCGACCCCCGCCATAGGGCAAACCATTGTCCGCAGCCTCCACCCGTGCTCCGATATACTAGAACCAGCAAGCCATGCCCCACAACAGCAGCCACCTTTAAACTAGACGCCCCAGCCAAAGCGGTTCGCTCGGCAGGGGAGATCAGGGAAAAGGGTGTGAAGAGACAGAGCCAGACCGATAAGCAAGTGCTGGCCACTCGGGTCCAGGGGACGGTGAAGTGGTTTAATGTCCGCGATGGGTATGGCTTCATCAACAGGAATGACACAAAGGATGACGTGTTTGTACATCAGACTGCCATAAAGCGTAACAATCCTCGTAAGTGCCTCCGCAGCGTTGGTGATGGGGAGCTGGTACAGTTTGATGTTGTGAAGGGAGAGAGGGGTACAGAGGCCGCCGACGTCACCGGTCCTGGGGGTGTTCCCGTTAAAGGAAGCAGATTTGCCCCCAACCGGCGCCGCTACCGCCGGCGATCCTACTCTCCCCGGGTAGAAAACGTGACTGAGTTTATTGGAGATATTGTGAACCGTGAACAAGGGAGCGAAGGTGAACGGGGGGATGACGGTTTTCCCCAACAGAGGTCCCTACTCCGCCGGAGATCAATCCCTGTGATATCAACGGCCATCACTGCCTTGGAGCCGATGGTTGTTGACAGGGACTGTCAACCTTTAAGTGGGGGGGTATGTAATGAGGTGTACAATTCAGATTGTATTATCCAAATTGACAGTGAAATGAACTGTGCACAGTCCGCATTTGTCCACCAGGGGGCATCAGTGGACTGTACAATCACAGAGCTGGGAAACTCCCAGCCATCTCTTTTTTTTACCCAGGAAGTGACAGAGCTTTGTACAGACACAGAGTTGAACAAGAGAACATCTGCCTGTGGATGTGTGTTGAAAGAGGGCTACTTTGCAACACCTTGCCGGAAAAATCACCCCGCAGAAGCCCCGGTGACTGATCCTGGGCCACTGGACTTTGGTGCTGTGACTCTGGCCGCTCTGCAAAACCTTGCCGCCGAGCACCCGGAGTGCATGTGCAGGGGCCGTGACCGACATAAGGGAGACTTCTGTGCTGCTGTGATCTCCCTTCTGCTGTTGCTCTGTGTGCCCTGAGGCTGGGAGAGACAGACTGTTACCTGCAGAAGGAGACCAAAGAAGAAGAGTGAGGAGATCCCAGGCCTGCTACGTGGGAGCGACATCTTCTTCTGTGATAGACTGGTACGTGATTTTAGGGAAAGTTAGGGAAAGATACCTTCATTGTTGTGTTTTCTTTTCTTGCTGCGTACCCGGCAGAAGTGAAGATCCAGAGACTCTAATATATACAAGTGCGCATATAGTTCGGTTGACTGTGAGATAAATATGTTTTACAGTAAAGAAATGTTATTATCGGTTAAACCTGAGTATGGAGATTCTGTTGAGAAAGATCATACACACACACCCGCGGCCTTACCACCGGTCGCTTCATCTGCACAGGGGCCCTTTTTTGTCTGTGTCCACCGGTAGTAAGGTGGTGCAGCTGTCGCATCTCAAGGGACGGAGGGTATTTGGTAGCCGGGCAGGTAGTTTGCTGTGGTATCACGGTGGCAATTGCCTGGCTCCGTGGCCCTGACCGGACAAGTTAAAGGGGATTAAAGTTATTAGTTTATCGTGACGCCATCTGAGGTGTCTGGTCAGGTTGGACGAGCACTGCTTGTACTAGTCCCCAGGAGATAGATGTGGTAGCAGCTTTGATGTAGCACTCCCCTCCAATGGAGTGGACCCCTGGGGTGTAGAATTGGTGTGATGCTGTGAGGATAGTGACGCGCCCTCAGGGCTGTGGGGTACTCGGCTCTCGGGGTTCTCTCTCTCTTCCTTCAGTCTGGGATGTCACGGGTGGCCATCCCGAGGCCGTGACCCACTTCGCAGGGGACAGCTGAACTCTGCAGCATCCGGCTGCACACCAGACCGGAAGGCATATTACACCGGACAGCCCCGGATCGGACCTGACCGCAGTGTGAAGCCAGCCTGGGTATTTTCTATCAAGATAAAGAAACCATTTACACCTTTTAATTGTGCTACTTTTTAATGTAATCATTTTTAAAGTGAAAGGGTTTACCGCCCCCCAGGGTCACCCACCCAATTCCTCGACCATTTCTCTGCATGGCTGCTGCACTTCATGTCCTCAGAATTACCAACCATTATTCTGGGAGACTTCAACATCCCCACAAACAGCCCCATCTCCTCATCTGCATTTCAGCTCCTATCTCTAACCACATCTCTTGGCCTCTCTCAGCTCTCAACTTCGATCACACACAAGGATGGTAACACCCTTGACCTGATCTTTGTCAGGCTCTGCTCAACCTCCTCCTTAGATAATTCAGAACTTCCCCTCTCTGACCACAACATTCTCTCTTTCACACTCACTAACCTTCGCCCACCCCAGCACATTCCTACATATCACACATTCAGAAATCTACAGGCCATAAACCCTCACACATTCTCAGACTCTCTACACTCATCACTGTCCCCAATCTCCTCATTTTCCTGTCCCGATCTGGCAGTCAATCACTTAAATGACTCTCTCAGAAGGACTCTGGACCAAGTAGCACCCCTCACCCTCAAAACCTCCAAACAAAGAGCAAAACAGCCCTGGCTCACATCACAAACTCGATTCCTCCAGCGATGCTCTAGGAGTGCTGAACGTCTATGGAGGAAAAGTCGCACTCCAGAAAACTTCATTCACTACAAATTTATGCTGAGAACTTACAATTCTGCCCTTCACCTTGCCAAACAAACCTACTTCACCACTTTGATCTCCTCACTATACAACAACCCAAAAAAACTCCTTGACACCTTTCACTCTCTCCTCAGTCCTACAGTGCAGGCCCCCATCACTGACCTCTGTGCTGATGACCTGGTTTCCCACTTCACAGAGAAAATAGAAAAGATCCGTCAGGAAATCAACTCCCAACCTCAAATTGCTGTTACCCCTACCTCTCCCCACATTTCCTGTGGCTCACTCACTACTTTTGACCCAGTCACAGAAGAGGAAGTCTCCAGGCTCCTCTCTTCCTCTCGCCCCACGACATGCACTGCTGACCCCATCCCCTCACACCTACTCCAGTCTCTCTCTCCGGTGGTCACCACTCACTTAACCAAAATCTTCAATCTCTCCCTCTCTTCTGGCGTCTTCCCCTCCTCCTTTAAACACTCGATCATTACTCCTTTATTAAAGAAATCTTCTCTTGACCCTTCCTGCACAAACAACTACAGACCAGTTTCCAATCTCCCCTTCATCTCTAAACTCCTGGAGCGCCTGGTCTACTCCCGCCTCACTGACTACCTCTCCACTCACTCTCTTCTAGACCCATTACAGTCTGGTTTCCGCCCCCTACATTCTACAGAAACTGCTCTCACCAAGGTGACCAATGACCTTCTGACGGCAAAACGTAATGGTCACCACTCTCTGCTTATCCTTCTTGATCTCTCTGCAGCCTTTGACACTGTTGACCACCATCTCCTACTTTCCATGCTGCACTCCATCGGCATCAAGCACACCGCTCTCTCCTGGTTTTCTTCCTATCTTTCTGACCGCTCTTTCAGTGTATCATTTGATGGCTCCACTTCCTCCCCTCTTCCTCTCACCATTGGAGTCCCTCAGGGTTCAGTCCTTGGACCTCTTCTCTTCTCACTCTACACAGCCCCGATTGGACAAACCATCAGCAGATTTGGCTTCCAGTACCATCTTTATGCTGATGACACACAACTATACACTTCAGCCACTGACCTTACTCCCGCTCTAATAAAGAACACCAATGACTGTCTAACCGCAGTTTCTAATATCATGTCCGCTCTCTACCTGAAACTTAATCTTTCCAAAACTGAACTACTCCTGGTCCCGCCCTCCACCAACCTCCCTAAATATGACATCTCTCTCTCAGTGTGAGGCACCACAATAGTGCCTAGTCAGACACATCTCTTTAGGGCAGCCTATCATGATCCCTAGCCAGTCATCTAGACATAGTCTATCCGCTCCGCCTCAAGTGGATCACATATATAACGGGTTGTGGCCACTTATTCTGCTCCTATCTGTTTCCCATCTCCTCAAGTTGACTATACTATCATTGCAAATGAGCACCTATACCTTGTCACCCCCACCTCATTGTTAGATTGTAAGCTCTTATGAGCAGGGTTGCCATTTTCTGCTCCAATTATTGTATTATGTTATGCTTTGTATTGTTTTTTTTTTTGGCATTGTATTGTATTTTCTAATTGTTTCTTATGATTGTTTAAATGTGAACTATGTATTGTGAAGCGCTGCGGAATATGTTGGCGCTATATAAATAAAAATTATTATTATTATTATTGATAAATTTGAATTGATTTTTATGTAAATTACACCATATGAATCATATGCAGTCTGGAATAAGCATTCCTAATATGGTTTTGTACATATAGTTTTCGATAAAGGTACCCCTTGAGAAAGGGTGAGGAACTATCATAGGAGTCTGATTTAACGCCATAGCCTAAGAGGGGACAAGTTAGCGCTGGGCACCTTACCATAGTTACTATTATATTTTTTTATTTTTCATAGCTTTTAGATAACTTTTGATTAGCTTTCGCAGTGTATATGGATATGCTATGAAAGCCAAACTGCATGTCACACATGTCACACGGGCGGAGGAACACCGGATTCCTCCTCCCCATGTGACATCACTTCCCTTTTTGGGGGAGAAATGTGGGCGTAAAAAAACGCGTTGTGTGAATGCGCTAAATAGCACAGATGCAAAACGCGGCAGAAACGCGCGACCCCAAAAGGGCTGGAAATAGGCTGTGTGTGAACGCAGCCTAAAGATGTTGCCTCACACTGCTACTGCTTCTTTAATAGATAAACAGACAAATCTACCCCGTGTCAACTAAAAGGTTAAAAGGATATAGCTGTCAGTCAGTAATTTCCTGATCCAGAATCTCAGGCTGTTGCCAACTATGCGTTTTTAGTGAGTTTTTCAATTTACATATTTTTGTTGCCTCAAAAACACAGTTTCAGCAAACTGGATGGTTTTATAGAAATCCCCTGCGCTCTGTGCTTCTTATTTAGGGCAGAGACACACTTATACCAGCTGCGTCTGAGTATTTTGCATGTATCTTGCATGAGTCACCCGGCCTGGACGCTGACTCTCTGGACGGGAGCGTGGAGCTAATTGTGTTTCTATGGAGCTCCGCACTTCCGCTCATAGTGGCAGGGGTCGGGCCAGGTGACTCATTCGAGATGCGTGCGAGATACTTACATGCGTCTCGCACAGTGTGTCCACACAAACCTGACCTGACGTGCGTGCTTCAAATCTGCAACATGCCAATCCTTCTTGCAGTCAAGCTGAGTTTTCGATGCAGATTTATCTCATAGGCTAGGGTCACATTTCCGTTTTGTTTGCAAAATCCTGATCCGGTTTTGAACTTTAAAAAAGCTCAAAACCGGACCAGGAAACGCTCCTGATAGGAGCCTATGCAAAACACCGGATGGCTTCACAAGCCATCCGGTGGCCGGATCCGGCACTGCTGCCTGCGTTTAAAATCATGCAGGCAGCAGTTTTCGCAGCGTTTGCCGGGACCGCACTGCGGTCACCGGATGGCTCAGGATGTGTAATCCTGAGCCATCCGGTAACTGCATAGGTTGCGGTTCCCGGCTCAGCAAACCTAGTAAAGAGTTAAATTGATTACTAAAGTACTGTTTGAGGTCTGTAGGGGGCTTAGACCCCCCTACAGACCGGCCGCCCACTTCGGTGGCCTCCTAATACAATATCCCCGCTGGCACGGGCTTCTCCGAGCCCGTGCAAGTCCCCACACCCCCAGCCCCCCGAATTACTATACAGGGGTGCCTGCACCCCTCTTGTATCCGTATTCCTGTATGGGGGGGAAAATGATATATTACAATCTTGGTGAAAGTACATATTTACGTGTCTTCTGCTCCAATGTGGTGACGAATCCATGGGCGGGGCTGTTTGCGGCAGCCTCCGCCCCATCATTTCTTATGGCCGCCCCCTCTGTGCCTCAGCCATTGATGTGAGGCCGGCCGCATCATGAAAGGGGCGGGCCGAACACGTCACACCGTGCGCCCCGCCCCTTTCATGATGCGGCCGGCCTCACATCAATGGCTGAGGCACAGAGGGGGCGGCCATAAGAAATGATGGGGCGGAGGCTGCCGCAAACAGCCCCGCCCATGGATTCGTCACCACATTGGAGCAGAAGACACGTAAATATGTACTTTCACCAAGACTGTAATATATCATTTTCCCCCCCATACAGGAATACGGATACAAGAGGGGTGCAGGCACCCCTGTATAGTAATTCGGGGGGCTGGGGGTGTGGGGACTTGCACGGGCTCGGAGAAGCCCGTGCCAGCGGGGATATTGTATTAGGAGGCCACCGAAGTGGCCGGCCGGTCTGTAGGGGGGTCTAAGCCCCCCTACAGACCTCAAACAGTACTTTAGTAATCAATTTAACTCTTTACTAGGTTTGCTGAGCCGGGAACCGCAACCTATGCAGTTACCGGATGGCTCAGGGATTACACATCCTGAGCCATCCGGTGACCGCAGTGCGGTATTCAGCACACATTTTTGTAAAAAAATGTGTGTGCCCGGCATTGCGTTCACCGCATCCGGATCCGGATGCGGTGAATGCAATTCATGTTTGCAATGTGACCCTACCCATAGACTTGCATCAGATGCAGAAAATTTGCAGTTTAAAAACACACATGCTGTGCAAATACACGGCATTCACACATAAGTATATCAATAAAGTTTTGCCAAAGCCAAGTAGCAGGAATTATTAAAAATAATGGAACTTTGTTAAAGCATGGCTTTCCCACAAGAAATAACAAATGCGTGAAAAATGCATGTAAATAAGCTAGTCCTCAGTGGTTGATACCTTTTAATGGCTAACTGAAAAGATGGTAAGCATAACAAGCTTTCAGGACACTATGGTCCCTTCATCAGGCTGATAATGACACAGATTCTGAAGACACACACATATACACATAAGTAGGGTTAAATGATGTAGTAAATAAGACAGGTGACATAAAGCAGAGTCAGGCTGGGGAGGGGGAGAGGAGCTGGGAAAGTAAAGTCAAAAACTGTCTCGCTTCAATTTATGGCTTTCTACAACTCACTGAGGAATCTTCAGGTCTCCACAGGCCACTAATCATAGAACAATAATACAATCAGTTCCTCTTATCTTAGAATTTTGACTTGAGTCATGTGAGAGTCGTGCAAGTATCTTGCGTGTGTCTCACTCATTGTGTGTCCGGCCATAGGATCACTGTTTTTATTTTTCACTCTGACGAATACTCTCTGACTTTTGCTGCTAATTATAACGAGTTCAGGATTTCAGCTCCAGCCAGGACACCATCTGCTTAGTGTTGCGCTGTGTCTTCTTCCAGGTGTCTGTTTCCTTCCACTGACATCAGGACCTGGCTCTGTACTCCGTCATGTACTAGAGAAATTACAAAGGAAGCTAAACAGAGACTTCAACCAAGAAACTCAATGAAAAACCATTAATAGGATGTATAATTAATATTTATATCAATATAAATTAATCTAATTGCTTTTTTTTACATTTTAGCTTTAATTTGACCCCTGTCGTTCTCTCCCAGTCTATAGAGTAAAGCAAGAACAATTTAATAAATATGTTGCTAAATGTAAAACTGCAAAGATTTTGGATCTTCCCCCATCACCAGTACATAAGATCACCAAAGCATTCAGAGATTCCGAAGAAACCTATGTGCACAAGTCCGATGGTCGACACTGGATACTAAATGAGGGTGAGGTTGGAACCCGTGGATCTTGGTCTACTGCCTTGGCGAGATTTCTATGAAAAAGGTTTGACTGTCAATATACCAATAATGGCGGGCTCTGGGTATCACTACTGTGAGGAGCAGGAGATGGATGTGGCCCACAACCCTTACTAATAGCTAAATGTGGCTCGTTACCCTCTCTGAGCTGAATGTAACTCTTGAGATCAGAAAGGCACTATCACCACTATGCATTAAATAGAGGTTTAGAACAACATATGCTCCATCCAGACAATGCCTATTCCAGGGAAGGACTTACATGTTTCCTCAGAAGAAGAAGCAGTTGGGCACCACTGGGTACTCACATGTAGTAGTGGGTCTGGCACCACACTTGTGGTATATTGGGTATGATTGTTCGCAGGTTGCACACTTAACAGTCAATCAGACATGAAAATCTGTTTAGAAAGGAATGAAAAAGCGGCATTCACCGGGAGAAGGTACGCTCCTTACCATCTCCTTCCTGCACTACATGTGATCGGTAAACCACAATAAAGAAGACTTCCACCTTCTCCCGGTGAGTGCGCTTTTTTTATTCTTTTCTAAACGGACTTGCATGTTTCCACAAGCCAATACGCCATCCAGCACAACAGCATGCCTACACAGAGGAAGAGTTCTGGTGATGAATCGGCCACTTGCAGTCCACACTTTTCACCAAACAGCATGGCTACACAGAGGAAGAGTTCGGGTGATGAATCAGCCTCTTGCAGTCCGCACTTTTCACCAGACAGAATGGCTACACAGAAGAAGAGTTCTGGTGAAGAACTGGACGCCTGAAGTCCACACTTTTCACCAAACAGCCAAATCCCACAAAAGGGGATTTTAGGTACTCACCATAAAATCCTTTTCTTGAAGCTTTAATTGGGGGACACAGGAAGACATTGGGTGTATGCTTGCTGCCACCAGGAGGCTGACACTATGCAAAATAACAGAAAAGCAACTCCTCCCCAGCAGTATACACCCACCTACTGGCACAAACACAACTCAGTTAGTGAGAATAGCAATAGTAATAACCATAAGTACGCAAAACTGCTCAACTATATACAAAGGGAGGGAGCTGTGTACCCCAGTTGAAGCTTCAAGAAAAGTATTTTACGGTGAGTACCAAAAATCTCCTTTTCTTAATTGCTTCATTGGGGGACATAGGAAGCCCTTGGGACATACAAAAGCAGTTCTGTCGAGTGGGTATCATAATAGAAGGACCAATCCGGTGAACTCAAACCACAGCGGCCTGGAGAATCTTGCGCCCCAGAGCAGCATCAGGAGATGCGTATGAACTTAGTAGAATTTAACAAACGTGTGAACCGACGACCAGGTAGCTTCTTTGCATAGTTGAGCGGCCGAAGCCTGATGTCTGATGGCCCCGGAGGCTCCTACTGCTCTAGTGGAGTGAACTCTTATCCTGGACGGACATGGAACCTGCTTAATGTTGTATGCCTCCGAGAGAGTGGAGTGAATCCACGGGCAATCGTAGTCTTGGAGGCTGCCAAGCCCTTGCGAGGGACATACGGAACCACAAAGAGAAAATAAGTTTGCCTTAAGGAAACTGTTCGCGATTCATAGATACGAAGGGACCTTACTAAGTCCAGATTGTGTAATCTCATTTCACGAGAATGAGATGGGGCTGGGCAAAGAGAGGGTAGTACGATCTCCTCGTTGATGTGGAAGGATGAAACTACCTTTGGTAGGAACTTTCCATGGGACGAAGGACTACCTAGTCCTGATGAAAGATCAAATATCGAGAACGGCATGAGAGAGCTGCGAGTTCAGATGTGGCGCCCCTGCGACCAGGTGGCCACAAAGGGAAGTGCAGCCAGGTAAGGCAAGACGGTTGACAAAACATCCACACAGATGCACACACCGACCTTACGCCTAGGACTCTAGGTTGGGCAAGGGGTGGCAGGTGTTAAGAGAAGTGGGTGGAGTGTAGATGAGCACTGACAAGTGGGTGGAGAAACCAACACTAGAAAAACCTGGGAACACACAGAGGCAGTCGGGAGAAGAACAGAACAGTGAGAGAGTCTTCCCAGGAGGTTTTGGGTTCCCTGGAGGCGCAGAATCCAGTGAGGCATAGCCACGAGGAGAGAAAGCTTATTCCATAGCCTGGAGGTGACGGGAAGGAGAGAGACTGAAAGATACCCCACAGCTGAAGGAAGGTGGGAGGACAAGTGCACGGCAGCCGCACACATCTTAGCTGACCAGAGGAACCCTGAGCTGAAACAGTGACTGACAGAGGGAGTTTGGAGATCCCACAGCCAAATCTGGAACTCTGGAGGCTAGGCCATGACCAGAGAACCGGCTCTTAAGAGGTGACCGGGGATAATCCAGACCCTATTCACGAGACTACCTCTGGACATCCAATATCCCTCCACCATGAAAACTTGACGAAATAACTGAAACCACTCTATCTATAAGATGCTCCCTTATACCAAACCGCCTTCCCTACTGCCTCTTCCTAGATGACATCCCACTTAAAGTTATTCTGTGGCTAACGGACCTGCAATATAGAGACTTCTATGGTCTCTGGGAATCTCTACCTGACGTTCCGATCTCTCATCTCTGATAGCAGTGCATTGGAAACAACTTGCTCGCCCTAAACTGAAGGAGTGGATTGATATGGCTCATGATGTCTACCGCCTGGAAGAACTATCTAGTTGGGAGTCTTCTAGACGAGAGATTACCGACCACCTGGCTTCCCTGGTCTACAAGCTCCCATAACCTCTCAACACTTCTGTAGACCACCTCTGACGTGATCTGCCACCCAATGGACACTAATGAAGCTAGGCTGACGACTTAAGGCTGGGTTACACGTTGCGATGTTCCAGCGACCCCGACCAACGATCGGGATCGCTGGCACATCGCTATGTGATCGCTGGTGAGATACCACACAGGCAGATCGCACCAGCGATCACCGACCCATGTAACAACCTCAACATCGTGGAAAAAAATATAAACTATTCTTTTCCATGAAGTCGAGGTCCCGCTACTGTATTCAGCGGGAGAACGCTGGTAACCAGGGAACACATTGGGTTACTAAGCACAGTGCGCTGTGCTTAGTAACTCGATGTTTACCCTGGTTACCAGCTCACTGTGCTTAGTAACCCGATGTGTACCCTGGTAACCAGCGCGCAGTGCTTAGTAACCCGATGTGTACCCTGGTAACCAGCGCGCTGTGCTTAGTAACCTGATGTGTACCCTGGTTACCAGCTCTCTGTGCTTAGTAACCCGATGTGTACCCTGGTAACCAGTGCACTGTGCTTAGTAACCCGATGTGTACCCTAGTTACCAGCGCGCTGTGCTTAGTAACCTGATGTGTTCCCTGGTTACCAGTGCGCTGTGCTTAGTAACCCGATGTGTACCCTAGTTACCAGCGCGCTGTGCTTAGTAACCTGATGTGTTCCCTGGTAACCAGGGTACACATCGGGTTAGAAAGGCGTCACACATACTGATGTCTGCTGCCCAGCGGCAGACCAACAACCAAAAAATGGTCCTGGATGTTCTGCAGCGATCAGCGAGCTTATCTCTGGTCAATGCAGCATGTCACACGCAGCAACATCGCTGCAACATCAAAAAACCTGTGACTCTGCAGTGATATTGTTAGCGATATCACTGCGTGTAATGGGGCCTTTAGACCGACTGCCTTTTATCCATAACCATGCCACAGTGATTGGACGTACTCTACTGTCTTGTCTCACCTTGCCATTTCTCCATAACCTTCAAAACTTCATATAGTAATCTGACATACAACTACAACATGTTAAATTGTACCAGCAGAGATTATTACCTAGGCTCAGGTTAAATATGGCTCATGTTGCGAAGAGATTTGCAGACTGTTTTTTGTAATTTATTTGTTTGAAAATTAAATAAAAAAATATAAAAAAAAAATAAATGAATAACAATAAAATAATGCAGACTTGGATCACCAAATATAGAATAATGTAAAATACATACATATTTGGTGTAGTAAGAAAAAGGCAGACTCCAGCTCTATTACCCTCATGGACCCTAACGGGGCATTTTAATAGGGCTGTGTATGGCAAAATTGATTCCATATTCTGAGACGTTTACAGCAGAATAATCAGGATTGGTATTTTAGCACAGTGACAGGCTGCCATCTAGTGAGTTTCTAAGGTAAAAGTATAGCTGTACTTATAGAGGTGAAGCTATATTAACCAAGATGGGGAAGGGGGGCAGTAGCAGGCAGCCGGAGCTGGGACAATAAAAAGGGTAAGTACAGCTGATGTTGTGGCGGCAGAGGGTAAGTACAGCTGATGTTGGGGCAGCAGAGGGTAAGTACAGCTGATGTTGGGGCGGAAGAGGGTAAGTACAGCTGATGTTGGGGCAGCAGAGGGTAAGTACAGCTGATGTTGGGGCGGCAGAGGGTAAGTACAGCTGATGTTGGGGCGGCAGAGGGTAAGTACAGCTGATGTTGGGGCGGCAGAGGGTAAGTACAGCTGATGTTGGGGCGGCAGAGGGTAATTACAGCTGATGTTGGGGTGGCAGAGGGTAAGTACAGCTGATGTTGGGGCGGCAGAGGGTAAGTACAGCTGATGTTGGGGCGGCAGAGGGTAAGTACAGCTGATGTTGGGGCGGCAGAGGGTAAGTACAGCTGATGTTGGGGCGGCAGAGGGTAATTACAGCTGATGTTGGGGCAGCAGAGGGTAAGTACAGCTGATGTTGGGGCAGCAGAGGGTAAGTACAGCTGATGTTGGGCGGCAGAGGGTAATTACAGCTGATGTTGGGGCGGCAGAGGGTAAGTACAGCTGATGTTGGGGCAGCAGAGGGTAAGTACAGCTGATGTTGGGGTGGCAGAGGGTAAGTACAGCTGATGATGGGGCGGCAGAGGGTAAGTATAGCTAATGTAGGGGCGGCAGAGGGTAAGTACAGCTGAAGTTGGGGCGGCAGAGGGTAAGTACAGCTGATGTTGGGGTGGCAGAGGGTGAGTACAGCTGATGTTGGGGCGGCAGAGGGTAAGTACAGCTGATGTTGGGGTGGCAGAGGGTAAGTACAGCTGATGATGGGGCGGCAGAGGGTAAGTATAGCTAATGTAGGGGCGGCAGAGGGTAAGTACAGCTGAAGTTGGGGCGGCAGAGGGTAAGTACAGCTGATGTTGGGGTGGCAGAGGGTGAGTACAGCTGATGTTGGGGCGGCAGAGGGTAAGTACAGCTGAAGTTGGGGCGGCAGAGGGTAAGTACAGCTGATGTTGGGGCGGCAGAGGGTAAGTACAGCTGATGTTTGGGCGGCAGAGGGTAAGTACAGCTGAAGTTGGGGCAACAGAAGGTAAGTACAGCTGATGTTGGGCGGGCAGAGGGTGAGTACAGCTGATGTTGGGGTGGCAGAGGGTAAGTACAGCTGATGTTGCGGTGGCAGAGGGTAAGTACAGCTGATGTTGGGGCAGCAGAGGGTAAGTACAGCTGATGTTGGGGCAGCAGAGGGTAACTACAGCTGATGTTGGGGCGGAAAAGGGTGAGTACAGCTGATGTTGGGGCGCAAAAAGGGTAAGTACAACTGAAGTTGGGGTGGCAGAGGGTAAGTACAGCTGATGTTGGGGCAGCAGAGGGTAAGTACAGCTGATGTTGGGGCAGCAGAGGGTAAGTACAGCTGATGTAGTGGCGAAAAAAGGTAAGTACAGCTGATGTTGGGGCGGCAGAGGGTAAGTACAGCTGATGTTGGGGCAGCAGAGGGTAAGTACAGCTGATGTTGGGGCAGCAGAGGGTAAGTACAGCTGATGTTGGGGCGCAAAAAGGGTAAGTACAGGTGAAGTTGGGGCGGCAGAGGGTAAGTACAGCTGAAGTTGGGGCGGCAGAGGGTAAGTACAGCTGATGTTGGGGCGGCAGAGGGTAAGTACAGCTGAAGTTGGGGCAACAGAAGGTAAGTACAGCTGATGTTGGGCGGCAGAGGGTGAGTACAGCTGATGTTGGGGTGGCAGAGGGTAAGTACAGCTGATGTTGGGGCAGCAGAGGGTAAGTACAGCTGATGTTGGGGCAGCAGAGGGTAACTACAGCTGATGTTGGGGCGGAAAAGGGTGAGTACAGCTGATGTTGGGGCGCAAAAAGGGTAAGTACAACTGAAGTTGGGGTGGCAGAGGGTAAGTACAGCTGATGTTGGGGCAGCAGAGGGTAAGTACAGCTGATGTTGGGGCAGCAGAGGGTAAGTACAGCTGATGTTGGGGCGAAAAAAAGGTAAGTACAGCTGATGTTGGGGCGGCAGAGGGTAAGTACAGCTGATGTTGGGGCAGCAGAGGGTAAGTACAGCTGATGTTGGGGCAGCAGAGGGTAAGTACAGCTGATGTTGGGGCAGCAGAGGGTAAGTACAGCTGATGTTGGGGCGCAAAAAGGGTAAGTACAGGTGAAGTTGGGGCGGCAGAGGGTAAGTACAGCTGAAGTTGGGGCGGCAGAGGGTAAGTACAGGTGAAGTTGGGGCGGCAGAGGGTAAGTACAGCTGAAGTTGGGGCGGCAGAGGGTAAATACAACTGTAATTGTTATTTTTATTTACAAAAAGACAATGGAACAAGATAAATAAACCGGATAATCTTATTGATGCTAAAAAAGAGGAGCTGTCAACTTTTCTGCTTTCTCCATGAAATAATAACACTGGAGCATCATATGTTAATTTTCCTTGTTTCTCCATTATTTTTCCTAGAAATTTACTAAATAAATTGAAGACTGGTGTCTCCAGTTTGAGTGTCCACAACACAGTCTGCCGTTTCTCAATCAATGCTGACAATTTTAGGCTTTGTAGTGACATTCTCTTAACAAGAGAAAGGTTACGCTCAGGTGTCCGTCCATACATACATCTCCAGGAGGACTAACAGAGGAATACCGCACCTAAAAATACATTTTCAGGAGGAATAATAGAGAAATGCCACCGCTTAAAATAAAATTCTGGGAAGAATAATAGAGGAGACCCCCAGTATAGAGCAGGAGGCCGCACACAGCCCCCAGTATACAGTAGGAAGCCGTACACAGTCCTGAATATAGAGCAAAAGGCCACACACAGCCCCAGTATACAGCAGGAGATCACACACAGCCCCCAGTATATAGCAGGAGCCCACACACAGCCCCCAGTATACAGCAGGAGGCCACTCACAGCCCTCAGTATATAGCAGGAGGCTGCACACAGCCCCCAGTATACAGTAGGAGATCACACACAGCCCCCAGTATACAGCAGGAGGCCACACAGCCCCAGTATACAGCAGGAGCCCACACACAGCCCCAGTATACAGCAGGAGGCCGCACGCAGCCCCCAATATACAGTAGGAAACTGCACTTAGCCACGAATATACAGTAGGAGCCCACACACAGTCACCAGTATACAGCAGAAGGCCCCTTACAGCACACAGTATAAATCAGGAGGCCACACACAGCCCCCAGTATACAGTAGGAAACTGCACTTAGCCACGAATATACAGTAGGAGCCCACACACAGCCCCCAGTATAGAGCAGGAGGCTGCACACAGCCCCCAGTATACAGTAGGAGATCACACACAGCCCCCAGTATACAGCAGGAGGCCACACAGCCCCAGTATACAGCAGGAGCCCACACACAGCCCCCAGTATACAGCAGGAGGCCGCACGCAGCCCCCAATATACAGTAGGAAACTGCACTTAGCCACGAATATACAGTAGGAGCCCACACACAGCCACCAGTATACAGCAGAAGGCCCCTTACAGCACACAGTATAAATCAGGAGGCCACACACAGCCCCCAGTATACAGCAGGAGGCTGCACACAGCCTCCAGCATACATCAGGAGGCCACACACAGCCCCCAGTATGCAGCAGGAGCCCGCACACAGCCCACAGTATACAGCAGGAGGCTGCACATAGCCCCCAGTATACAGCTGGAGGCCACACGCAGTCCCGAGTATTATAGCAGGAGCACACACATAGTCCCCAGTATACAGCTGGAGGCCACACACAGCCCTCAATATACAGCTGGAGGCCGCACACAGTCCCAAGTATTTCAGCAGGAGCCCACACATAGTCCCCGGTATACAGAAGGAGGCCGCACACCGCCCCCAGCAATCCATACACAGCCCCCTCACACAGCTAAATTATGTTACCACCCAGGGGCCTGCCGCCCGTGCCCCGCGGCATGCTGCCGTTACTTCCTCAGCTCCTACTGCCCCTGTCCGGTCTCAAGGGTTCCGGGTGTCGACCATCCATCGACGGCTCCGGGGCGCTGGCGGCCGCCGCCCGCGGGTCGGTCGGGTGGCGTCTTCCTTACCCCATGCTCCCCGGGTGCGCGCACCTGTTTCCAGCCGCAGGTCTCCAGCACCCTCTGCTTGAGCAACACTGCTCCTCTCACTTCCTGGACCACTGCTTGAGCTATGTCAATTCATCTCCACATTAGTATCTGCTGGAGAACTGCTAGGAGCTAGCCCCTCCCATCAGCCAATCACCGGGTCTCTGTGTTCCACCAATCAGGTGTACTCTGTTATGATATAAGCTTCCTGTTTTCTCTTACTCATTGCCAGGGCAATTTCTATGTAGAGAACTTGCTAATCCTGGTCTGGTCAGGGTGTTCCTTTGTTGGCTTGATTTTTGATTACTCTTGTTCCTTCCCGCAGATTCCTTCCGTGCCGGCTCCTCGCTGATTCCAGTGGTCTTGGTCCGCCTCCGTACCTCTTCCCAGCTGAAGTGCTTCCTCCAGCCCTGCCCCGGATCCTCAGTGTTCCTGGTTTCCGTTTCTCGTTGTATTCTCGGTTGTTGTTTTTTACCACGTCGCCTGGGGTCGGTTTAACACTCGTGTCCGCTTCATTGGCCCCACCGAGGCTGGTTCCGGCGGGATCCCTGTATAGGGGTTAAGCGCTCCGGGGTCTCCTTCGGTGGGTCCCAGTGTTGCGACCTTGTGGCTCTCCCCAGGGGCGTGAGGTCCTCTGTTGTTGTTGTTGTTCTAATAAACCTGTTGACTGTACGGTACTGGTCCGCCTCTTTATCACCCGGTATCGGCATCCGCTTTACGCGGTCCAGTGGGTCCACGTGTGGGGTCCGTCAGTAGGACGTGACAGATCTTGCCCTGGCCATGGACCCCGCTGATACCAGGTTTGATGCCCAAAGAGAGTTGGCCGGACTCCGCCAGAGTCACGACCAGGTCGTGGGTTTTATCCGGTCTTTGGAGGGGCGCCTAGGGGCGCTCTCCGCTTCTGATCCCGCTCTCTTTTCTCAGATCTCGGGTCTCCACCAGGAGATGGACCACCAGAGAGGGATACAGACTCGGATACTATCCCATCTGGCCTCCGTGGACGATCGGCTTACCTGCCTACAGAGAGCGACTGGAGGTCCGGGTTCCGTCCCCGTGCTACCTGTTGGAGTTCAAGCCGGAGCCGTATCTTCTCCTCGCTTATGCCAGCCCACCAGGTATGCAGGGGATCCTAAAGCATGTCGGGGGTTCATCAACCAGTGCCAACTCCACTTCCGGCTGCTACCCCACCAATTCCCGACGGATGAGGCAAAGGTGGCGTTTCTGGCTTCGCATCTCGAGGGAGAGGCACTGGCATGGTTCAACCCGGTATTGGAGAGGGAGGATCCCATCGTGTCCGACCTCCGGGCGTTCTTGGACACCTTCCGTAGAACCTTCGATGAACCGGGTCGGGTGGCCTCTGCCACCGAGGCACTCTTCAACTTACACCAAGGTAACCAGTCTGTTGGGCAATATGCCATCCGGTTCCGTACCCTTGCTTCCGAACTCCGCTGGACGGATGAGCCCTTAGTTGGTGTCTTCCGCCGGGGATTATCGAGCCGGATCAAAGACGAACTGGCGGTTCGGGATCTGCCCAGCTCCCTGGAGGAGTACATTACCCTCGCTGTCCGAATCGACCGTCGTCTACAGGAGCGGTCGCAGGAGAGAGTCCAGGAGAGGACGCAGGAGAGAAGACCCCTTCGCTTAGCTCCCACTTTTCAGCGACCTCTTCTTCCGGTGCCCACAGCGCCTCCGACAGGCCAGGAGGCCATGCAGGTGGATCACGTCCGCTCCCGGAGCCAGATAAGGGAGGAGAGGATCGCCCGGGGCCTATGCCTGTACTGCGGAGGATCTGATCACTTTCGTCGCCAATGCCCCAAGCGACCGGGGGACCTTCGTCTCGGAGAGGTAAGAGAGACCAACCTAACGAAGAACGATTCCTTTCACCCTCTTACTATCGCCATCTTGCTTAAGGTCGGAGACAAACGCCATTCGGAGGTGGCTCACCTGGATTCCGGTTCTGCAAGTAATTTTGTGCAACAGGACACAGCGCAGCGCTATGGTATTCCTATATACCCCCTGCAGCAACCCCGTGTCATCGTCTCTGTCGATGGGAGACCCTTACAGGACGCCGTGACGGGTGTCACCGGAGAGGTAGAGATACAGGTCGGAGCTCTGCACACGGAACGCCTCACTTTCTATGTCCTGCCGACCCTGTCTCCCCCGTTTATGCTTGGTCTTCCATGGCTCCGCATGCATGAACCGGTTCTGGAATGGCGTACAGGTGAGGTCCTGCGATGGGGGCAAGCTTGTCATAGTCGTTGCCTTCTTCCCGTGTCCCCGGTCCGGTTGCCACCATCACCGGCAGCGTTACCTGGTCTGCCCTCGGCCTATTGGTCGTATGTCGACGTCTTCGACAAGAAGGAGGCCGAGACGTTACCCCCGCACAGACCTTATGACTGTCCTATTGACCTGGTGCCTGGGGCTCAACTGCCGAAAGGCCGCATCTATCCGTTAAACCCTGCCGAGACCCAGGCAATGTCCGACTACGTAAGGGACAGCCTGGCGCGGGGTTTCATCCAGAAGTCCTCCTCACCCGCAGGGGCTGGGTTCTTCTTCGTGAAGAAGAGGGACGGCTCCTTACGACCGTGCATTGACTATCGGGGTCTCAACGCCATCACCGTGAAAAATAGATACCCGCTTCCCCTCATACCAGAGCTGTTCGACCGGTTACGTGGTTCCCGGGTCTTCACGAAGCTGGACCTCCGAGGGGCATATAACCTGGTCCGGATACGAGCCGGAGACGAATGGAAGACCGCCTTCAACACCAGGGACGGGCACTATGAGTACAAGGTAATGCCGTTCGGTCTCAGTAACGCCCCTGCTGTCTTCCAGGAATTCGTGAACGATGTCTTCCGGGACCTTCTGTACGTGTGTGTCGTGGTCTACCTGGATGACATTCTGTTATTTTCCCCGGATCTTCCCACTCACAGGCGAGATGTCCGACGGGTCCTTCTCCGGTTACGGGAAAACCAGTTGTATGCCAAATATGAAAAATGCCTGTTTGAACGTACATCTTTGCCCTTTTCTGGGTTACGTTATCTCCGACGTCGGTCTGGAAATGGACCCGGAGAAGCTGTCAGCAATCCTTTCGTGGCCTCGACCCGTGGGACTCAAGGCCATCCAGAGGTTCCTTGGTTTTGCCAACTATTATCGGCAGTTTATCCCACGTTTCTCCGACGTGGTCAAGCCCCTTACCGCGCTGACCCGGAAGGTGACGCCTGCTAAGGCCTGGACTCCCGAGGCCGAGACCGCCTTCATGACACTCAAGAGTGCCTTCTCTTCGGCTCCAGTTCTCCACCGGCCGGTGGCAGATAACCAGTTTTTTCTGGAGGTGGACGCATCCTCCGCCGGAGCCGGAGCCGTCCTCTCCCAGAAGTCCTCCTCAGGGCGTATGGTGCCATGCGGTTTTTTCTCTAAGGCCTTTTCCTCCGCCGAGCGGAATTACTCCATAGGGGATCGGGAGCTGCTGGCCGTCAAGATGGCACTGGAGGAATGGCGATACCTCCTGGAGGGGGCAGTACATCCCGTGGTCATCTACACTGATCACAAAAACCTGGCATACGTCCAGTCGGCACAGAGACTCAATCCCCGACAGGCTCGATGGTCACTGTTTTTCGCCCGCTTTGACTTTCAACTCCATTTTCGCCCAGCAGGCAAGAACATCAAGGCGGATGCCCTATCCCGGTCCTTCCTCGTAGAGGACCAAGAGGAGGAGCCCCGATCCATCGTCGATCCTTCCAACATCCGCATGGTGGCACCACTCCGTCTGTCCCTTCCGCCACCAGGTAAGACGCTGGTACCCGAGGCTGATCGCAGGCACGTCCTGCGCTGGGGTCATTCGTCCAGACTCGCAGGCCATGCGGGGGTGACAAAGACCCAGCTCCTGATTGAGCGGTACTATTGGTGGCCACAGATGCGTCGGGACATCTCCGACTATGTCTCCGCCTGCCCCTCTTGCGCTCGGAACAAGACGCCCAAGCAACGGCCCGTCGGGCTCCTTCTACCCCTACCGGTGCCCTCGGAACCGTGGAGACACATCGCTATGGACTTCGTCACTGACCTTCCTGCCTCCTCCGGTAACACTGTGGTATGGGTCGTGGTTGACCGGTTCTCGAAGATGGCTCATTTTATTCCCCTGCCCGGTCTTCCATCTGCTCCCAGGTTGGCTGAACTGTTTGTGTCTCATGTTCTTCGTCTGCATGGTCTTCCCTCCAACATTGTCTCCGACAGGGGTGTGCAGTTTGTCTCCAGGTTCTGGCGTTCCCTCTGCAGGAAGCTCGATGTCAACCTCGACTTCTCTTCTGCTTATCATCCTCAGTCCAATGGGCAGGTGGAACGGGTAAACCAGGTGTTGTCCGGGTACCTGCGACATTTCGTCAACGCCCACCATGACGACTGGTCCTCCCTGCTTCCTTGGGCCGAGTTTTCCTATAACAACCATGTTGGTGAGTCCTCCGGTAACAGTCCTTTCTTCATAGTCTATGGACACCATCCCAGGGTCCCACGTCCCGTAGCGGACGCAACTCTGAATCCAGCTGCAAACACGCTGGCTCGCGACTTTACCAGGATCTGGGCGACGACCCGTTCGGCCCTGGAGAGGGCTTCCCAGCGGATGAAGGGTCATGCCGACAAACGTCGTCTGGACTCCCCCCTGTTCAACCCCGGAGACAAGGTATGGCTCTCCTCCAAGTATGTACGCCTCAAGATGCCATCGTACAAGCTCGGTCCGCGATATATCGGCCCCTTTGCTGTGGTCCGGAGACTGAATGAGGTGTGCTACCAGTTATGTTTGCCTCCATCTCTGCGTATCCATAACTCTTTCCACCGTTCTCTCCTCAAGCCTCTGGTCCTCAACCGCTACTTCCCGGATCCGGACTCGCATCCACCACCGGTTACGGCTTCCGACGTGTTCGAGATCAGCGCTATTCTGGACATGAGGATGACGGGTCGTTCTAAGTGGTATTTGGTCGACTGGAAGGGGTTTGGCCCCGAGGAACGGTCCTGGGTACCCGAGGCTGACGTCAACGCTCCGCGCCTCTTGCGCAGGTTTCTGGCCGGGTTCCGTCCGGGGGGGCGTGGAGGGGGGGGGTACTGTTACCACCCAGGGGCCTGCCGCCCGTGCCCCGCGGCATGCTGCCGTTACTCCCTCGGCTCCTACTGCCCCTGTCCGGTCTCAAGGGTTCCGGGTGTCGACCATCCATCGACGGCTCCGGGGCGCTGGCGGCCGCCGCCCGCGGGTCGGTCGGGTGGCGTCTTCCTTACCCCATGCTCCCCGGGTGCGCGCACCTGTTTCCAGCCGCAGGTCTCCAGCACCCTCTGCTTGAGCAACACTGCTCCTCTCACTTCCTGGACCACTGCTTGAGCTATGTCAATTCATCTCCACATTAGTATCTGCTGGAGAACTGCTAGGAGCTAGCCCCTCCCATCAGCCAATCACCGGGTCTCTGTGTTCCACCAATCAGGTGTACTCTGTTATGATATAAGCTTCCTATTTTCTCTTACTCATTGCCAGGGCAATTTCTATGTAGAGAACTTGCTAATCCTGGTCTGGTCAGGGTGTTCCTTTGTTGGCTTGATTTTTGATTACTCTTGTTCCTTCCCGCAGATTCCTTCCGTGCCGGCTCCTCGCTGATTCCAGTGGTCTTGGTCCGCCTCCGTACCTCTTCCCAGCTGAAGTGCTTCCTCCAGCCCTGCCCCGGATCCTCAGTGTTCCTGGTTTCCGTTTCTCGTTGTATTCTCGGTTGTTGTTTTTTACCACGTCGCCTGGGGTCGGTTTAACACTCGTGTCCGCTTCATTGGCCCCACCGAGGCTGGTTCCGGCGGGATCCCTGTATAGGGGTTAAGCGCTCCGGGGTCTCCTTCGGTGGGTCCCAGTGTTGCGACCTTGTGGCTCTCCCCAGGGGCGTGAGGTCCTCTGTTGTTGTTGTTGTTCTAATAAACCTGTTGACTGTACGGTACTGGTCCGCCTCTTTATCACCCGGTATCGGCATCCGCTTTACGCGGTCCAGTGGGTCCACGTGTGGGGTCCGTCAGTAGGACGTGACAAATTAATTTATAGGAGGAATAACAGAGGAACACCACAGGTGGAAGTGACCCTCCACCTCAATAGTAAATGTTACTATTTATTTGTATAGTCACCATATTTCCTGGCCAATGATTTGATAGTCAAAAAAATCTATGGCAAAATAGTTGTCACCACCATAGGGGTAATGTCACAGTAATAACTGACACCTTAGATGCCTTAATTATGTGTCTGATTATTCTCTCTTTCAGAGTAAACATGATATGTGGGGGGTTGGACCTATTTGGAATTCATTTTTTATTTTAATATTTTGGATGTTTTTTTTTATCTTTATATTGTATTCCTCTAAGAAGTTTCCACATAGTGAGTTCTGACATGCTCTTATGGTAACCATCTTGTCCTTTGTGCAGCATAAATAAGCAGAGGTTGCTTTATGTTTTTGGTCTAGCGCTCTGATCAGCCGGGGCGTACCAGTAAAGCAACAACTTATTACTTGAAATTGTTATCGGTTGTGGTCCTGGTTTTCCGCCAGTTAAAGCCTCTGAGATTACAAGTGCTGATCTACCAATGTTCCCTCACATGTGACAGATAACAAAGAATAGAACTTTCTTCTGCTTTGTTATCATAAGAGCTCCAGTCCTTCTGCTCTGTGCAGACTGCGCCTTAGGGTACCGTCACACTTGGCGACACACCAGCGATCCCAACAACGATTGCTGGTGCCGTCGCTACATGATCGCGGGTGAGATGTCAAACAGTCAGATCTCACCAGCGATGCGGCAGTGATACAGCGGTCGTTGGGACCCTGTCACTCTTGGGGGTAATGTTGAGATCTTTGGTCGTTGACACAGCGATGCATGCTGCCCAGCGGGAGCGCAACGACCAAAAAATGGTCCAGAACGGTTTGTAATGATCAGCGATCTCACAGCAGGGGCCTGATCGCTGCTACGTGTCAGACGTAGCGAGATCGCTGTTGAGGCCGCTATTGTGTGACAAAACTTGTGACTCAGCAGTGATCTCGCTAGCGATCTCGCTTAGTGTGACGGGGGCTTTAGCGTTTCTTGTAGGTAAATCTCTGGAAGACTCCCAGGTGTTTCCCAAAGTGATTCTCCCTTTTACTTTATCAGTTTTACACCCTTGCCATTCTCTGCTAGCTTCATATACTATCACCTTGAATGGCTTCCAATGGACAAGTATACCTCATCAAGAGCTTGTGTGCCTTCAGTTCATAAGCATCAGATGTGTACAGCTGGGCAGTATAGTTATACAGGTCCATACTGTGCAAAGTCCTATTACACAATTGTTCAGAGACAGAATATGGCAAGAACCACACAACTAAGTAAAGAGACATGAGAGCCCAGTATTATTTTAAGACCTGAATTTCAATCAATCAAAATATTGCTAGAATCTTGAAGTCACGAAGTGCAACCATGAAAATTATCAATGGCTATGATGAAATAGGCTCTAAGGAGGACTGACACAGGATAGTAATACCAACAATTACCTCCGCTGCAGAGGATAAGTTCATCAGAGTTCTCAGCCTCTTAAAGCACAAACTGACATCACCTCTGATATCAGCCCTGTGACGCATCAAGTAGCAGATATCTCAACATCTTCTGTGCAAAGAAGACTGTGAGGAGCAGGCATTTATCGTTGATTTGATGTGAAGATGACTACTGAGGACTACAAAGAAGAAACATTTGGTACAAACAACACATGGACTGGACATTAGATCAGTGTAAATCTGTTCTTTGGTTTGATGAGTCAAAATGTGAGATTTTTGGTCCCAAACACCATGTGTTGGATGGTTGATGGATGGTTTGGTGCCCACTGTGGAGCATGTGGGGGCAGGTGTGACAGTGTTGGGGTGCTTTGTTTTCGACAGAGTTGGTGATATATCACATTCATGACACTGTTACCCTGCGTGGCTTACATGACATTCTACAACTACAGGGAATCCCATTTAGTTTGTACACGTAGCAATTTCACTGGCAATTCGCTGGTTGCAGTGAAATCATGAAGAAATTGTTACATTTGTACACGGCAACAAAATAGAACAATGTGTCCATGATTTCACTGCAACCAGCAAATTGCCAGTGAAATTCCTAGAAAAATTGCCGCATCATGGCGACGGGGCTGGAGATGTCGGTGGCGACTGACGGGAGCGCGCACATTTTTGGCGCCCCGCCAGTGTCGCTGTCCCCGATTTACATGGGGCGACACCTTCAGCGCCGCACCGGTGATCTGACAGGCGGCATAGCCGCCGGGGTGTCTCAAAACCCCAGCGGCGATGCAGGACAATGGGAGCCTGTGGCTCCCATCAACTGTTAGGTCGCCGACGGCCGTTTACGTGGGGCGATGTGTGCACATCGCCCCAGATAGGCCACCTGGTTTCAGAGCACTGCTCTGAAACCAGGCGACAAGTAAATGGTGTCGCCCTCGCCCCTTTACATTAGGCGACGCAGGGGCGATGCCGCCGCCGATAGGCCACGCCCCTACGTCACCTATATAATTGGCGCCGATGTCGCCAGGTGTAACGGGGCCTTCAGGGTGATGTGACCAAGAAATAGAGGAATTCAGATGACATGGCCTCCACAATCACCTGACTTCAATCCAGTTGAGATGGTTTGGGGTAAGATTGGACACACAGTGAAGACAAAGCAGCCAACAAGTGCTCTGCACTTCTGGGCAATACTTCAAGACAGATTGAAAAACATTCCAGGTTGACCTGATGAAGCTGCTTCAGAAATTGCCATTGGTGTTTTTTTGCTGTCATCAGAGTAAAAGTGTGTATTAGGCCCCTTTCACATCAGCGTTTTTTTCGCGGCCGCACCTGCTGCAAATGCCAAAACCGCACTTGCCGCAAGTCCGCCTATACCTTGTATGGCGTTTACCGCAACCGTGCCGCAAGTGCAGCCGGTATGCGGTAATCGCGGCAGATGAGGTTTTTTTCACCGCATCTGCCGCGATTTGAAAAAAACGCTGATGTGAAAGGGGCCTTTGGGGGACTTTGAGGAATCTAAAGGCCCCGTTACACCTCGCGACATTCCAGCGATCCCGACAACGATATGACCTGGCAGGGCTCGCTGGAATGTCGCTAAGTGGTCGCTGGTGAGATGCCCTACAGGCAGATCTACTCACTGATGCGGCTACCCCCGATGGTCATTGGGATCTGTCACTGTCATGGACTTAGCTGTGACGAAATGAACCCTTTTAATATACTGTATAATGTAGGAGGATTTCTTATTTATCCCGATAATATTGTATTTTGGTTTGCAAACTTGCAATAAATCCTTAATATTGTGGTTCCCTCACCCTGTGTTGTCTGAGTAGTATTCCGCCCACTGTATAGGAGCTCGGGCGTTCAGTTTGGAGCAGGGCAGACACATAAAGGAGACTGAACAAGAGAGGGCTGGAGGTGGCACAGAGAGGGCTGGAGGTGGCACAGAGAGGGCTGGAGGTGGCACAGAGAGGGCTGGAGGTGGCACAGAGAGGGCTGGAGGTGGGGAGGACACCATACAACAGGGATGACGATGACTTATTACTGAGTAAGTAACTCCTTAACTATAAACTTTATAAAGTCTTTTTTAACAGCTTACAGAGGGGCTAGAGACATGGGGGACCCCTTCCCTGAATGCAGCAGACATAATTACTGATATAATTACTGATGATATGAGAACCAACTGAATTCAGCAGGAATGGAGCTCACTTTGGCATGCTCCAAGTTATTATTCATTCAGTTTGATTCCCTAAAGTCAGGGCTGTGAAGTCAGAGTCAGAGTTGGATTCGATAGAAAATGGACCAACTCCGACTCCTAAAATATATATAAATTGGGTCCAGTAGTTAAATGCAGAATGTGCTGAATATTATTATGAATTATTATTATTATGTTCTAGCTAAATATCTTGATTATTGCACCATAATGATGATTAAAGCTTGATGTTCACATTGTGCTACAATAAATTTATCACTTAATCATCAGCCATGTATGAAGGAGTCGGAGTTGGGGTCGAAGTCAGGGAAATTGGGGAGTCGGAGTTGTTGGTTTGGCTTACTGACTCCACAGCTCTGCCTAAAGTCCCACTTAATCCTTAGATGCACCCCCTACTATTTCTCTGGCGGACAACGTGTTGTGTCAGTCTGAATATGTCCGGCCCAGGCCCTTGGGGTACTCGGATCTCTCAGGCTCGGTCTGGAAGGGGATGTCACAGGTAGCGGTGCCTGAGGCCGTGGGCCTGGGGGATGCAGATGAAAAAAGGGGGAAAAGAAAAATAATAAAAATGTCAAGTCGTGACGCCACCTGTAGGTTACGGTGATGGCACCGACGCTACTTGATCCTCCGGGGTGATGGGCGGCAGCAAGATGGTATCGCTCCCTACAGGACGCGCGGGGTCCCCGGGGCTGTAATGGTGGAATAGGGCAGCACAGTCGTTTCTGTGCAAGATTGGAGTAGGGGAGCGCAGTCAGTGTGGTGCAGATGGAAGGAGGGACACGCACACATAAAAGTCTTTTGGTACCTTTACTGATGTTCTGTATGGGTACACTCGTCCGGAATTGAGGGAAACACTTTGGGGTCTCCACAGCGAGTAGGGTTGTAGGCCTCCTTGTTTCAGCTTCTCTGTTTGGAGTCTGGCAGGCTTGGAACCTGACTGGACCTTTACTTCTCTCTGTCTCTCTCTCCACACCCGGGTTGCTGCACTGAGGGCTCTCTCTTGGGATCCCGATATGCGCACTCATGGTCCCTGGCTCTCAACTGTTGGTGCTGCGGGTGTCCGGGAAGGTAAACCTCCTCGTGGTGCTGGATTCTCTGCTGTGCCTACCCTTTCTGTCTCTGCAGACTTGGACCCAGTGACCGGAACTCTAATGGGGTGAATCGGTATGACTCCTCTGCCCCCTGTTGTAGCATGTTTCTCTCTTCTGCCTGCGACCCCTACTCTGCGGGTCTACCACTGTCTCAGGTGGTTGCTGGTATGGGCCTAGCACGGCCCCAATACCAGCTCAGCTCACTCAGCTCTTAACAGTTCTGTAGTGACTGCACACTCTGGTGATTTCCCTCCAGAACCCGTATTTATAGGGGAACTGGCTTAAGGAAGCCAGTTGGGCTCCCCCTACAGGCCTGGGGTGAAAAGTGTTGTGTGTAAGTGGGGTTACTCGCTGTGAGAAATCCTTCAGTGTCCCAAGGGAGTCTGTGGTGACCTGGCACAGGGTGCCACATATACTGCAGGGGTGGGGAACTCCAGACCTCAAGGGCCATAAACAGTTCATGTTTTCAGGATTTCCTGAGCTTTGTACAGGGGTTTGGACTCTTCGCCTGTCCAGATGATTATGGTATCACCTGTGCAATACAAAGGAAATCCTGAAAACCGACACTGTTGGTGGCCCTTGAGGTCTGGAGTTCCCCACCCCTGGTATGCTGGCTCTTCAAGTATGCAATTATTTTTTGGGGGGAGGGAAGGGACCTGGCTGATTCAACATGAACATGCAGAATCTTTCTATATTTTATCATTGAGGCTTCTATGTTTTCTTAGATTCTTGAGGTTTCCGAGGGGGTGTGGGTGGATGGTGATATTGTTATCTTTAACTATTGCAAGTCTATGGGCAGAAGAAAAAAAGACAAAACACTCTATATTTTTGGTCTTGGTCTATACTTGGTCTTGAGAACCTTTTTAAGGATATGTGCATCCAGTGCCCTTTTTGGATGTATTCTGCCTAGAATTCTCACGAAAAAGTGCCCCATAGAATGAATATGATTTACAGCAATTTCAACACGGCTGCTGTGCACATGTTCCGTCTTATGTCACTTTTTTAACCACGTCAGGATTTGGAAACCCTGAAACTGTTAAAAGAAGTAGTATTCCCACTCTTCCACATCTGCAGAAGCCGTCCACTCTGTATACTAAATGTACAGAGTGAAAGTCGCTAGTGCAAGAACGGATGCAAAGCTACATCAAGAAAATTATCAACATGTCGGCATCAACGGGGTAATAAGGGAAATGGCACAATTTTTGAAATATTGAACTTCCTGTTCCATGCTGCACAGAATTGGAGGTACCGGCAGGATGAGAAGTTTGTGTAGGTTGGGAATAGGTGGGGACAGCGCTGGTAATGTGAGAAGAGATACAATTTATGTCTGGGAGAGGTCATCATGGCGGTCTGGGCCCAATGAAACAGATGAATAATGTGAATCATCCCATTACCTGCAGGGTTGCCAACTTTAGTTTCTGTTACTTCTGGCCCACCTTTCAAAAAATCACTGACAGATAATATATTTTACAGACATATGGGAAAAGTATCATAAATCTTTAAGATAACAAGTGATACATGTCTACAGCCCCTAATTCCGATATGAGGACATCAGCTGCATTCACTGTGATCTGTAAAATGATCATTACAGTACTAATAAAGTGAACACGTTTCTTTAACTTGAAATATATCACTGAGCCAATAGTCACTTTACTGTTACTTGACTTAGTAGAGCCTTGGTGGACTCTGGTGGAAGGACCACTCAGAAGAGTTGGGCCACTGTATTAAAATTATTTGTTCATCTGCATTGTGGGTGTGATCATTATTATTATTATTATTATTTATTTATATAGCGCCATTATATTCCATGGCGCTTTACATGCTAAAAGGGGCAGACTAGGACAAGGGGATCCACAAACAAATCCGACATGTTGCCCATGAGATATTGTAGAGCCAAATTACAGTGAGGGTAAAGGGGTGCAAATGGCCTTCACCACTGAGTTCCCTCCAGTTTTATCAGCCATTTCCAGCATCAAGACATGAGACTTTGAAAAGTTTTAAAGCTCACCATAAAAATATTGAAGTTTTAATCTTTCAGAAGTTGATTATGCAGGATTTTTTAATTAAAGGGGTTGTTCACTACTCGGACACCCCCTTCTCAATCTAAGTATTTGCCCTAGGTAAAATAAAAACAGACTGATGACAGTGTTATGGTTAATATTTTAATAAGATTAACAAGTTGCCTTCTCCTGACCAAAATGATATAGACCAAGTACCGGTGTGAAAAGTAAGACACCAGACGCACAGTGTCAGCTGTACACTCTTCCTTGGTCGGCCCCTAGTGTGGCTCCAAGTGTGCTTTATTTTAAGAGGCATGAGGTTTTTCCTCAGTAAAGGGCTCGGCCAGCCCTACTCAGATGTATTCATTGGTCAATGGGTTAGTCCATGGATGGATCTATGAGGTCATCAGGGGGTGTGGTCTTGATCGAGGGCCTCCAGGTGATGTGGCATTCTGTGATTTCTGTGATTGGTCAGTCTTCTTCTGGACTCCAGCTTCTTCCAGGAACAGGATGTCGTCATAGGTCCAGGCTCCATCTTGCCTACCACATGGCATGGTGTCATGAAACAGGAAATGGCAGCCATGTTTAAGTCACAACTAAGATTATGCAATGTAAAATATTACACTCTATGGATCGTTTCTCCCATGCCCTTATGTCTTAAGGTTAATTAAGTATTTGATCCTATGGCTCTCCTCAACACCAGCAGTGTTTCAGCAGTGTTGGCACTCATTCGCCAGGGGCTCACTATCAATAGGTAGTGAACGGTCAGCCGCAGCTCAGACGTCCTCCTGATGTTTGATTTATCTGAAGGTGGGAGAGAAGCCAACGCTGATTGAGTGCAGGGGTCGCGTGATGTAACAACTTTATATGAGCCTCAGGAGAGCAAGTGCCCACACCGCTGTAATGCCGCCGCCGTGTCTAGGTGAGTATAAGTGTTTTTATTTTTAACAAGAGCAAACATGGGGAATGAGAAGGGCCTGTCTGAATAGTGGACACCCCCTTTAATGTTTATTATCCAGGAACGGAGCTCTTTTCTCCTACCTACATTGGTAATGATCATGAGCTTACAAACTTACAAATCTCCATAGAAAGAGATGGGGATTGGATCCTTTTTGGAAAATGGGCACCAGAAAACGGTGGAATTGCTTTTGGGGAATTGGGAATCATTGATATCATTGACGGTGACCGGAACTTAATGTTAGGAGTGAAATAATAATGTGTAAATAGTATTGTGTTTACATCCTGTACATCTGTATTACTGTATTCTTTATGATAACATAATCTGTTAATTGACAACTGTGCCACTCTCTGACCTTGTGCCCTAGGCGCCTTTTCTTTATTTGTGTCAAGTAAATAAGTTGTTTCTTCTATTTCCCCTGCCTCCTCATTGTCTGCACTGTTGCATCCTTGTACCTGTTTACAACTTCACCTGCAAGGTGCAGGGAGAGTCATAACAGTGCGCTCATCTCAATGTGCTCATAGCCCCCTACACCATTCCAATGACTGGAAGCCAGCAGCTGCAGGGGGAATATAACTTCATTTTCTTCCTTTAGCTGTTCCTCCAGTAAGACTGGCAGACGGGGTTTAAACGTAATTTACCTGCAAAGTTTCAGTGTAACTGAAGATAATTAGTGTTTTGGTGGTGACAAATGTTTCCCATCTTAAATATCTCTTGTGTAGCTGCAGAATATCTCATTTATGTCAAATAGGTCACAAAAGTCTCACATCTGGCGACACGCACATGGGTGTGGATGCTCCGTGGTACTCGGCTCACTCTTGGGGGCATGACTAAGCGGCAAACCTGCCTTCACTAGAGCCTCCGATAGTGAGGTTAGATAGCCACCTGGTAACACTCCAGGAGAACTTCTGGAACAGGCGCAGCTGACACCAGGGGTTTTAGTGCTGATAAAGGCTCAGGTGCAGGTAGGATGACCAGAGAGGAGGGCAGGCAAGCACAGGCAGGTACCGGCAGGTATGGAGAGGGTTCAGGTAGGCACAGCAGGTAAGGTAGATGCTGGCAGGTACTGGCTGGTTATGGTAGGCACAGTGGGTTAGGCAGATGCTGCCAGGTACTGGCAGGTTCTGGTAGGCACAGCATATTTGCAGAAGCTGGTGTGTACTAAAAGGTTCTGTTAGGCACAGCAAGTTAGGCAGATGCTGCTAGGTACTGGCAGGTTCTAGTAGGCACAGCAGGTTGGCAGAAGCGTGTACTTAAAGGTTCTGTTAGGCACAGCAGATTGGAAGACGTTTGTAGATGCTGGCAAATTCAGGCAGACACAGTGGGAGCACTAGATGGGAATATGAGCACAGGTACTGGTTAAATGCACAATATTTTATTATTATTCATTATTATAGGGCCATTTATTCCATGGCGCTTTACATGTGAAAAGGGGAAATAAACATTAGCATACAAGGCACACACAAGTACAGGAGGAGAGAGGACCCTGCCCACAAGGGTTCACAGCCTACAAGGGATGGGTGAGGATACAGTAGGAGAGGGTTGAGCTGGTCATTCAGCGGTTCGGTAGACTGAGGATCATTGCAGATTGTAAACTTGTCAGAAGGTTTTCAGAAGGTTTCCACGGTGGGTGAGAGTCTGATGTGTTGGGGCAGAGAGTTCCAGAGTATGGGGGAAGCATGGGAGAAATCTTGTATGCGGGTGCGGGAAGAAGAGATGAGTGTTGAGTAGAGAGGGAGATCTTGAGAGGAGGTTGCGTGTAGGTATGTACCGGGAGACCATGCCACAGATGTATGGAGGAGACAGGTTGTGGATGGCTTTGTATGTCATACTTAGGGTTTTGAACTGGAGCCTCTGGACAATAGGAAGCCAGTGAAGGGCTTGGCAGAGAGGAGAGGATGAGGAATAACAGGGAGACGGGTGGATTAGCTGGCAAGAAGAGTTTAGGATAGATTGGAGTGGTGCAAGAGTGCTAGAGGGGAGGCCAGAGAGTAGAAGGTTGTAATAGTCAAGGCAGGAGATGATGAGGGCATGCACAAGTGTATTGCTGTTTATGGCCAAGGAATGTACGAATCCTGGTGATATTTCTGAGTTAAAGTTGACAGGAGGTGACAAGGGCTTGGATATGTGGATTGAAAGAGAGGGCAGAGTCGTGGATCACCCTGAGGCACTGAGCATGCAGGGAAAGTGAGCAGCCATTGACTTTGATGGATAGGTCTAGTGGAGGGGTAGAGTGAGATGGGGAAAGATGATGAATTTGGTTTATGTCCATGTTCAGTTTTAGAAATCTAGCAGAAAAGAAAGATGAAATAGCGGACAGACATTGTGGGATTTTGGTTAGTAAGAAGGTGATGTCAGGTCCAGAGAGGTAGATCTGTGTGTCATCAGCCTGGAGATGATACTGCAAACCATGGGATTCTATGAGCTGACCCAGGTCAAAGGAGTAGATGGAGAAGAGTAGGGGTCCTAGAACTGAGATTTAGGGAACACCCATGGTCAGGAGGTGAGATTAGGAGGTGGTGTGGGAGAGGGAGACACTGAATATCTGGTCTGTTAGATACGGCAAGATCCAGGACAGGGTGTCAGAGATGGGAGATTCAACCTAACCAGATAAGACTTGGCCAAGTCTGTGATGCCAAGAGATGATAGAATCTGTAGCAAGAGGGAATGGTCCACAGTGTCAAAGGCAGAAGACAGGTCTAGGAGGAGGAGGACAGAATAGTGTCGCTTTCTCTTGGCGGTTAGTCGGTCAATGGTAACTTTAGCTAGTGCAGTTTCAGTAGAGTGATGCGGTCTGAAGACAGATTGTAACTGGTCAAAGAGGGAACAGGAGGAGAGCTGGGGGACAGGTCAAGATGGACATGCTGTTCCAGCAGTTTTGAGGCATAAGGGAGAAGTGATATCGGCGATAGTTAGACAAGAGGATGGGTCGAGAGAGGATGTTTTGAGAATAGGTGTGATTAAGGCATGTTTGAAGGATGAGGGGAAGACACCATTTGTAAGTGAAAGGTTGAACATATGTGTTAGGGTTGGCATGAAGACTGTGGTGAGGTTGAGGATGAGGTGGGACAGAAGTGGGTCAAGCATACAAGTGGTGAGATGTGATCTTGACAAAAGAGAGGAGAGCTGATCCTCTGTCATGGTGGAGAAGCTGGTTTTGGAAGAACATGGCTGAGTAGTTATAAGGAGGGGCATAGGGGGCTGCGGGCCAAAGCTTTCTTTGATGTTCTCAATCTTCTGCTTAAAGAAAGAGGCAAAGTCTTCATCAGAAATGAGAGGAGAGGGAGGAAGTGCTGGTGGACGGAGGAGAGAAGTGAACGTTTTGAATAGCTGTTTAGGATTGTGAGACAGGGAGGATGTGAGAGATGAGAAGTAAGTTTGTTTTGCGGCAGCGAGTGTGGATTTAAAGTTGGCATGTGAATGCGTGTATGCGACAAATTGCTCAGCAGAACGGATCTCTTCGTCTCCGCTCAGGTACTCTGGAGGTCCGTCTCAGTTCTTTGGTCAGGCTGGTCTCCCATGGTTGCCTGTTAAATGTAGGAGTTTTGCTGTGCGTGAAGGGGCGGAGGTTTATTGAGCTGGTGTAGTGGCTGCTGCACACAAGGAGAGGAGAGGGAAGAGAATGTCAGATACTGGGAACATGACAACTAGTTAGAGACAGAACTAACCAAATATGGGAGGCTGGCTTAAACACTTTGTGCCTCAGCCTATCGTTGAGAGGCTTTCTAGGTAAGAGTGCGCTGGCCCTTCAAGACAGGGGAGATTAGCATGGCCATGCCCTAAGGGTGCTCCTTGGAGCCCTGCCATGCGGAGTCGTCAGATGAAACAGGGACCAGGACAGACAAGGATCATGAGCAGTAATTGCGTCGATGCCTCTGACACGTGGAGTGTAGGGGTGCCGGTGGTGTAGCACCCACTTTTTACTTGAATGGACAGATAGGCCCTGATTTTGGTAACTAATTCTTGTGTCTATGTCATACATGTTGAAGATGTGGGCGAAGTAGTCATGATTCTGATTGCAGCGTTGGGGGCTATGCTGTATCTGGCCATCACTAACAATTGTATTTGGAACCTAATATCAAATCATATTGCTGAGCACAATGAAAAATAACATTTCTGCAACTCTTTATGAAATTATTTAAGGAGCAGACAAGTATTTACTGGGATTTATAATCTCTCCATATTTGACTAAACCTTTATAACACAGCATAGACAGACACAAATACAGTATTGGCCATAAGTTCAAATAAACATTTGTTTCAGCCTCTATGGAGCAGAGACCTTGTAACGATCTCCTGAGGTTATCGTAGTTATCACAGGTCCCTAAGGCATTGAGGCTTTTAGACAATGCTCATAACTCCTATTGTCAGAGACATTGCCTTGTTTACTGTGCAGGATATATAAAGCGGCCTTGTATAGACACAATATTGCTGCTCGGTCACTTTGCACTTATATTCCCTTGTCCGGCCTTGCCAGTTGCTTCTATTTCGGATTCACCTTTCGTGAAAGAAGCCTGAACCTACTGATCTTTGCCTTTCTTCTCATTGACTTGAGCCTGCGCTTTTTATACTTAAGGCGTTTTCTTTGAAGGAGACAAATGTAACAAGTCGTTTTGCGGTGGGTTTAGGAGTCGACTCCTTCACAGAAACCGCTGGCACAAATCGGGCCAAAATCAACATCTATGGGAAACTGTGTATTCACACCACATGCAATAATCAGGGCTTAAATGTGGTTTTTCTCATGCTGCTAGTTTTCCAAGTAGAGTAAGAAAAACTTTATATATAAAAAACAATAGAACATTCTACGGCTTAAAGAAAAAATCATCATGTAATGAAAATCACAGACTAAAACGCAAAAGTGGTTCACCATTGTATGTGAATACTCCTCCGATTATCCTTGTCAGCAAAGTTTTGTGATTTAATAGGGGATAATGTGGCGGTACTGCACCCATAAAAGCGGTGCAGATATCCCAGCTGCAGGTAGATTACAGGATGATGGGTGGAACCCATACACGAACTCTAGATCACACAGTGGGAGGGAACACGGGAGGGTATTTACTCACCTACAGGGGGAACTAGAGAGGTCAGGAGGAGAGCCAGGCAGTGGGCCTGAGGGAGGGAGGAAGGAGGGTTCCTCGGCTGAGGACCCAGGAGAAGGAAAGCTTCCCAGCAGGGCCGCACCGTCCATTGGACAGTGTGAGCCCTGTCATTCAGGCGGCAGCAGGCAGGGGGAGCGGCTGTGCAGAAGGGGGCGGCGCCTCATGCAAACAGCCTCCCCCTGTCATGGCGCCGGCCGCTCACCCCGCGCACCGCAGGTAAGCGGTGACCGCCGGGGGAGAGGCACAGAAGGGGCGGCAGCTTCAACAGCACCCCCCCCCCGGGACTCACGGCCGTGGCCGGCAATCACTGCCGCGGCTCAGGCGGCAGTGGCGACCCGGTCACTGCAGAAGGGGCGGCAGCCCCAGGCTTCATCAGCACCCCTTCCCCCCCCGTATTCAGTGCCGCGGCTCAGGCGGCAGTGGGGCTCGGTGCACCCCTGCTTCCCAGGCGCAGACAGCCGGCCTGGGGGAGAGAGGGACTTTGAAGAGTCCAACCCCGACAGCTTACCAGGCACCGGAGCCCGCACCTGTGGGATCCTCCAGGGACCACAGAAAATCCGGCAAACTAGGGGTATATATATATATATACAGCCCAGAATCTCAAGCGACCAAAAGAGGGAGCCAGACACAGCAGAGCAAAGCCGCAGTGTTAAGAGAAGGTTACCCGACGGGAGCAAGAGAGCGTAAGAGACATCAGGCCAGATCCGCTTTATGGGGTCACACTTCACACCAAACTACTGGGAAGGAGGGAAGATTTGGAAGAGAGAAAGGCACACGCTGAGGGATCCATCCGGCTACCTGTGATCTGCTTGCAGCCACCCATTAGCTACTTGTCTGATAACATCTTCTGCACTGAACTGTTACCATTGCTGCTAAAGTCTCAGTAAAGTATCCGGAGTGAAGCGATTTCGACTCTGCTGCATCTTCTTTCCCTATGAACTGATTCCTTCCACAGGATCGCTGCCCTGGAGGTCCCAGTCCTGAGAACTACACCATCTCAGCCGCAATACCACCGACCTCCGGCGGACTGTGGCGGCGCTGGTGCTACTCACCAGAAACTGCAGGTGGCGTCACGACGACAAACTGTAAATAGTCCCCTGTACATAAATTCCCTTTTGAAGTGTCACCCAGGACACGGAATCAGGCGCGGCCGCCATTCCCCGTGACATAGTTACCCCTGTGCCGCCTGATGCCCGGCCTGGGGCACGACAATAATATCTGGCTTTTGGATTGGTTTACACTGATTATGATGAGCCCTAGGATAGGGAAAGAGCTGCCAGACATGAAGGAAGGTGAAGCCTCCCCTTGCACATATCGGCCAGAGACCAGCATATTACATTGGATACGAGTCAGTGTATAGTTTTGCAGAAATGTCAACAGCTACAGCTATGATGGAGGGACAGCAGATAGTGCGGTGTTGACTGTTACAGTTTGCTGATACAAGGGGCGTTCATTAAAGATTTCCCCTGACCCGCTTCTCTTTATTGCAGGACACTGAAACTGCACATATAAGTCTCCACAGGTTAAGGGTTCTTCACACACTGCAATATCACTAGTGATGTTGCAGCAACGTCACAGGTTTTGTGACGTAACAGCAACCTCTCCAGCGATTTTGCAGTGTGTGACACGCACCAGCGACCTGGCCCCTGCTGTGAGGTTGCTGATCGCTGCACATCGTTCAGAACCATTTTTTGGTCCTTGGTCTCCCGCTGGTCAGCACACATCACTGTGTGTGACAGCAAGAGACCAACGATCAGCGACCTCCCAGCCAATGCCCAGCGCCGTACATTAGATGCTGGGCACTGGTAACCAGGGTAAACCCCGGGTAACTAAGCAGAGTGCGCTGCTTAGCTACCCGGTGTTTACCCTGGTTACCTGCGTCCTCCTGCTTAGCCCAGTCTGTAAGCGGGAGGACGCTGGTAACCAGGGTAAACACCGGGTAACTAAGCAGAGCGTGCTGCTTAGTTACCCGGTGTTTACCCTGGTTACCAGCGATGTCGCTGCTGACTAGTCGCTGGTGAGTCTGACTGTTTGACAGCTCACCAGCGACTGCACAGGTCGGATCGTTGGTGGCATCACTGGTAAGTCTCAGCATGTAAAGGGGATTTTATGTGCCAATATGCAACTCTGAACTGATAACAGTCTTTCTTATCCAGGTGCTGAAGTGGTGTGAGGTGTGATAATGCACCCAGATACAGAGCAGTCATCAAGTTCCTTTACTTGATAAGATGCACACCAAGGGAGACGTCGATAAGATGAAAGAGGTTTATGGTGACAATTCCTCATCATATGATGTAGTCAAGAACTGGCATCTTCATTTCAAATGTGGTCAAACTTTGGTGGAAATGGCTTCAATTAGAGGGCGACCCTATTCCGCTATGGAGGAACACATATCCACCACAGAAATAGTCCTGATAATGTTGTCTCTTGCATTTTAGTCAGGTACAAATCCACCTGATCCAGGTCTATCATCGTTGGAAGAAGGTCTGTGTGAGATCAGTTTAGCATACAGCCTAATGTCTTCTGTTATTGCCCATATATGTTTTGGATAAAACTACAGTGTCACGCTTCCGGGGGAAGGCGCCCTAGAGTGAACCCACTGGGCCGTGGTACCGAACTCCCCTGGGTGAGCTGGACCTAGTTTAACCAATCCCTATACAGGGATTGTCAGGGGCAAGCCCCGGGGGTCTAAATGCCACAGCAGCTAGTATAAGGGGTGCGGCTCGTAAGGTTAGCCTATACTACAACACAGCTAAGGATTCCGGGTAACAGTACAAGGCTAGGAGGCCAGGAATGGTGCTACCGGGGAAGAGCACAGCAAGGGTTCCAGGAAACAGGGTACAAGGCTAGGAGAACAGGAATAATGCTACCGGGAAGAGCACAGCAAGGGGTTCCAGGAAACAGAGTACAAGGTTGGAAGAACAGGAATGGCTCTACCAGAGGAGAGTACAAGGAAGGCCTGACCAACAGCCAGCAAAGCAGAAGCAAACTGACTTAATAATCAGGCACCTCCCATCAGTGGAGGTGGCCTGATATACCAGAGGAAGAGCAGCTATTGGTCAAGGGGAGTGTCAGGTTGGACCGTGCCGGCCCCTAGAGTCACAGGGGAGTTGTGCACCTAGTGCGCCGCTGATTGGTCACATGAATATGACCATTGTAATGTGCTGATGTGTGAGCCCGGTGGTCAGCTGACAGGAAGGGAACCCGGCGACGGCTCCGAGACACGGCACACCTGGACGCCGGATGCCCGGTCAGCAAGGGGGCAGAGGATGCCGACCCGGGAGAGGTGAGCTGGGGAGCGGTGCCAGGGACCTAACATACAGCTTGATAGTGGCTCTAGGGGTGAATTAGGCATAGAGCTGCTGGTTTGTGTGACCTACTGAAGCAGTGCCGGAGTTCACTGGGGTGGTGGTTGCCATAGGCTGGTGCAGTGATTGGTCCACCCTGGCAAGCTACATAAAACTAAGGGTCTCTGGTGTGTGGGTGCTGATGATCTTACTTTTTTGTATCGTCACACTCCTCACCCGGTCCATTGGATTGCCATATAGCGATGACAGACACATCAGTAAAATCAAGCCACACTTTACTGTAAACAGCCTGAATAAACAGCAGGCAGTACACTTTGGTCCTTCTATGTCACACAGAAGCACAATATTTGGGGCTACTGGCGATGGCATAATACTTTGGACGTTTCCTTTGACTAGGCAGTTGATTTTGGACTTATTTCTCCTAAGTACACAACCCGAGACAGTGATGCTTTGCAGGAGGATGCTCCCAGAGCCTTTTCCTCGCATTTGTGCGTCAGCCTGGCAGCACCCTGAATTCTTCTGGTCCCCCAAACCTGACCACCTGACTGGACCCCCTCTCTCTGTGTGTCTCACAGGCCTTCTCCAGCTTCCCAGCACCTACGTTTCTGTCACCCTCACATTGCTTACTGAATCCTTGCTGCTTCTGTTCTCTCAGCCTTCCCACACGCTACTGACTCACCCAGGGCAGAGTACTCAGATCTCAGGCACAGTCGGGAGGTCACGGATGGCTGCCTGAGGCTGTGGCCCTAGTGGTCAATGGATAAGGGGGATTTACAAGGATTATGTACAACTTTGTCGTGACGCCACCTGCAGTACCTGGTGTGATGTCACCAGCGCCGCTACAGTCCTCCGGAGGTCGGTGGTATTGCGGCCGGGATGGTATAGTCCTCCGCAGGCAGGACTGGGGACCTCTGGGGCAGCGAAGTGAGGGTGAGCAGGTTGTAGTGGAGCTGAGATTGTTAGGGAGAGCGGGACCAGTCTATGAGGGGCACGGTGAATGAAGAGGAAGGATGCACACACACAGAAGCAGTCTCTTTTACCTTTTACTGATGTTGGTCAGGTAAATATGTCCAGGGCACCGACGGGTGGACAGGTTGTACAGTGGGTTCCCACAGCAAGTGGGTATAAGGCCTCCTCTGCTTGTGTAGTTTCTGAAGCACAGCCTGCTGTAGCCTGACTTGCCTCCACTATCTCTCTTGCCTGTCTCTTTCTCCTCCTGTGCGGTTTCCGGGATGACCCTCTCTGGACACTGCAGCGGGCCTGCAGTCCCTGGCTCCCTCTCTTGACCTTCTCTGGGAGACCGGGTAGCTGAAGCTTCCACGGTGCGACAGGGTTTTCTGTGGGCCTATAGTTCCCACAGGTGCGGATCCCCAATGTCCGGCGTTTCCATTGGAACGAACTCCCCTCCGAGCTACTTGTTCCCTCTCCTTCTCTGGGTTCCCTGCCTTCAGTCCCACTTAGGCTTGTGAGACGCTGAAGGGCCACTCCGGTCACTGGCTCGGGCCTGAACGCAGCACCGAACACCAGGCTCTTCTAGCGTCTGCACACACTCTGACTCCCTCCTCCCCAGCAGCAGTATATATAGGGGATCTTGCCTAAGGTCAGCAAGTGGGGCTCCCCCTACTGTCCCGGGGTGGAAGGTATTGTATGTAGTAGGTACCTGCTGTGGAAACCCAACTGTGCATTAGAGAGAACTGTGGCTACCTGCGTGAGCAGGGCGCCAACTACCAGCCTCAGACTCCTTCTTCAGCCCTGAGCTTCCACTCCTGCGTAGCTTCCTCTCAGCTGGCAGAGCCCTGACTCAAATTGAAATTTAGATTGCCTCTGTCTAAAACTCTTTACTCCCCCCACAGGAGCCCGACATACCTTTCCCTAGTAGCCCTAGGCCGCATACCAACATCCTACTTAACAGTTCTATCTTACAGCACAACTAACTGCTGCATCTGCACAACATTCCTATCTTACCTTCTATCTTACAATTTATTGCTATACCTTACATTATACTTATCACATGTAGATTATCAGTACAATACAAAGAAGCTTTACATTAGCAAACATCATTGTACAGGGTCACTTCACATAGAGAGACTGCAGTACACCTATTAATATTCACACTGGTGGAGTAGTGTAAGGGTGCCATTACCCCCTTACACTATTCTGCCATCAGCAAGCCATGCCACATAGCTGGTAATTTTAAGCTTTAACCTTGTGTGATACATAACTTTACCAGGTGAGCAATTCTCTGTACCTGATTCACTCAGGGGTCTATAGGGTACTCAGCACCCGGGCATGGAGTTGCAGGGATGTCACTGGTGGCCAGCCCGGACCCGTAGCCCTGGTGGTCAACTGAAAATTTGGGGAAAATATAAAAAGGCGTTTGAAAATAAATGTTTTTCGTGACGCCACCTGCAGTTTCTGGTGAATTAACCAGCGCCGCTGTCAGATCGCCGGGGACGATGGTATTGCAGCTTGGGTGGTATGGCTCCCTGCAGGTGGAGCCGGATCCCCAAGGCAGGATAGCACTGTGGTCATGGGGCTGGACGCGGTCAGCGCAGCTATGCAGCAGTTGGTGCAGAAAGGAGACACGGAGGCCTTGAGACTTTATACTGGTACTTTACTGGAACCGGTTCAGATGACACTTCAGGTTACAGTTCACACAGTCTTTGAATGGGTAGCTGGCCAGGTAGTCACTGAGGAGGGTAAAGTCTCTTTGAAGCTCCCATAGTATGCCTTCTCTTGTCTTCCTTATGTCCTGCTGTTCTGACCTGCGCCTCCTTACTATCCTTGCACTGCCCTGCACAGCCCACTTGTCTACCAGGCCCGTTGGGTGATATAAGGCAAAGGTTCCCAACTCCAGTCCTCAAGGCACACCAACAGTGCAGGTTTTCAGGATTTCCTTAGAAATTGGAATCATTCCCAGTGCAGGTGATTCAATTATCACCTGTGCAATACTAAGGAGATCCTGAAAACCTGCACTGTTGGTGTGCCTTGAGGACTGGAGTTGGGGACCTCTGATATAAGGTACCCTTCTTCTCTCTAAGGGGCTTAACCCGGTTTGGTTAACGTGGTGGGCCTTCACGTTCTGGACGGGGGTCGGGGCTGATATTTCGGCAGTCGGCTCAGGGTGAACTCGCCTGTACCATGACTCGGAGCCGTCACTCCGTTGGTGGACTAGGATTCCCCGAGACCTGTCCGGTGGTCTTGCACTGGGTTTCCCCTTTCTTTCCTGGGCCACCTTTTCTTCTCAGGCGCCCTCCCTGTGAGACCCCTCTAAGGCTCCCTCCTTACTTCTTCCCTCAGTACGGACTAGATCCAACTGTGTGACTTCCTGCTTCTCCTTACTCCTAACTCTCCTCCCCCAGGACCGGATACCCTGGTAACGGGTTGCCACTTGGTCCCCTAGTCTAGGTGTAAGGATGCCGGGATGGGAGCTTCAGGTTGACCTTACACTCACCAATGACAGGAATACTGCACACTCAGTTGTGGGTGCAGTACCCCTTCTGTGGCGCATTGACCAGTGGGGCGCCACATACCCTATTGTCTTTTATCATCGGATAAGACCCAATTGTGAATTTTGCTCTCAGCATTTTCCTACTTTTCCTGAAATAACATGCCGGGGGTAGTTATTACTGCAGAGAGACCACAGATTGATCTGAAATGAGCCAAGAAGAAGAGTGTTTATAAATCTTTTATTTCAGGATGACCAATGGATCCACATAAAAGATTAAAACTGCCACAGGAACAGAATCCACAACAATGTCATCAGAGATCCCCAGAAAGTAGCAGTGGAATCACTCTTAAAGCAATAGCTACAAGGTTAAACAAAAGGGTAACCAAATCTTTTCAGATGCCACAAACAGGGAGACTTAAAGGGACTCTGTCAGGTCATTTTTCAGTATGATACCAATAGTTACCATTGAATAGTGCTCGGGCAGACCTTTCAGAATATGTAAAAATCATTACTGTGCCCTCTGTAATTCCCTTGCTATAAGCACCTTCACACCATGCATGCAGCTGTCTGCTCTAGTCCGGTCTATTATGTGTACTACCTAGTAGTACACAGTATGTAAATGTTCATTTGTTATTCACTCCTTCCTAGGCAGTTATTCCCTTCCTTCCCTGTGCTCTGTATCTCTCTTTCATTTTTCATTGGAGCTTCTGAAGGGTAGGGGGATGGGAGAGACTGCAGTCACATACCTAGCCAAGTTGTCAGATATCAGCTAAGGCAAGCTCCTCCATTTGCTGCCCTAAACACAAGCCTGTGCTGTCTGTGAGAGATTCTATGTGTTTATGTGAACATTTGTTTTCCTGCATACAAGGAGAGAAGCAGAGACAGGAGGATACAGACCCCCCCATGTGAGTAATTTCTACCGAACTTTCCTTGTGCGCAGAGCAGTAATATCACTACATGAATATTCATTCCCTGGGGAGTGGGCAGCAGAGAACTAAGTGATCACTCACTGTGATTGACAGATGGAATTAATCTCTTTATTTGCAGTTTACAGATATAGGGGGGATATAAATAAATAAAAGAAATACATGAATAGAAATAACTTCACCAGAGGAATTAAAATATGATATCAATTACATATGGATTTTGACCAGACAGATTCCCTTTAAGGGGTTGTCCTGTCTAAAATGCCAAGTCAGCAGTCACTCTAGGATGTAATTGATGTAATTGCAGTCACCCATGGTTGGTTGTCAGCTTTCTGCAACCATAAAAAATGGAAAATGAAGACTTTACATAATAGGACCATAGATTTACTGCTTTTTTTTTATTTTATGGAAATAAGCTCCTATTTTGTCATGATAAATTCATCATTTTGAACTGAATATCAAAGTCCCTATTTCTGAAGCTTTTTGCAACTTGTACTTTAGCATCAGAGTAATGCGCTGTACATGAGGGTAAATGAATGCATTCATCGGTAATAATAGATCTCCATTATTTCTTTCTCATTTTAAAGCTTTGTGATTTTACCTTGGAAAACCTTGTCAGATGAATTCCGTGGCCTTCAGCTGACTGACTCCTACGCAGAGACCTGTCTGCATATCATCCTCAAAGAGAACACATTATTCCTAGAAGCCGCTGTCAATCGCTACAAAGCATTTCTCCAGCGAAACTCATCATTTCGGGATTTTAATTCTGTATTCGTCAATAACGTTCTTTACGTTCCCTTTTTAGAGGCTGTGGGAAATGTTCCTACTGGAGCTTCTGTTAATAAAGAAAAACTAATCAAAACATGATATTATTGGTCCTAAAGAAATATGGAAAACTCTAAAGTGTTGTGTTCTCAAAGGAACGCTACAGCTAACATTTATTTTAGGGAGGTTAAAGGATAAAGTATTGCCGGTACACGATTTTAATCTAATTTTATCATACTATATAAGGGTATCTTTACACGCCGCATCGATCGGAGGCAACCGAACGTGCGCGTGCACGATTTTCATGGATGCCTCCGAACACCAAAGGCGCATGTAAACGCCGCAATTGCGCCCTCAACCTAACGGAACGTGTCTCCCCGGAAGTTGCCACTCAAACTGCGGGAAACATCCGGTGGCCTCCCGTCGCCGCTTCACACGCCGCAATCCCCAATGGAATGTGGGCGTACCTATTCTGCGCAGCGAAAACATAGGTGTGCCAAATAGATTTTCACCGCACCCCAAACACGCTGATTAAACAACGCAATAGCGTCATGATTGGCCAGCCTGCGCAGGAAGGCTGGCTAATACATGACGCCATTGCCATTGTGTAGAGTGAATGGACAGCTGTTCATATATGGCGCCCTGTGAAGGGACAGCCAATGGTAACACAGTAGCCACCACCAATCATCGCTGGGGGGGGCGGTCTCCAACACGCTGTGGCACGCCTCCAGGAATTCAGTAGGCGACGCTGATTCCATCCCTATCGCCCCTTCACATGCCAAAAGCAGGGATTATCCCCTTCATGGTTGCGTCTGGTTTTCGATCAGTGCTCTGAAATTGCAACTGGGCGCAACTTTTAAAAACACCACCGGGTTCCCCAAATACACGCCGCAATTTCGTAGCAATTTCACGGCGATGGGGCTCCGGATTGCCTCTCAGTTTTCACACCCCAGTTGCGGCATGTAAAGGTACCCTTAAAGTGTTTTATTTCAATACAGTATTTATTTATTTGAGAGTACCTTAAAGGGGTTGTCTCATCATATTTCCATTAGTGAAAATAGATCAAATGGTGCTGTCACAAGTGTGTCGCATTCAGTTGAGGCCATTGCGGTATCTGAGAATAGAAGGTCACGGCTGATGAGCAGATGACAGGTCCTCTTTGGATTCCACTCGGCAATTACCATGAGTAGAGCGGATATATTTTCATTTGGGGTTAAGGAAGAGGTTGAGTTCCTTTTTGATCCTGCTGAGATTCCACATAGCTCTAATCTCATTTACTGAACCTTGCTGCCACTCCCTTTCATTACTTAAACTCACTCCTTATTCTCCCGTGTGCCAGTTATACTTCTTCTATGCTGACTCACAGGAGAAGTTAGAAAGCCAAGATTGGTTCACAGCACCAAAGGGGCAAACAGGGTCATCCTATGTACCCTAGAGGTGAGGTGCACCTCATGTCCAAGGAGTCCTTCCTGGATAACATCAACATCAAATACTGAAGAAAGTGCAGTGCCTCACAAGTTGGTGAATGCTTCAAACCTCCTTTATTCAACACCCATATAGCAACGTTTTGATCCTACTGCTTGATAAAGATCCAGTAGGATCAAAGCGTCGCTATATGGGTGCAAAATAAAGGACATTTGGAGCATTCACCAACTTGTGAGGCACTGTCCTTCCCAGGAGAGTTGTCCTTGTGGAAGCTGCAGAGTTCCAGTTGTTAATTTATTCCTACTTGTTTGTCTCTCTCCCTGTATTGTCTCTTTGTAGTAGTAAGCTAGGGTCTTGCTTCCTATACTGCCTAGCTAGGGCTAGTCCGGGGTCAGCCAGGACCTAGGCACATGATCGTGCATGGGAGGAAGAACCCAGGGGCGGAACTACCGTGGTTCAGCTGGTTCAGCTGCACCAGGGCCCCGACCGGCTAGGGGCCCCTTCAAGCCTGCAGGGGGGCCCCCAGCCGACCCCCGTAAGCCTTTGTCAGAGGAGAGGAGGGTCAGGCAAGGGAAGCAGAAAGCTTCCTGCTTCCCTTGCCTGATTCCGCCCCTCCTCTCCTCTGCCCCTCCGGCTCCCAGGAGCGCACTCGGCGTGGCTCAGCAGGTAGGAGAGCAGACGCAAACACCTCTCTGACGGCCGCCAGCACCACCCCGCACACACAGGGGACCGCGCCGACGGCCAGCAGCACCTACAGCCCCCCACCCCCCTGACCGCGCCGACGGCCACCAGCACCCCTTCCCGCTCCTCACTTCACCATGTCTGCACCAGGGCCCCCAGGGGTCAAGGTCCGCCACTGGAAGAACCCGTCTAGCGACGATAGAACCTGCAGGGTTCAGTCTCAGGTGAGTGTTTAGGGTCCCCCCTTTAACCTTTTCCCTGGGTTTCCCCGCTTTTGCACCGCACTCTGGGCGTCACCTCACTCTGTCTTGTCATGGACTCATGAAGGTAGAAGTAAACTATACACAGGATTAGGCTACAGTCACATATCTGAGTGTTACAGTCTGAGTACGGACCACAATGCATGGGCCGAAAACAGATCTCCTGATTAGGGATGGGCGAATCTACTCGCTAGGACTCGTTACTCGGTGAGTAGTAAGGGACTTGCAGGACTCGGTACTCTGCGAGTTTCCCAGTGATTACTCGCACGAGTCCAATGCAAATCAATATCAATCCTAGTTTTGTCAGAAACGCTGACAAAACTAGGATTGCCATTGTTTGCGTTAGACTCGGCTACTGTGCCAGTGATAGCAGAGAAACTCGCAAAGTAACTGCTGTTTCTTTGCGAGCCGAGTCCAGCTGTCTTCTCTGTGCAGCTCCAGGGTCCTAGAGCCCGCCTGCTCACAGACATGATGTAGCAAAGCTGAGATTGTTCTCAGTCTGCTCATTCCCTGTGCATAGACATCTATCTATTCACAGGGATGAGCAGAGAGGACATCGCGTTTTGGACTACGTCGGACGGAAGAGGATTTTTTTAATTAAAGATGGAGTCCCTAATGGCTTTTTTTTATTTCAAATAAAAATTTTTCTCTGTGTTTTTTTAACCCTTTATTGGAGATTCTTAGTGGCTGGGTCAAACGTGGCCTGACATTAAGAATCTCGGGCTTAATACCAGCTTGTATAACAAAGCTGGTATTAACCCCTTTATTACCCAGCGTGCTACCGCCACCAGGGCCGCTGGAAGAGCGGAGTTCAGCGCCAGAGGATGGCGCTTCAATGAACGCGCCATCTTCTGGGGCGGCTGCGGGCTGCAATTTGCAGTGGGGGGTGCCCAGAAAGCTTGGGCATCCCTGCGCTGCGGATTCCAGCCCCCAGCTGCTTAGCTGTACCTGGCTAGACATAGAAATTGCGCGGAGCCCCACGCATTTTTTTAAAATTATTTCATGAATTTCAGAGTCAGAGTCAGAGTCAGAATCTCAGAATTTCATGAAATAATTTAAAAAAAATGCATGGGGCTCCGCGCAATTTCTATGTCTAGCCAGGTACAGCTAAGCAGCTGGGGGCTGGAATCCGCAGCGCAGGGATGCCCAAGCTTTCTGGGCACCCCCCGCTGCAAATTGCAGCCCGCAGCCGCCCCAGAAGATGGCGCGTTCATTGAAGCGCCATCCTCTGGCGCTGAACCCCGCTCTTCCAGCGGCCCTGGTAGCGGTGGCACGCTGGGTAATAAAGGGGTTAGGGCCAGCTTTGTATTATCAGCTGGCCCTAAGCCCGAAATTTATGGCGGTCACGCCAATATTAGACATGACCGCCATGAATTTCTATTAAATTGTTTTAAAAAAACACAACACAAAGAAAATTTTTTATTAGAAATAAAAAAAAAAGCCATTAGGGACTCCATCTTTAATTAAAAAAATCCTCTTCTGTCCGACGCAGTCCAAAACGCGATGTCCTCTCTGCTACATCCCCTGTGTATAGATATAGATCTCTATGCACAGGGAATGAGCAGACTGAGAACAATCTCAGCTCTGCTACATCATCTCTGTGCACAGACATTCATGTCTGTACACAGGGAATGAGCAGACTGAGAACAATCTCAGCACTGCTACATCAGGCAGCAGGCAGGCTCTAGGACCCTGGAGCTGCACAGAGAAGACAGGATCTTATCAGGTGCGAGTCAGCGATTACTTACAAAGTAAAAGAGCAATGCAAATAAATGACAAAACTAGGATTGCTTCAGGCTGAAGCTTCCGAGACACATCTGCGATTTGTAAATCTCACACTACTCGCTATTACTCGCTTCCCCATTCATTAACATTGGACTCGCTAGACTCGCAACGAGTAGCGAGTCCTGGGCTCGGACTCGCTAGAGTCAAGCGATTCCGAGTAATTTAGGATTCGCCCATCACTAGTAGCAGTGCTGAGATTGTTCTCAGTCTGCTCATTCCCTGTGCATAGAGATCTATATCTATACACAGGGGATGTAGCAGAGAGGACATCGCGTTTTGGACTGCGTCGGACAGAAGAGGATTTTTTTAATTAAAGATGGAGTCCCTAATGGCTTTTTTTTTTATTTCTAATAAAAAATTTTCTTTGTGTTGTGTTTTTTTAAAACAATTTAATAGAAATTCATGGCGGTCATGTCTAATATTGGCGTGACCGCCATAAATTTCGGGCTTAGGGCCAGCTGATAATACAAAGCTGGCCCTAACCCCTTTATTACCCAGCGTGCCACCGCTACCAGGGCCGCTGGAAGAGCGGGGTTCAGCGCCAGAGGATGGCGCTTCAATGAACGCGCCATCTTCTGGGGCGGCTGCGGGCTGCAATTTGCAGCGGGGGGTGCCCAGAAAGCTTGGGCATCCCTGCGCTGCGGATTCCAGCCCCCAGCTGCTTAGCTGTACCTGGCTAGACATAGAAATTGCGCGGAGCCCCACGCATTTTTTTTAAATTATTTCATGAAATTCTGAGATTCTGACTCTGACTCTGACTCTGAAATTCATGAAATAATTTTAAAAAAATGCGTGGGGCTCCGCGCAATTTCTATGTCTAGCCAGGTACAGCTAAGCAGCTGGGGGCTGGAATCCGCAGCGCAGGGATGCCCAAGCTTTCTGGGCACCCCCCACTGCAAATTGCAGCCCGCAGCCGCCCCAGAAGATGGCGCGTTCATTGAAGCGCCATCCTCTGGCGCTGAACTCCGCTCTTCCAGCGGCCCTGGTGGCGGTAGCACGCTGGGTAATAAAGGGGTTAATACCAGCTTTGTTATACAAGCTGGTATTAAGCCTGAGATTCTTAATGTCAGGCCACGTTTGACCCAGCCACTAAGAATCTCCAATAAAGGGTTAAAAAAACACAGAGAAAAATTTTTATTTGAAATAAAAAAAAAGCCATTAGGGACTCCATCTTTAATTAAAAAAATCCTCTTCCGTCCGACGTAGTCCAAAACGCGATGTCCTCTCTGCTCATCCCTGTGAATACATAGATGTCTATGCACAGGGAATGAGCAGACTGAGAACAATCTCAGCTTTGCTACATCATGTCTGTGAGCAGGCGGGCTCTAGGACCCTGGAGCTGCACAGAGCAGACAGCTGGACTCAGCTCGCAAAGAAACAGCAGTTATCTGCGAGTTTCCCTGCTATCACTGGCACAGTAGCCAGTGATTACTCGCAGGAGTCTAATGCAAACAATGGCAATCCTAGTTTTGTCAGCGTTTCTGACAAAACTAGGATTGATATTGATTTGCATTGGACTCGTGCGAGTCATCACTGGGAAACTCGCCGAGTACCGAGTCCTGCGAGTCCCTTACTACTCGCCGAGTAACGAGTCCTAGCGAGTAGATTCGCCCATCCCTATTGGCAAGTCCATACCACGTACCGAGCAAGCACATTGTTCTGTATAGGAACTTCAGACACAAAATGATGCCATCTTTTTAATATAACATGGGCAAATCAAAACTAAAAAAAACAAAAACATATATAATGTTTGAGGTCAACTTCTCTGTCTAATTAACAGAGTGAAACTTTGCCTCCACTTCCCACGGACCCCCTTGCGTCTTCTCTCTTCTTTCAGCAGTCAGCACAGTTCCTTTTGTTTCCTATCCTAGACATTACAGCAGACCTGTCATTCCCACATTAATCCTCTGCATACCAGCTAGAATGAGGCAATAGCAGTCAATGTCCCTGAAAGTTGCACAGGCTGTTTATCCATGACAAGTCAGCGGTACTGAAAACGGCAACATTTCATATTTGTACATGAATAAACATGTCAAAATATAAGAATAAGCCTTCAAAATTGGAGAAAAGAAATCCGCTAAATATATTATTTAAATACAATGTATCAGACTCACACACACATATAGCATCCAGTCTCTGCAGTCGTGAAAGGATTCCTGGCCGGGCCTCATCCGACTGTATTTGAAGTCCTATGGATCCCGTCACGCGGTGTCCTCTCATTAGGGTGCGTTCCAAGTTTTTAAAGAAAATGACAATCATATGGAAGGAATTTATTTCTCCACATTTTTCCTTCTAGGGACTGTGATAAATTTGCCACCGAACCTGGCAGCTCTATAGCGCCTCTTATTAAGATCAGGCCAGTCATTGAACTGCCCGAGGATAACAGAAGGACCGCAGCTGCCCTGTCAGTGCTGGTTTATTAAGGTGCCCCTGAGTGAGTGTGATATATGCCTTCCGGACTGTGACCACCCCATCACTGATAGAGGCCCTGACTAAATGAGCACCAGTTGCTGCCACCAGTTTCTCGTTTGATATAAGTCCGGTCCGCGATCAGGCTTATATTGGGTCAGAAACCAACCCAGGTAGCGTTAACGTTAAATGAGCACACGGACGTGGGGATTCATGATCAAGATATAGAGCAACTCAAGATTAAATTTATATATAATCACCTTAGGGGCAAACTAGATATTAATATTTACAGGTATTATAAAGATATTACAGTCAGTTATGTGAATAAAAGATAAATGGGATACACACAGACTTACAGACATGTGATCAGTTACCGTGGAGCCAGCCACCCTAATACGCCCTAATGGGCGTCATTACACAATGCAGATCTCGGGTACGATTTAAATATCACGCCCGCAACGTCACCCTTGCGACGCGGTCATGTGACGCTGAGATCGCGTCACTTCCGGTCGCACACAGCCAGACTTCAGCATGCAATTTGCGCATGCGCGAAGTCTGCCTGTGAGACACCTGCGACCAGAAGTAGCGCGATCCCGGTGTCATATGACCGCGTTGCAGCGGTGATGTTGCGGGCGCGATATTTAAATCATACCTGAGATCTGCATTGTGTAATGAAGCCCATTAGGGCGTATTAGAGCGGCGAGTCCGGGGTAGCGCTGCACAGGGGACCCGCCTACCGGTCAAAAACGCTTGGAGGAACGCCCCGCTGACAGAAATTTTGTAAGTTTACTAACTACTTTATTGTACTCATAGATTAGTAAAAAAGGTGAGACAAGGATGTGTTAGAATGTATTGTAAGGCTGCAGGGACAGGTATTAATAGGTTAGAAAGGTGATTTGGGGTGACAGGTTCCCTTTAATAAAAATATTTGAAAAGAGTGGGAAACTGGTGGCCAAAGTGCTCACTGCTCTCCGATATTCACCCTGAAATAACTGTGTAATGATGAGTGACTGTACACACACAGTCATCTCTAACGCAAACAGGTGGATACAGGGAAATTAATGTAGTGTGTGAGTTTGGATGGAGTCAAGGGGTCTGATACATCCAAACTTTTAAAGGGATCCTGTCACCCCCAAAACACCTCAAAACCTATTAAAAGCTGTCCCTACAGCATAGTAACACTTACCCTACACTCCTTTTACCTCCTAAAAGCACCAAGTGAAATAGGAGAAAAATGTTACTATAGTACCTCATTATGGATGATAATGAGTGACTATGCTATTCATAGTCACTCATCCAGGCTCTCCCACTGCATGATATCACGCCTCCATAGGCGTGATCTTGGAATCTGATTAAAATGCGCGCCTCCCCGCCGCTCTCCTGTGTCTCGGCCGGCCTGCAGTGGGGCTCGGTGACACATGTGCAGTGCGCGTTTTGAAGCTAACAGAGCGGCTCGGGTGTATACGTCACCCGGCGCCGGAAATGACGCGTATCGCGTCACCGAGCCCCACTACAGGCCGGCCGAGACACAGGAGAGCGGCGGGGAGGCGCGCATTTTAATCAGATTCCAAGATCACGCCTATGGAGGCGTGATATCATGCAGTGGGAGAGCCTGGATGAGTGACTATGAATAGCATAGTCACTCATTATCATCCATAATGAGGTACTATAATAACATTTTTCTCCTATTTCACTTGGTGCTTTTAGGAGGTAAAAGGAGTGTAGGGTAAGTGTTACTATGCTGTAGGGACAGCTTTTAATAGGTTTTGAGGTGTTTTGGGGGTGACAGGATCCCTTTAAGCTTTGAAAAGTTGCATAATTTTGGTGCAACTCGAGGCTTTGCTAAAACGCTGCGACTTTTCGAGTTTTCCAGCATTTGTGCTCATCTCTGATACAGTAAGCAGTAAAGGGCCCTTTACACGCCGCGACGGCAGGCTGGATACATCCCGCTACAGGCTACAAATGTAGCTTGTAGCGCCAATGTAGCCCTTCGTAGCGGCGTCTGAAGACGTGACGCTGCAGCCGGCAACAGATACATCTGTTTATGGGCTCTGCTCGAAAACTGATGGCTACAAAGCCGATTGTAGCGAGCTGTATCGGCGTGTAAAGAGGCAACGGAAGGGAACTCTGGACACCCGGGGCTGTAGCTGCAATGTAGCTAAGGCGTGTCCCAGGCTCTGGGATACCGCGCCCCATCACCGATCATTGGAAGAAGCTCCTGCATGACGATTGGTAGTCGCTGCCTAGGGCGGCATATTTAAGGAGCTGACCAGTCACACTACACAATCGCTCGAGCGTGCTGTATTTCTCAGCCTCCTGCGATGCCTGCCCAATCATGATGATATTGCGCTGTCCTATCATCGTACGGACGGCTCGTAATCCAAGATTGTGGCACGCCTATGTGCTGTCCCTGCTGTACCAGGTCCGCCCATATTAGCTTATTGTAGCGCTGTGTAAACGTGGTACGCTAAGCTGCAGCTGGCTACTTGACACACCCGGCGATGTAGCTAGCTACAGATGTAGCGTGGCGTAGCGCACCTTATGGCGGCGTGTAAAGAGGGTGCGTTGACCGTTTGTAGCCGTTTGAGCGTGCTCGTGCACGTGAAGTAGCGGGATGTATCCAGCCTGCCGTCGCGGCGTGTAAAGGTACCATAAGAGAAATCGGGGTGTGACCACTGCCGCTCATTAAATTCATTAATAGCACGTTCAGAATGCCACAGATCTTACTCCAAGATGGACTGGAGTAGGATTTGTGGTGAGACACGCACAGAGTGTATGGCAGGGGTGGGGAACTCCAGTCCTCGAGGGCCGCAAACAGTTCAGGTTTTCAGGATTTCCTTAGTATTGCACAGGGATTGGAATCATCACCAGTGCAAGTGATTATGTTATCACCTGTGCAATACTAAGGAAATCCTGAAAACATGCACTGTTTGCGGCCCTCGAGGACTGGAGTTCCCCACCCCTGGTGTATGGCAATAGTCCGACGCTTCTGACTCATAAAGAGGAGTTAGCTTCTTCATGAATCAAAAGCGCCTCCCTAAATCTTGTTTCCCTTTATTTATTATTTACCTTTTATTATAATGTAATATTTTTTCCTCCTCTCCTCTGCTTTTCTTACTCTAATTTCTCTTATAACAGGTAGGTTTATGTACTTAGGTTTGTATTAACCTCTTTTCTCTCTTACAGATTGTATTTTCTGTATTCTGCATTCTATTAGATTAACTGTATTCTCAACTATTACACAGTTCCTCCTCCTCCCTTTTCCCTTCTTTCTCATCTCTCCTGAGGTTGCCCATATAATCTTTCCCTTTCTTTTCCCCCTTTTTCCACCAATCCTATTATCCCATATTGATTTGATTATATTACATGTACTCAATGCATATTACTAAAATGTTTACCTTCCTTTCCTGTACTAGCTTTTAAAATGAATAAAACTCTGCGAATAAAAGCATCTGACTCCAGCACATCTCCTCATCAAGACCGGAGTAAACAATGCTGATCTTGATGAATTCGGCCCAGGGTTTCCACCTCAGTCCACTATAATATGGATGGTATGGATGTAGTAGTTTACTGTTGTATATCCAGGGTTATTAATGACATGAAGGCTAAAGGTAGCAAGTGATCAAAAGGGAAGTGGGACAGCTACTTCACCTCGTGCCTCATTTTACCATCATGAGCAATAACATTTGTTTTACTTACAGTGATGAGCAAAAGGGTAACAATGTTTTGAACTTTTAATTTTCAGGCTCCATATCTCATCATGCACTACAGTTTTGAGCATGAGACTTCCTTCGTTTTATAGACAATCATCTTGGCTATCTCATACATAAATGATTAGTTTTGTTTTAAATGTTCTTTTTATCGAAATTAACCAGAGTACATAACAAACGTTTCAGTTTTACAATAGCAAATTCAAATAACTTGCATGTACAAAGTATAGAGACTTCCATAAAATCAATAAGGTGCCAGCCAAGCGTTTGATTAGTTATGCTTATTCTTGTCATGTCACTGCTTTGTTACTGTTTTGCTCCTAAAATATAAATGTAAGTGTGTAATATTTTGTAAATCTCCTTTGACTATCAACTGCCTGTATCCTTCTGAGATGCAGGCAGTTGATAGTCAAATGAGATTTACAAAATATTAAAAACTGACATTTATATTTTTAGAAGCAAAACAGTAACAATGCAGTGACATGACAAGAATAAGCATAACGAATCAAATGATTGGCTGGCACCTTATTGATTTTATGGAAGTCTCTATACTTTGTACGTGCAAGTTATTTGAAGTTGATATTGTGAAACTGAAACGTTTGTTATGTACTCTGGTTAATTTCTCAACTGAAGTCTAATCCCATGTCTCTCATGCATGATCCCATTGTTGGTGCATACTGGTCGACTCACTTGGATATTTATACAGATTTTTTCTTCATCTAGCTATAAGTGTTAGATTGGGCTGAGATCTGGAGACTGTGGGGGGTCAATCCAGCTCCTCTACTTCACTGTCATTGAACCATTTCTTTGCCAATCTTGACATAAGTTTCGGGCAGTTGTCCTTCTAGAACACTAAGATGTCCTTTTCACACCCATAGTACTCGAGTGTACAAAGTAACTCTTCTTGTAGGATATGTACATATGGCTCAGCATTGATACCACCTTCGATCGTGGTCAAGTATCCAATGCCTTTGGTTGTGAAAGAACCCCATATCATCAGGCTTCCTCCGCCAGACTTGGAAGATACAAGGAGGGGAGCGCACATAGGGCGGTAAAAGAGGGACACCAAGGATTTACCTATAGAGATCCACTCACCTTGGGAGGTTGTGAGGGTCACAACCACCTGAACACACTTGGCCACTGCAGAACCCATGAATGATGCAAAGGAAAAAATATGGATAATCGGGAGTTTTTCCGCGCTGACCACAGGAGACCGGATAATGAAGAGTCCTTTTATTCACACACCGCACACACGTTTCGTAAGATGCAGGGTACTTCATCAGGGCATAATCAGATTATATACATACAGTATATCATTCCTCATATTGTTGAGGTACAAGGTGAAGTAATAGGACCAAGACCCTCTGATCACTGGCTACCTTATATCTATATTTCATATCTTTTAGCTATGTCACTCCCTTTATCTAGTGTTCCATGATAACATCTCGAGGTCCTGTCCGAGGTTCGTGCCTTCTCTTGCACAGTCTAAAGCCCCGGTCTCACATAACGATGTGTCAGCGATGCCGACAACGATCAGCATCGTTGATGCATCGTTGACACATCGTTATCAGGTCGCTGGTGAGCTGTCACACTGACAGACTTCACCAGCGACCTCTGGGCAGCCAGATCGTTGGTACCCAGCGTCCGCTCGTTCCCTGCATCCTGGGAGCGGACGGACGCTGGTAACCATGGTAACAGCGGGTCTCTCCTGCACTTAGAGACCCGCTTGTTTACCATGGTTACCGGCACCCGCCCGCTTCCGAGTTGCGGGGAGCGAGCGAGTGCCGACCTCTCCTATCCTGTCCCTCACTATTCTCATCTCTCCCTGCTATTTCCCTGTTCCCTACTCTATCCCCTATCCTAAACCCTAATCCTATCCCTCTCCTTGTTCTAAATAAAGAAATCCCCCCCCCCGAGGCTCACCGGCATCAGAGGCTCCCATACCGGCATCTCTGTAATGGAGATCTCAGGGGTAAAGGACCTATGATGAGGTCAGTATCATGTGACCGGCCTATACTGTACAGTATAGGCCGGTCACATGACTGTGACCTCATTACAGGTCCTTTACCCCTGAGATCTCCATTACAGAGATGCCGGTATGGGAGCCTCTGATGCCGGTGAGCCTCGGGGGGGGGATTTCTTTATTTAGAACAAGGAGAGGGATAGGATTAGGGTTTAGGATAGGGGATAGAGTAGGGAACAGGGAAATAGCAGGGAGAGATGAGAATAGTGAGGGACAGGATAGGAGAGGATGCACCCGCTCGCTCCCCGCAACCCGGAAGCGGGCGGGTGCCGGTAACCATGGTAAACAAGTGGGTCTCTAAGCCCGCTTGTCACCCTGGATGTCATGTTACAGCGCTGCTGTGCGGCGCTGTGACATGGCGGGGGATCCTGACAGGTCGCTGATCGCTGCCCCCGCCGGTCACACACACCGATGTGTGGTGACCAGCGGGGGGGCCAACGACCAAAAAATGGTCAGGAGCCCTGTGCAACGATCAGCGACCTCACAGCAGGGGCCTGATCGCTGCTATCAGTCACACGCAACGATATCGGTAAGGATATCGTTCCTACGTCACAAATAGGACGATATCGTTACCAATATCGTTATGTGAGACCTAGCCTTTAGAACAGTAGCACATTGGAGAGCCTTGTATAAGTCACTTGTACAGAAGATTGTGATTAGATCATTCTATGGGTTATGAGAAAATGGATTGTTGGCGACTAAAGTACAAAAAGATAAAACTAATCATAAGGTCAATATGAGGAGACAGTTGGATGACAAATACACAGATTTTACTGGCTAAATGACGGCTATAAAACTCCTTGATTACTCCGCTATCAAAGTGAGTGCAAATAAATGTGCCTTATCTTGGCCTATCATGGATTGTGCAGATAACAATGCACCTCCTGTGCCAATACTTCTCTATCTGGACATGTACCACATGTGTTTCTTAGGCTGCCTTCAGACTTGCAGATGCATCTGCAGCGTTTTGCAGATGCATCTGCAAGCATCTGCATGCAGACCGCGGCCCCTATGTTTATAATGGTGCGCACGGCGGTCTGCAGATGCTTGCGGACCGCCGTGCGCACCCATTCACTCCTATATGTGATCTGTGCTCACGCGGATGCCTGCGTACAGATCACACACTCTCGTCCGCACCAGGGACGCGACATCTCGCGTCCATGGTGCGGGCGGGAGTGTGTGATTTGTGCGCAGGCATCCGCGTGCGCACAGATCACATATAGGAGTGAATGGGTGCGCACGGCGGTCCGCAAGCATCTGCAGACCGCCGTGCGCACCATTATAAACAGAGGGGCCGCGGTCTGCATGCAGATGCTTGCAGATGCATCTGCAAAACGCTGCAGATGCATCTGCAAGTCTGAAGCCAGCCTTACTCCTTTAGGTTGCTTTGTATATTAGCCGCAGATCCGGCAAATCCGACACTTGTGGCAGCGTAAAAAAACGTTGCTAGCAAATGCCGGATCCGGCAAAACCACACTTGCCGCACCTGACCGCAAGTCCCGTAGAGAATGAATGGGGCTTGCCGCAAGTTGGCCGATACATGGCAAGATCTGCCGGATCTGCCGCAAATTTAGAAAATAGCGAATGTGAAAGCAGCCTTATTATGCTTTTTACTATTTCACAAAAAATGAATGAAATGCCCTTAACATCACAGATATTGTTCTTTAGTTTTGCATTGACAGAGTTCTTGCTAATTTCTTGAAGCGTAAAACTAAACTTTCTTCTTGATTTTTTATACCTAGCAAACATTTCATTTTGTTATATATCAGTTGGGGCGCAGGGCGAACAGACCCAATAAAAGTGCACAACTCATATCACAGGAGGTCTCAGCTCTTGTCTAAGCCACGCCTATGATGTTTATTAAATCTGCACCTTTCGGGGGTCTACTGTGTGATCAGTGGGGGGCTTTGGACCTGGATACCCTCTGCTCTGCAGGCAATTCAAGTGCTAAATATGAAAAATCCAGAAGAAAGGTTAGTTACTTGTAAAAGTAATCAATACTGAGGAATTCTTTCACTACTCTGACCACCAGGGAATAAAAATGAAGGCCAAAGGCACTAGTCTATTTTGCTTGTTTATGAAGGTCCCATTTAGTGCAGAACCAAGCAAACACTGCGACTATATAGAAACTCCACTGATCTCCCAATCATCAATAATTTATTAATAGTTATAATTATTATCAATGTCACAGGCAGGAGGCGGCACAGAGAGGAAGGAGGCAGGGAGGACACCCGGGAAACGTGAGGACTCTATAATTAGTAAGGCCCTCCAGTTTATTACAGCTTACAAGGGGGGTTAGAAACATGGGGGACCCCTTCCCTGAATGCAGCAGACACGCTGCATTTAGTGCTGCTTTCAGTTTGGAAAGCACCAGGGGGGGTGACAGGTCCTCTTTAAGCAAATATAGATGAGAAAGTAGAGTCCGTACTGTTCATGTCATAACAGGGGCCGACTGGCGGAGCTTGTCCCGGGTGGAGGCCTGGGCCAGCAGCCCTGATGACCTGATGAGCGGGGGAGAGGGGGGAAGGGGGATGCTAGCGGTTGTGCCCGGGCGAGGAGCGAGGGGGTGGGGTGCTAACGGTTATGGCCAGGGGAGGGGGTGCTAGAGATGGAAGCTGGAGGGGAATTTTATAACACTCATCGTGCACTGCCGGCTGTCTAATTGCAGCAGCTGCGGCTGCAAAACAGCAACGGCTGCCGGCCCATGTAATTAAAGGGGTGGCCCTAAATTGGGGCAAAGGCACCAGCCTGGGGGGCACTTGCCCCCTGCCAGCTGGGCCAGTCCGCCCCTGTCTCATAATAAGAGATAACTTTTAATGCTTTCTATATATACAAGTAAATTCCATGTTAGGACAGATTAGGACTCTTTACAATCATCACAAAAGTTTCTTTTTATCAACAATTATTAAAGTGAACAGGATGCGCAAAAACTCCAAAGAACCCCATCATGGGGGATATATATGACCGCCAAAGTAAGAAAAATGGGTGGTTTTGGATAAGTATCCCTGTTAGGGGACCAGCTGTACAGGGCTTTGCTAGTCGCAGGCGAGCCAGGGCCCCGGCTGCATAGCACCCCTGACAGCTGGTTCTTTACTGCCTAACTGCGGGGGGCTGGTTGTCAATCAGCATGATGTTGGCAATAATGCCCATCCATATAGAGGAAGAGCTGCTCTGCTGATGTGTGGAAGCAGGAGGGTCACCGCCCGATCCGGGAGAAGTCGCAGAAATGGCAGGTAGTTAGCATCTGCTTAACTGTAATTTTTTTAGCCTAATAGAAAGAACTCTTAAGTCCTGGATAACCCATTTAAGATGTGGGTGTCTGAGCAGTGGACCACCTGTTAATATTTTCTAGAGGAGTCTCTTAGAGGGCATGACATGTGCTAGGGAGGCACTCAATGGCCAGTGATTGGCTGGAGGCGCGGGCCCCCTACAGGTCTGAGCCTGGTTTCAGCCTTGAATGCTACTACCGCGATCATTATGTGCGCTCAGTGCCGCTCACCCCTTCCTCTTGGGAAGGGGGGTGCAGCTGCCCCCCCTGCCCCACACTGGGTACGTCCATGTGCAGCAGTCACATGTGATGTGGCCATGATTTGCCAGGAGAATAGTGTTGAAGAAGCAGTGTTCTGAGTAATGGACAACACCTGTGATGCCTATCAGTGACCTGAATGGACTAAATAACACAATATAACTTTCATTATTAAATACAGACCTCATCTGGATACTGTGTCCAGTTCTGGGCACCACATTTTAAATAAGACATCAACAAACTGGAGCAAGCTCAGAGAAGAGCGACCAGAATGGTGACCGGTCTGCAAACCACGTCCTATGAGGACACCCACTCAAAACGCCACCCGAACCCCTCCCTGCCCTTCATGTTTAGTCCATTTTTTATGGATTTAAAATAGAAACATAATCACACTGTGTTTTTCCCCCATTTACCGATCCCCATGAATAATGTGATCGCTGTGTTTGATCGTTACCATTCCAGGGACTCCAAATGTGTCCATGTTATGGGCTGATTTGTGATATTTTTCATTTTAAATAATAAGAAATGACATTATTGTTTTTCATTATTTTGTTTTAGTAATTTCATGGGATGAAAAAAAATCTTTTATTTTCCCTCTATATTACAAATACAAAGGAATACAGATCAAGTGCATAAAAATCTGACTTGTTCTTTACTTCTATTATGCAAGCAACATAGAAATGCATTGTAATGTACCAGCCTGCCCTACAGGTCAAGATAACCAAATCCTCTGATGTAGCTCAGCGATAGAGCCGCTGCCTGTCAACACTGAGACCAGGGTTCGAATCCCGCCGAGACCAATCTCCTAGAGTGAGAGTTGAGGCAGTCTGCAGGTGGCGCCCTCTGTCGGGGATTCGGGCTCTGGTCACACAATGCCCGGTACTGGCTCCGGCTCTCAGCTTCAGCACCGCGGACAGCGCATGCGTCACACGCTCGCTCTCTCCTGGCGTGATCTCCTCTGACCACGCCCCTTAGCAACGGCTGAGCGGCCTCGTCCACCCGGCTGTCAGGGCCGGTGACGTCACGTAGTCATGTGCCCCCCGCCCCACGTGGTGAGGAGTCCCGCCCTCCGCCGGTCAGTGGGAGCCTTGTATGATCCCGGTGCTGGGTCCATGATAGCGGCCGCTGCTGAGCCATGATCCGCCATGACGGCAGGAGGGCAGCCGCCAGCAGGAAGTCCTCCCTGGACGGACTGGACGACACGGAGGCGAGGAGCAGATTCCCGGGCGGCAAGTCCGTGCTCCGGGGAGAGAGGAGCAGCACCGAGTCCGAGGTGTACGATGACGGCACCAACACCTTCTTCTGGTGAGTGCTGAGCTCCGGGGGGGACTACTGCACCCAGCGGGCCCGGGGGGGACTACTGCACCCAGCGGGCCCGGGGGGGGGACTACTGCACCCAGCGGGCCCAGGGGGACTACTGCACCCAGGGGGACTACTGCACCTAGCGGGCCCGGGGGGCGACTACTGCACCCAGGAGGACTACTGCACCTAGCGGGCCCGGGGGGGGACTACTGCACCCAGCGGGCCCAGGGGGACTACTGCACCCAGGAGGACTACTGCACCCAGCGGGCCCGGGGGGGGACTACTGCACCCAGCGGGCCCAGGGGGACTACTGCACCCAGGAGGACTACTGCACCCAGCGGGCCCGGGGGGGAGGGGGGGGGGCTACTGCTGGGATTCACCCCTGTACATGGCCAGGCTGGGGGTGCAGGGGCCGCCGTATCCAGAGCTTTACCCACTTTACATGGCCAGGCTGGGGGTGCAGGGGCCGCCGCATTCAGGGCTTCACCCCTGTACATGGCCAGGCTAGGGGTGCAGGGGCCGCCGTATCCAGGGCTTCACCCACTGTACATGGCCAGGCTAGGGGTGCAGGGGCCGCCGTATCCAGGGCTTCACCCACTGTACATGGCCAGGCTGGGGGTGCAGGGGCAGCTGTATCCAGGGCTTCACCCCTGTACATGGCCAGGCTGGGGGTGCAGGGGCCGCCGCATTCAGGGCTTCACCCCTGTACATGGCCAGGCTAGGGGTGCAGGGGCCGCCGTATCCAGGGCTTCACCCACTGTACATGGCCAGGCTGGGGGTGCAGGAGCCGCCGCATTCAGGGCTTCACCCCTGTACATGGCCAGGCTAGGGGTGCAGGGGCCGCCGTATCCAGGGCTTCACCCACTGTACATGGCCAGGCTGGGGGTGCAGGAGCCGCCGCATTCAGGGCTTCACCCCTGTACATGGCCAGGCTAGGGGTGCAGGGGCCGCCGTATCCAGGGCTTCACCCACTGTACATGGCCAGGCTGGGGGTGCAGGGGCCGCCGCATTCAGGGCTTCACCCCTGTACATGGCCAGGCTAGGGGTGCAGGGGCTGCCGTATTCAGGGCTCCACCCACTGTACATGGCCAGGCTGGGGGTGCAGGGGCCGCCGTATCCAGGGCTTCACCCACTGTACATGGCCAGGGTGGGGGTGCAGGGGCTGCCGCATTCAGGGCTTCACCCCTGTACATGGCCAGGCTGGGGGTGCAGGGGCAGCTGTATCCAAGGCTTCACCCATTGTACGTGGCCAGGCTGGGGGTGCAGGGGGCCGCCGCATTCAGGGCTTCACCCACTGCACATGGCCTCTGGTGTATGATTATGCATAATGTGTACTGTTATTGTGAGGATGGGAGCACAGGCAAATCATAGTAACATAGTTTTTAAGGTTGAAGGAAGACTTTAAGTCCATCTAGTTCAACCCATAAACCTATAGGCCGCTTTACACACACCAACTTCTGTGACCAACTTTTCAACAGATCTCTGGATGCAGTGAAATTATGGACACATTGTTCTATTTTGTGGCTGTGTACAAATGTAATAATGTGTCCATGATTTCACTGCAACCAGAGATCTGTTCAGAAGTTGGTCACAGACGTTTGTGTGTGTAAAGCGGCCCTTACATGTTGATCCAGAGGAAGGCAAAAAAAAACCATGTGGCAACACTAAGCTCCACATTGGGGAAAAAAATTCCTTCCTGACTCCACATACGGCAATCAGACTAGATCCCTGGATCAGCGCCCGATCAAAGAATCTAGTATATATAACCGGTAATATTATAGTTTTCAAGAAAGGCATCCAGGCCCTTCTTAAATGTTAGTAGTGACTCCCTCATTACAACAGCATGTGGCAGAGAGTTCCATAGTCTCACTGCTCTTACAGTAAAGAATCCGCGTCTGTGATTATGGTTAAACCTTCTTTCCTCCAGACGTAGAGGACGCCCCATTGTCCCAGTCTCAGGCCTAAGAGTAAAGAGATCATTAAAGGGATCCTGTCACCCCCAAAACACCTCAAAAGCTATTAAAAGCTGTCCCTAGAGCATATTCACACTTACCCTACACTCCTTTTAGCTCCTAAATGCAGCTAGTGAAAATGTTATTACAGTACCTCATTAGTGATGATAATTAGTGACTATGGTATGCATAGTCACCCTGGCAGGCTGTCCCTCTTCATGATGTCACGCCTCAATAGGCGTGATCTTCAAATCTGGTTCAAATGCGCGCCTCCCCGCTCTGTCCTATGCCAGCCGGACTGCTGCATTGTGCGGCTGTATGACGCCAATCGTGTCATTTCCGGCGCCGGGTGACGTATGTACACCCGCGCTGCTGTTAGCTTCAAGACCTGAACTGCGCATGCGCAGTGCGCGTTTTGAAGCTAACAGAGCGGCGCGGGTGTACTACGTCACCCGGCGCCGGAAATGACGCGATTCGTGTCACCCAGCCCCACTGCAGCACGGCCGACACAGGATAGAGCGGGGAGGCGCGCATTTTAATCTGATTAGAAGATCACGCCTATTGAGGCGTGATATCATGAAGAGGGAGAGCCTGCCAGGGTGACTATGCATACCATAGTCACTAATTATCATCACTAATGAGGTACTGTAATAACATTTTCACTAGCTGCATTTAGGAGCTAAAAGGAGTGTAGGGTAATTGTGAATATGCTCTAGGGACAGCTTTTAATAGCTTTTGAGGTGTTTTGGGGGTGACAGGATCCCTTTAAAAAGGTCTCTGTACTGTCCCATCATATATTTATACATTATTATAAGATCACCCCTAAGGCCCCTTTCACATCAGTGGTAATCGCTGATCACGGCAGTTGCGGTGAAAAAACTGCATCTGCCGCAGTTACCGCCTAACGGCCGCACTTGCGGTTCACTTGCAGCAAGCCCCATGCAATGTCTATGGGGCTTGCGGCAAGTGCGATTTCGGCACTTGCAGCAGATGCGGTGGCGAAAAAAAAGCGGTCAGCCGCTGTACATGGCCAGGCTGGGGGTGCAGGGGCTGCCATATCCAGGGCTTCACCCCTGTACGTGACAAGGCTGGGGGGGCAGGGGCCGCAGTATCCAGGGCTTCACCCACTGTACTTGACCAGGATGGGGGTACCTATGGTGTTAACCATGGAGCAGGGCGGGTATAAGCGGTGACATCACCGCAGGGGCGTGGCAAAGCGGCTATCACTGCAATAAGCTCTGTGTTATGCTGCAGGCGAGGGAGACAATGATTGGCATCAGGGAGGCAGCGGCGGGCAGATTAAACATGCAGGGGGTGTGAAACTGCCCTTTGGCTCCAGCCACAAGCCACGTCCTATTTGGCTCCACAATGTAAGTTTTCAAAGTGTATTCACTCGGGGTGCAGGGGGGCTCAAGGGCTGGGGGACCCCTTGCATGGATGCAGCAGACCATAATTAATTAGATCACCATGCCTGGTTTGGTGACAGGTCCTCTTTAAGCTTACTGGCCTATAATTTCCATGTTCAGTTTTTGTCCCCTTTTTGTATATTGGCACCACATTTGCTATACGCCAGTCCTGTGGTACAGACCCTGTTATTATGGAATCATTAAATATTAAAAATAATGTTTTTTCTATCACGGTACTTAATTCCTGCAGCACTCTGGGTGTTTCCGTCCGGACCCTGGGATTTGTCAACTTTAGTTATTTTTAGGCGGTGCCGTACCTCCTGCTGGGTTAAGCAGGTGACATTTAATGGAGAGTTTTTGTTATCACTGATCATGTTGTCTGTCATGGGATTTTCTTGTGTAAATACTGTTGAAAAAAGTCATTTAGCATATTTGCTTTTTCCTCATCCTCATCCACCATTTTACCCAGATTATTTTTAAAGGGGCCAACACAATAATTTTTTAGTTTCTCACTATTTATGTAGTTAAAAAATATTTTGGGATTCTTTTTACTTTCTCCGGCAATGAGTCTCTCTGTCTCAATCTTAGCTTCCTTGATTTGCTTTTTACAGATGTTTTTATTTAATTCCTCATCACTACCTACTTGCTTTAATTCCCTAAATGCTTTCTTTTTGTCACATATTGCACTTCTTACCGCTTTATTTAGCCATAGTGGTTTCCTCCTATTTCTAGCATGCTTATTCCCATAGGGTATATATTGTGCACAGGCCCTATTCAGGATGCTAATAAACATCTCCCATTTGTGTTGTGTACTTTTATGTCTCAGGACATCGTCCCAGTTTATTGCACTAAGATCATCCATTAACCGTTGGAAATTTTGCCTTCCTGAAGTTTAGTGTCCTTGTAGCCCCTCTACTACACGTCTTAGTAAAGGATACTTGAAAACGTATTATTTTATGATCACTATTACCCAAGTGATCTCCAACCCATAAATGTGATATGCGGTCTGGCCTGTTGGTTAATATTCAGTCCAGCAGTGCCCCCCTTCTTGTTGGGTCCTGAACCAGTTGTGTAAGGTAATTGTCTCTCATAGTTGTCAAAAACTTATAACCTTTGCTGGAACTGCAGGTTTCTGTTCCCCAATGTATTTCAGGGTAGTTGAAGTCCCCCACAATAATGACTTTTCCCTGAGTCGCTGCTTCATCTATTTGCTTTATGAGGATATTCTCCTCCACTTCCATTATTGTTGGGGACTTATAACAAACCCATATCAGTAATTTATTATTTTTTACGTATAAACAGACACCTCGCCCTCGCTCAATCATTACACTGATCGATTCAGCCCTGCATGGTCTCCCCTTCCCCATAGGAACACGGTATCTTCCTATCCCTCCAACTTTCAATGAATCATCATCATCACTCACTAGAACGTAGGATGATCCTGCAGCCCCCGGGGTCCACACCCCTGACAACTCCTGATCTCTGCTGCTGCATGAAGCTCTCAATTTTCTGTCCCATGAGGGAGGGGGGAGATCAAAGGAGCAGGTATGATTTTATTGATTTATAAGAGATCTATAGATCCTAGAACTGCAGTGTACGGCTCTGCTTCATCATGTGGCAGGGCAGGGACTATACTAAAAAGTTTTCTCTCCCCGGAGTTCCCCTTTAACGTGTGCACATAGCCTTATATGCACATTCCTGCAGTGGAGCTCTATGCAGACTGTGACTTATGAAGATGATGGGGACTGTGACAGCAAGGCGTGGTGCGCTGGAGTTACCTTAACCTTTAAACTCGGGGTTTTTGTAACATTTAGGCTGCTTTCACACTATTGTTTTTTGGAACCTGGGTGATTCCTTTGTAATCCCTTGCAATTGACAAACTGTTTGCTCCCGCACCAGTATTATCCCTGATCTGTCTCACAGACCAGTGATGATATTGATGCAGGAGCAGATAGTTGCATCAGGTTGTGTACCTTTTTATTTTTTATTATTTATTTATGTATTTTTCCAGCTGGATCAAGTAGCAAATTACACTTTCCCTATGGGACATCTCATTTCAAACCTGACCTTGGGCATGCTCAAACCAAAAACTCGGATCCAGCGGGATCTGGTTTCCACCAGTTCCGGGTTCCATAGAGCCCCATTATAATTTATCATGCATTGCCCCGAATTCCGGGTGTTCACAATTTTGTCACTGAGACCAAAATGCGTTTTTGGTCTCGTTGCAAAAACTGTGGACACTTGGATCAGGGGGAACCATAAAGAATTGGATGCACCAGCCTGCAGTGCCTGCAGCCCCACTGAAAGTCAATGGGGTTGATAATGGATGCAGGTGCATCTGGATTTACACGGATACCGGGAATACCGTAGTGTGACACCAGCCTAAGCCTTGGTGCTGTGCAGAGTGCGGAGCCTTTCCACCCTGAGATGACCGGTTGTTTCTCGGCTGGGCATCGTCCTCTATTGCTGGCTGTGTCCGGTTGTGAGACTTGGTCCGTCCTGTAGTTCTGCTCCCGGCACGTGCTCCACTTTACTGACTCTAATGGGATGGAACCTGCTGATAACTCAGCAAAGCAAATATAACGGTGACCTTGAAACCTGCAGTCAATAATGTTCTCCTGTGATTGTAAAATGCGGTTACTGAGTCTATTCAGTGTGTGTAATAATAATATTGTTGTTAATGATGACAGTAAACTAGTATTATTATCTGTAATATATCACAATTTCCTAATATCTGACAATAAACGGGTTTGACCCTTTCATGCCTGAAATTAGGGTTGAGTCTATGTAAAAAAAACTGTTTAGTAGAAGGGAAACTGATGTGTATAAAGAAATGGGATCACCCGAAGCTGAATAAACAAAGTAACACATTTTATTTAGAAAACACAGCAAATAAAAACATTTAAAGTGCAACAATATGCAAACACGAGCCCACAAGTTCACAGGCTCCAGTGCCGATAAAGTGCACAAAACCATGGCTGCTGCGGTCCAGTGTCATATGTATTGGGCTCGGTTTTTGGGTTTCTTGGGAGCATGAACCGTGCTCTGCAGATGGCAAAGTAGCCTTTATTTGTTATTTGAATTTGCACTTGTATTAATGTGAAGTTCATGGAGAATTGTAAAAAGAATGGTACAGTTATTGGTTCCAACAAGGATTTCATCCTGTACCTCTTGCATGCACTTTATCGGCACTGGAGCCCGTGAACTTGTGGGGTTGTGTTTGCATATTGTTGCACTTTAAATGGTTTTAATTGCTGTTTTTTGCTGTGTTTTCTGAATAAAATGTGTTACTTTGTTTATTCAGCTTTGGGTGATCCCATTTCTTTATACACATCGCTTTCTCCTCTACTAACACTGTACTTTTGAAGGTGTGTTTTGGTGATCCCCTTAAAAGCCAATATTGTGGTGCCCTCAGCCCTTACTTCAATTATGTAAAAGCGTGTGGCCGTGTGTCAGACAGAGTTGAAAAAGTTTTTTTCCAATATTTTTCTTTGCATTTATTGAGTTTAGAGACTTGCGTTTGCAGTGTGCTGAGGTTGGGTTGCCAGATCCAACAACTTGTCAGAAAATACCGGTACTTCTGAAATGTGGGAAACGTTCTCACGTGGTTCTCCTGCTGTGTAGGTTAGTTTTTCTTCTTTAGTGCAGCATATTCAGTGACTAGTGATTCAGTGGCTGGTTTCACACTAGCGTTAGTGTCTGTCTGCGTCTGACCTGTAGATGCAAACACCGTGCCAAACGCAGTCACATTGGATAGAAATTCCAGCACCAAAGTTTCTTCATGCATTCAAGTCTTTTATTTTCTCTTTATAAGTTCCAAGAACATCAAGAATAAGGGGCACACCGACCCCCAAGGCCTGACACACTTTGAATTTCTTATTCATAGACCAACTATGAATAAGTATGAATAAGAAAGCGCAGTTACGTTCGAAACGCGTCAGGCCGTGGGGGTCTGTGCGCCCCTTATTCTTGATGTTCTTGGAACTTATGAGAAAATAAAAGATTTGAATGCATGAAGAAACTTTGGTTTGGTGCTGGAATTTCTATCCAATTTGATGCAGGTGGAACCGGCCATCAATTCCAGGCACATGAGGATATGCTGGTGAGGCACTATTCCCCTTCCCCACTTCCATGTCTCCAAACACATACTGATGTAAGCGCAGCGGGGATTCTCCTCATGCTTTCTTATAGTATGTTATTGCAAATGTGCCCGGCCACCCAATCTGCAGTCTCGGCGGCGGCTGGGAGATCAGCGGTGGCAGCCATAAGATCAGGCGCTGTTGATATCCCGGCGGCTGTTGTTGATCTCCCGGCGGCCTCCGTTGATCTCCTGGTCGCCGCCGAGACTGCTGATTGGGTGGCCGGGCACATTTGCAATGCATTTCTATAGAGATTTCAATATGATCTGCAGCGTTCTCCTGCGCTGTCATGCGGAGGACACTGCGGATCCATTGAGCTCCATCCGTTCTTTGTGCGCTTGCTGATAAAACAAGCGCCCACGAAAAAAATGCATCATGTTGCGTTCGGAGGGGGCTTTTAAAAAGCGCATCCAAACGCAGCCATACACCGGCACTATTTGTTCCCATGTTAAACCTAGGAATGCAGTGCACATGTGTCTGTCTGCGTCCGGTTACGCTGCTTTCAGCACACACAAGTGAACCCAGCCTTATGCCTCTTGTGCACACGATGGCCTGTGTGTGTTTTCCCTTTTGCCCATATTTTGAGCTCTGCTGTGGTTTTGCCGAGATGTCGCATGTCAATTCTTTCAGCATTTTTCATCACTTTTCACCCATAAACACATAACAGTGGATGTAATGAATCTCCAGTCCCGTCCAACTTGTGTGACGTTTTATACGTGTGTCGCAGATGTCCACATTCTGATAAACTACAACTCCATTGATTGTTGTGAATGATGGGAATTGTCTGTTGATTGTCTGGGAAGCTTTCTCCGGGGATTAGTCTTCCATTATTCATGTGTACACAATGTGCAGGAGATGGTAAAGGCTCAGACCTGTGGAATACTTTCTCTTCATGACAATGGATGTGTATATGATTTCCGCTACCTCTACATTAGGAGCCACTTACGTGGATATATTGGGCTCTGGTAATGTGGCCGTTGGTGCTTCTGCTTTGCAGGATCTATGTTAGAGCAGCGGTCATTATTTTTCCCATTGACTTATAATGGGTTTGATGAATCTCCCTTTTTTTTTTTTTTTTTTTTTTTTTGCATGCTTTGTCTTTAAAGATACCGTTACACATCGCAACTTGCATGCAATTCTACTGGCAGTTTGCTGGTTGCAGTGAAATCATGGACACATTGTTACATTTGTACACGCAACAAAATAGAACAATGTGTCCATGATTTCACTGCAACCAGAGATCTGTTCAGAAGTTGGACACAGAAGTTGGTGTGTGTAAAGCGGCCTAACCCTTCAATAATGCAGGTATGGCCAGGGACGTGATAACCTCTTTTCGGCCATTTAGATATGTAGAACAGCAGTTTCTGGGCCATACAAAATAATCAACTTTAAAAACTGTCCTGGTATATTTGGTCAATTAACTCCCCCCTAATGTGACGGCTGGAGCTGCTTCTCTTCAGTGAGGTGTCATGTTAGGTTGTATAGATGATGTTGCTATTCTCAGTTTGCGTTGGTCTGGTCTGCAGTCCACTGATGACTTCTGTAAAGAACTGGTCGTAGCAGTAAATTGTACCAATCATTGATGTATATTATACCACGTCTTCTCACAGGGGCAAATTCATCACTGTGTATGTGACATTTATGGAACTCAAGCAGTGGAAGGTATGTATCACGCGGTCGACGCTGGGGCTGCTGCGCACCCATCCGGCGGTCGACGCTGGGGCTGCTGCGCACCCATCCGGCGGTCGACGCTGGGGCTGCTGCGCACCCATCCGGCGGTGAATGACCATAACAGACTTTTTAAAAAAAAAAAAATGTTTGTTGCCACACTTAATGCAATAGAAATGTAATAGAAATCCTAATGGTTGTACATACCTCACTATAATATTTCTAAGAATACAACGTTATTTTTTATTATATATAATGACTAAGTTGGCCAAGGAAATCCTGTGGCCAGTTTTTTGTACCATGCAGCGATTGGAGTAAAACTGGAAAAAACAGGAATTATTTAATTTATTTTTTTCACTATTTCATTCTATTTGGATATTTTTCTGTTTTTTTCAGTACATTTTATGGTAAAATGATCCTCACGGCCCCTCAAACAGATCATGTTCTCATGATTTTCTCAGTATTTTGATGTCTTGATGATAACTCCCATCACTTGAGCAATACTATGGAAAACCTGACCTGTGTGGGCCATGAGGATGTTTGGAGCGACCGCTGCCTGTAGGCTCCCAGTACCTGCAGTACTGTGACATTACCGCTATCTGGTAGGTACACCTTCTACCCTTAAAGCCCCGTTACACGGTACGAGATCATGAACGATATCGCTCAAACGTCACGGGTTTGGAGTCGTTCAAACGACATCGTTAGGACTTCGTTGCGTGTGACACAGAGATATTCTCGAATCAGACGATCCTCGTTTAGCCAGCCTGCTGCATCGTTGTGTGTGACACCGCGATAACTATGTCAATAACGACTTCCCCTATTCACAACAGTGAACAAGTATCGTTCGCTGGGTTGTGAGAACGATAGCTGCTCGCCACATCGTTGGTGCGTCGTTTACGATATCTACACATGTGACCTCTCACCAATGATGTGGTTGGTCAAAATGATGTCCTAACGACCGCACTCCCGTGAGATCGTTGGTGATATCTTAGCGACATTGAAGTGTGTAACGGTACCTTTAGTGGGCTCATACCGACCTACCACCTATCTATCTACAATCTAACTGCATCATCACGATACAGCCTAGGATCAGGTATCGGCAAAGTCAACTAATTGGCAAGTGATGACTGAGTGCTGAGTGCTTTCTGCAGCTTTCAAACCAGGCTTTGTATTAGCAGCTCCCTTATTGTCTCCATCAACAATAAAGTCACTGGACAAGGTCTTCATACCGAGGAACAGTTTACTGGTGACAGACATGGCTCATACATAGTCTGCTCTTTTCTGTGGTCACATACAGATGCAAAACCTGGATGATAAAGGAACAAGACTAAAGAAAAATCAACACCTTTAAAATGTGATGTTGGAGAAGGAAGTTATCAACGCTAATACTATGGATGCCAGGAAGAACAAACTAATCCATTCTTGAACAAACCAAGCCAGACATGTTAGTTGAAACAAGAATCACCAAGTTACAAGTTGCCTACTTTAGACGCATCATATGACGAGAAAAATCACTGGAGAACGACATCATGGTAAGAAAAATAGAAGGAACAAGGTGAAGAGGAAGACCAGCAACCAACTGACTTGATACTATCAAGATAATGGTGGAGAAATCCCTGGTGGATCTACGAGCTTGGAGAAGACCCTGGTGGAGCGGTGTGTGTTTGGAGAAGACCCTGGTGGAGCGGTGTGTGTTTGGAGAAGACCCTGGTGGAGCGGTGTGTGTTTGGAGAAGACCCTGGTGGAGCGGTGTGTGTTTGGAGAAGACCCTGGTGGAGCGGTGTGTGTTTGGAGAAGACCCTGGTGGAGCGGTGTGTGTTTGGAGAAGACCCTGGTGGAGCGGTGTGTGTTTGGAGAAGACCCTGGTGGAGCGGTGTGTGTTTGGAGAAGACCCTGGTGGAGCGGTGTGTGTTTGGAGAAGACCCTGGTGGAGCGGTGTGTGTTTGGAGAAGACCCTGGTGGAGCGGTGTGTGTTTGGAGAAGACCCTGGTGGAGCGGTGTGTGTTTGGAGAAGACCCTGGTGGAGCGGTGTGTGTTTGGAGAAGACCCTGGTGGAGCGGTGTGTGTTTGGAGAAGACCCTGGTGGAGCGGTGTGTGTTTGGAGAAGACCCTGGTGGAGCGGTGTGTGTTTGGAGAAGACCCTGGTGGAGCGGTGTGTGTTTGGAGAAGACCCTGGTGGAGCGGTGTGTGTTTGGAGAAGACCCTGGTGGAGCGGTGTGTGCTTGGAGAAGACCCTGGTGGAGCGGTGTGTGCTTGGAGAAGACCCTGGTGGAGCGGGTGTGTGCTTGGAGAAGACCCTGGTGGAGCGGTGTGTGCTTGGAGAAGACCCTGGTGGAGCGGTGTGTGCTTGGAGAAGACCCTGGTGGAGCGGTGTGTGCTTGGAGAAGACCCTGGTGGAGCGGTGTGTGCTTGGAGAAGACCCTGGTGGAGCGGTGTGTGCTTGGAGAAGACCCTGGTGGAGCGGTGTGTGCTTGGAGAAGACCCTGGTGGAGCGGTGTGTGCTTGGAGAAGACCCTTGGTGGAGCGGTGTGTGCTTGGAGAAGACCCTGGTGGAGCGGTGTGTGCTTGGAGAAGACCCTGGTGGAGCGGTGTGTGCTTGGAGAAGACCCTGGTGGAGCGGTGTGTGCTTGGAGAAGACCCTGGTGGAGCGGTGTGTGCTTGGAGAAGACCCTGGTGGAGCGGTGTGTGCTTGGAGAAGACCCCGGCGGAGCGGTGTGTGTTTGGAGAAGACCCCGGCGGAGCGGTGTGTGTTTTGGAGGGGACCCCGGCGGAGCGGTGTGTGTTTGGAGGGGACCCATCTTCCTACAGAGCATTCATCCATCAAGTCGCCATAAGCCCAGATCGAGCTGAAGGATATTAAAATAAATCCAAATTCTCTATAACTGATCTACAATACCAGAGACCACCATTGGACCTGAGTGGCAATGTTTGTGGAGGGGAACACCCATGGTTTTGACAACATGGACTGCAGTAACGATCCGGCATAGGAACATGGGTAGGTGATCTCTGGAGGCACGGGTATTAGGGAGGACAAGGGGGTAGTGCTGTATGGATACCAATAGGAGTTATCCTAGAACATCTTAGCCCTCAAACCGTCCCCCCTCACCTTGTGTTATGGGTTACCTATCATTATGTAACCGCTATTGATTGTTGGCAGCCCTTGCATGGTCTGACTCTGTCATATTGAATCGCACTGTCACTTTATTCATTATTGTAAGTCACTATGTTTGCCATTTATATGCAGCATAAATAAAATATTTTTGCAATACTTTGGCAATATAAGGTGCTTTTTTCTATATTTGGCATAAATTCTCATGGAAGTATCTTGTTTAAACAATGTGTAAGAGAAGCCATTTAATTGTTGTGTACTGTCCACTGGTAATTCAGTTATTAATAATGGACTGTCCCCTCAATGCCTAAGTTACCAGCGCCTGGATTCCTGCTGATAAGTGGGTTACAGTGGACTCTGCATTACCCTGGTCCGGATGGACAGCACCATTAAACTTTCTCTTTTTGTAATCCATTTTAAGTTTGGAGATAATAAGACGTGGTGGTATAAAGTGCGCCTTGGTTTTCTTCTATCTTACAGCAGTGATATAGAGCAGTCATTGACACTCGGAGGATTTCGGCGGCTGTCATGGAGTGATGATCTGCTCCCTGATCTCCCGGCAGCCTGCGCCTGACATCTTCAGCTTTGACTCTGTTATATTTTCCGTCTTCTCGGCCAAGTGTTGCGTCTCCTCTGCTGAGTGTTGCGGAGAGCGTGTGAATACTGTCACCTTCTCTCCTACAGGATGTCTTCTGCCCGACTTAATTAAAGCCGTGTCACCGCAAATGTGTCCATATTAATAGATGGAAAAACCTTCACGATTTCTCATCATCACACAGATGACTTTCTCAAGATCATAAAAATAGCGTGTCTTCAGATGGTGAGACTCCTCGTGCCCTGTAATTGTCTGTTCTGCTCACCACTTTGTAGTTGTGGCGGGCGGCACCTCGGGGAGTTGGCGTTTTGCTTGTTTCTTGGGATGCTTCCCGGCCGTGTTTACGAAGGCCACATGGAAGCACAGGCTTATAAAGGCTTCACTTTTTACCTCTCTGTGTAATTCTCAGTGAGAGGCTCACGAACCATGTGTAATCCAAGACTAAAGCTGCTCTAATTGTCCCGCGGCCACCATGGCTGCCTTTTTAATGATTGGGGGGGGGGTGCAGGTAGCTGGTTTCTGTAGAGTACTACTTATCTGCAATCTGTAAGGTGACATAGAGCTTTGCATGCCAATTATTTTACAAAAGTTTCACTCTTAGAAATCTACTTGAAGGGTTTAGTGAAGTCTATGAAGAAGGAAGGAACTTGCATTCCTCACCATTGTGGCGTGTCATGGCTTCCCAGAACTTAATGGGGACGTGGAGCAAAACACTTATTCATTTGGGGAAATATCTTTTGTACAGCACAAAAATTGTTTTCAGCAGTTTATTTTACTGTGCAATCAGGACTCGCACTTCCGAAACCATGTCAGCCTGTGCGCAATGATCCATCACTTGGTGCATATGTACTTGCGCTTTGTTCGGCCTATGGTAGCTCCTCAAAGTCATAGTCGACTTTCTGACAAGCCTTTTAATATGACTAAGGATTTGTGCCAGATCAGAACCCCAAACTACTGACGCTGCGTTTCGGGGTGACTGCCCCTCATCAGTGTAGTGTGTGGGATATTCTGATCCGGCTGTAAGTGAGGCTATAGACAAGGTCTGGGGAACTTGCTATCTACCTTATGGAGAGGAGTTTGCCTGCAACCATAAGGAGACAGTTAAGTAGATGAGGAGATTTAAAGCTGCATCCCTCCTCTAGGAAATATGCAAATTGTCACTTCAGTGAGGAAGAGGATGAACTCTAGCGCCACTTTTAGGTAGCTCCTCAGTCAGTCGACTTTCTCACAAGCCTTTTAATATGACTAAGGATTTGTGCCAGATCAGAACCCCAAACTGCAGACGCTGCGTTTCGGGGTAACTGCCCCTCATCAGTGCAGTGTGTGGGATATTCTGATCTGGCTGTAGGAACCTTTATCAGCCATGAGCCTCTCCTTTACACTGAAATGCAGAACCCTCGACCTTGGTGGCCCGGACGGCGGCTTACTGTAACAGAGCCGTCCTTTCTCCGGCAGGTCTGCCCCCTCCGACTCAGGAAACCGACTCATAAATGAATTAGTAGGATGAGCGCGATGCTTTCAATAGCTTGGATTAAGTGGATTGAGATTAATGTTCTGGATAAACCACTTCATGTTAACATGATGCGTCCTGCAGACACACAACAGTATTGGGAATAGCTCAGACCCCCTCCTCTACAAGTCTCCCCAGGCTCATACATGGCTGTTATCATGTGAATTAGTTTTTCTCTTGTTTGCCTCCTCCTCTTAGTGTATGTGTGAGCATATTATATTGCCATCACTGCGTTTCTTGGCAGGTGAGACTCTCTGGGCTCTGGATAACCTGATGGATAACCCTTCTAACAGCTGTAATAATAGGACATACCTGTATGGGTAGCATTTCACCATGTGCAACGTATTCCAGCATTACTTTCCCCCCTCTTGCTGTAGTGGACAGATTGATGAGACTGCACAGACCTCATGGGGGGGGGCAAAGATTTTAGGATTGTGGATGCTGGGAGCGCCGGCAGCATCACTGGGGGGCACAGAAATGATAGTGGATGCTGGGAACACAGACAGCATCACTGGAGGTATATACCACACTGTGGAGGGCACAGGCAGTAACAGACAGTACTGCGGATGCTGGGAACCCCGGCAGCATCACTAGGGGGCACAGAAATTACTGCGGATGCTGGGAACACAGACAGCATCACTGGAGGTATATACCACACTGTGGAGGGCACAGGCAGTACTGTGAATACAGGGCACAGACAGTACTGCGGATGCTGGGAACACAGACAGCATCACTGGGGGTATATACCACACTGGAGGGCACAGGCAGTAACAGACAGTACTGCGGATGCTGGGAACACAGACAGCATCAGTGGAGGTATATACCATACTGTGGAGGGCACAGGCAGTAACAGACAGTACTGCGGATGCTGGGAACACAGACAGCATCACTGGAGGTATATACCACACTGTGGAGGGCACAGGCAGTAACAGACAGTACTGCGGATGCTGGGAACACAGACAGCATCACTGGAGGTATATACCACACTGTGGAGGGCACAGGCAGTAACAGACAGTACTGCGGATGCTGGGAACCCCGGCAGCATCACTAGGGGGCACAGAAATTACTGCGGATGCTGGGAACACAGACAGCATCACTGGGGGTATATACCACACTGTGGAGGGCACAGGCAGTAACACAGTACTGCGGATGCTGGGAACACAGACAGCATCACTGGAGGTATAGACCACTGTGGAGGGCACAGGCAGTAACACAGTACTGCGGATGCTGGGAACACAGACAGCATCACTGGAGGTATAGACCACACTGTGGAGGGCACAGGCAGTAACACAGTACTGCGGATGCTGGGAACACAGACAGCATCACTGGAGGTATATACCACACTGTGGAGGGCACAGGCAGTAACAGACAGTACTGCGGATGCTGGGAACCCCGGCAGCATCACTGGGGGTATATACCACACTGTGGAGGGCACAGGCAGTAACAGACAGTACTGCGGATGCTGGGAACACAGACAGCATCACTGGAGGTATATACCACACTGTGGAGGGCACAGGCAGTAACAGACAGTACTGCGGATGCTGGGAAACCCGGCAGCATCACTAGGGGGCACAGAAATTACTGCGGATGCTGGGAACACAGACAGCATCACTGGGGGTATATACCACACTGTGGAGGGCACAGGCAGTAACACAGTACTGCGGATGCTGGGAACACAGACAGCATCACTGGAGGTATATACCACACTGTGGAGGGCACAGGCAGTAACAGACAGTACTGCGGATGCTGGGAACCCCGGCAGCATCACTAGGGGGCACAGAAATTACTGCGGATGCTGGGAACACAGACAGCATCACTGGAGGTATATACCACACTGTGGAGGGCACAGGCAGTAACAGACAGTACTGCGGATGCTGGGAACCCCGGCAGCATCACTAGGGGGCACAGAAATTACTGCGTATGCTGGGAACACAGACAGCATCACTGGGGGTATATACCACACTGTGGAGGGCACAGGCAGTAACACAGTACTGCGGATGCTGGGAACACAGACAGCATCACTGGAGGTATAGACCACACTGTGGAGGGCACAGGCAGTAACACAGTACTGCGGATGCTGGGAACACAGACAGCATCACTGGAGGTATATACCACACTGTGGAGGGCACAGGCAGTAACAGACAGTACTGCGGATGCTGGGAACCCCGGCAGCATCACTAGGGGGCACAGAAATTACTGCGTATGCTGGGAACACAGACAGCATCACTGGGGGTATATACCACACTGTGGAGGGCACAGGCAGTAACACAGTACTGCGGATGCTGGGAACACAGACAGCATCACTGGAGGTATAGACCACACTGTGGAGGGCACAGGCAGTAACACAGTACTGCGGATGCTGGGAACACAGACAGCATCACTGGAGGTATATACCACACTGTGGAGGGCACAGGCAGTAACAGACAGTACTGCGGATGCTGGGAACCCCGGCAGCATCACTGGGGGTATATACCACACTGTGGAGGGCACAGGCAGTAACAGACAGTACTGCGGATGCTGGGAACACAGACAGCATCACTGGAGGTATATACCACACTGTGGAGGGCACAGGCAGTAACAGACAGTACTGCGGATGCTGGGAACACAGACAGCATCACTGGGGGTATATACCACACTGTGGAGGGCACAGGCAGTAACAGAAATTACTGCGGATGCTGGGAACACAGACAGCATCACTGGAGGTATATACCACACTGTGGAGGGCACAGGCAGTAACAGACAGTACTGCGGATGCTGGGAACCCCGGCAGCATCACTAGGGGGCACAGAAATTACTGCGTATGCTGGGAACACAGACAGCATCACTGGGGGTATATACCACACTGTGGAGGGCACAGGCAGTAACACAGTACTGCGGATGCTGGGAACACAGACAGCATCACTGGAGGTATAGACCACACTGTGGAGGGCACAGGCAGTAACAGACAGTACTGCGGATGCTGGGAACCCCGGCAGCATCACTAGGGGGCACAGAAATTATTGTGGATGCTGGGAACACAGACAGCATCACTGGGGGTATATACCACACTGTGGAGGGCACAGACAGTACTACGGATGCTGGGGACCCCGGCAGTGTCACTGGTAGGCACAGAATGTACTGCAGATGCTCTGAGCATTGACGGCATCATTGGGGGTCACAAAGTACTATGGATTCCGCTGGTACAAACAGCATCACTGGGGGTATATATCACGTGGGGGGCACAGGCAGTACTGTGAACACTGGGCATACAGTACTGCTTACGCTGGAAACTCCGACAGCATTACTGGGGGGGCACAAAGTACTGCGGACACTGGGTGGCACAGAAAGCATCATTAGGGGGCATAGGCAGTACTGTGAACCCTGGGGGCACAGACAGACCTCTGTGGATGGTAGAACATCTATTCACTAACCCCTGCGTCCGCAGGGTGCGTCATTATGCTGGCACTGGTAGAGGAGGACTAGTTGTCTCGTGTCTTGTAGTCTTTGGTGAGTTTATGAAACGCCACATTTTCACTGTGCAAAAAACAGTGTCTTACACTGTGTCCCAGCAAAGTGAAATGGGACTTTTAATAATATTTATTATCGCGCCATTTCTTCCATGGTACTTTACACTTCAATGTATGCTCGCTGTGGTGGTGTTTTTTTTACAGTGTTAATTGATTTTGAGTCCACCCAGGTACATTTCTATTGCAGTGAATGTGCATTTTATTCACGAATTAAAGCCAAACGCTAGGAAGTATAAAAAGAAAGCAACTGGATTTACAACATGACCTACCATAAATGCATAAATGGTAGTACAAATGCAAAAACACAAGGAACCGCATTTACCTAATATGTGCAGAGAATCTGCAACCTCAAATGTGGCAAATGGACTGATGTGCAGCAGATTGTTCTACTGTGCATTACGCTTCCAGCCCCTTGGATGTGATTCTCCAGGAGTAGCTGGACGTACCATCGGGCCGGGTTTCCATAGATCAGTTGTTTTCTGCTTGAGCCAAACACAACTGATGCCAAACGTGTGCTCCAGTCCGGTGTCCTTATCCAGGGCTGAGAACGTTGCGTGCAGCACTTCGTGGTCCAACTCTAGCACCTGTCCAGTGCCGCAACTGATATCTCGGACAACCCCCCATACCAATGTACAGGATCAAGTCTTTCGTGTTTCCACTGCAGGAAAAAAAATACCCACAGCTGAATAAATGGTAATGAATCTTCTGGCATCACAGTAATACCTGATTGCTGTAAACAGGCCATGACCACAGTGGATACCGCGGAACCCACATATGCAGGCAGTTTTCCTCTCAGAGATAAGTAATGAAGGTCCTGCGGGACCGCTATGTTTTGACTTTAGCACTGGATTACCCATGAAATAAAACGTCATTTTTTTTGGCATTTAATATATGGGATGCCTTGTATATTTTTCCTATGGCATAAACACTGGCAATATACTATTCCCGATGGGATTTTTCTAACGGATACATTTCTGACATTGATAATATATACCGTAGTTGATTGTATCCTCCTGAGGATGCCGAAGATGTACCTCCAGGAGAAACGCCACTGGAGACAGCTTAGACTTGTTCTCCTCTCACAGTAAGTATACGGCTCCTTGTATACGGATGGCTGTCGTAGTGCGTAAGGCTATGTTCACACTGGTTGTGTTTGATCTATTTTTGGTGCTGCGTGTTTATTTATTTTTTTGAGAACTGCACCAAAAACGGATCAGTCGCTGAGTCTTCAGCAAAGTGCATGGGATTTTCCATTTGCTGTGCAGACAAATGCTGCATTAGTGGTACAGAAAGCGGATCCAGAAAATGAGCGTCAATTATTGCTCTGTTTCTCTGCTGCGCTTTTCACACCACCAATGCTCTATTTACCCTCCCCGGCGATCCCATGGTGAGCCCCGTCAATGACTTCCATCCGGGTGTTGGCAAGACCTGTGGGTATGGTACTGACAGGACCTGGATGTGTGACTCAGCCTCAGAGTAAGTCACATGACCAAGGTCCTGTAAGTACTTGTACCCTTCCCGGCAATCCCATGGCGAGCCCCGGCGATGTCTTCCTTCCGGGCACAGGCCAGACCTGTGAGTATGGGACTGACAGGACCTGGACGTGTGACTCAGCTTCAGTCACATGACCAAGGTCCTGTAAGTACTTGTACCCTTCCCGGCCATCCCATGGTGAGCCCCGGGCGATGTCTTCCTTCCGGGCACAGGCAGACCTGTGAGTATGGGACTGACAGGACCTGGACGTGTGACTCAGCTTCAGTCACATGACCAAGGTCCTGTAAGTACTTGTACCCTTCCCGGCCATCCCATGGTGAGCCCCGGCGATGTCTTCCTTCCGGGCACAGGCCAGACCTGTGAGTATGGGACTGACAGGACCTGGACGTGTGACTCAGCTTCAGTCACATGACCAAGGTCCTGTAAGTACTTGTACCCTTCCCGGCCATCCCATGGTGAGCCCCGGCGATGTTCTTCCTTCCGGGCACAGGCCAGACCTGTGAGTAGTACAAGTGTGTCTGTGCAGCACAAACCGATTTTTGCAAAAAGAGGATCCGTTTTTGGTGCAGAAACTTCACCAAACACGAATCAGCAAAATAACGGAGCACAAACGCCCTGTGTGGATGAGGTCTTATAAGTGCAGCGCTGTGTTGGCTGAGGAGCGTCTCCTCTACAGACCTCCTGCTTCATTCATGGTGAGGACCACACAAAGAAATCATTGTGTGCAGTCAAAGGGTACGTACTGGTCACCACGTGATCTTCCCACCATTCTCCTTGCAGCTCCTTATAATTCAGTCTTTGTGATGTAATGTAATCAATTACATTTAAAGATGCTGTTTTTGATTTGGACATTAGGAAACGCTGTCCTGTAAGGCTGCTTGGCCCCTAGATCACACTGGATGCAGTGTCCAAGCCTACAGTCCTACAACAAAGCTGCTGCAGGTTTTATGCAGTTTTTTTTATTTTTTAAATTGGCTTTTTCTAGATAACCCAACTGGTCATATATCATATAGGATAGAGGAGTCTGTGTAGCATCTTATACTGCACCGCTGCCACCTTATACTGCACCGCTGCCACCTTATACTGCACCGCTGCCACCTTATACTGCACCGCTGCCACCTTATACTGCACCGCTGCCACCTTATACTGCACCGCTGCCACCTTATACTGCACCGCTGCCACTCTTATACTGCACCGCTGCCACCTTATACTGCACCGCTGCCACCTTATACTGCACCCTGCCGCTGACCTTACTACCTGCCGCCTTACACTGCACCGCTGCCGCCTTACACTGCACCGCTGCCGCTTACACTGCACCGCTGCCGCCTTACACTGCACCGCTGCCGCCTTACACTGCACCGCTGCCGCCTTACACTGCACCGCTCTTTTAAATCTCTGACCAGCAGGGAAATCCAGGGATGACCATTACCGTGTCTGAGATCTACTGGGGGTAAAGGTTTATGTAGGAGGGTACTTCTTAATTATGTAGCTGATTATTTCCATTTTTGGATACTTGCTGGCTGACATTGGGTAGTTAAAACAAAGGAAATACTATTGCCCAGATCTTAATAAATGGCGTTGTCTCCGTCCATGAGTCATAGTCTTTTTATAAATGCTGTAACCTTTCTAAGCAGTCTTGTTGGCCCCAGAGTCCTGGCACTTTGCTGGTATTTGTAATATGTAGAGCTCAGAAATTGTCACAGGAAAATCTGATCGTTGGTGACAGCAACATTTTTTAGATGTTCTAGAAGTAGGAAACCATTCATATAGCCGTGTATAGGACATGGTAAAGATGAATAAGCAAAAAATAGTAAATGGTAGCGGACATTGGCTGGTCACCCAATCCGAGAGCAGCGTAATGTAGAGGCAAGAGACCCTGCTTCCAGTGATGGCACTTACTGGGCTCTTGCTGTAGATTATCAGTAGAGATCCAGAAAACCTGCAGCCATACAGTACTCCTGCTCTGTGTAACCCTGTGCCCACCACTGATGGGCAGATTTCTATGGACACTGTGCATAGGCAGAAATCTGCAAGTCAATGGTGTGTATAAGTATCATAAATGGAGTGATGCATTATAGAGATTAGACTGTGAGCCACTGCCTGGGCAATTCCCCCCCCAATCCTCTCTGTGAACAGGTGATCTAAGCAGGTTATCTGATGGAGTCAGACATGGCGTGTATATACAGAGTAATCAACCAATCGCTGATAGCTGTTGGAGCTATGGCCGTGGTTTCCCTGAATTTGGCTCTGACTCCACCAAAATGGTCAGACTCCGACTCCAAACCCATGGCTGTGCAGTCAGTAAGTCAAACATCCGACTTCTCGATTTCTCTGTATCTGACTCCACCCAAAATGGACTCAGACTCCACAGCACTGGATGGAGGAGCGATTGTAAGGGTATGTGCGCACTGGTCGGGTTAGGGCCGGATTAGGTGTGTAAACCGCCGGTCGGTTTACATAAATTTCATGTAAATTTATGTTAATCCAAACCGGCGTTTGGATTAACATAGAAACCTATGTAAACCGACACCCGGTGTGCACACAGCGGCGGTTTACACATGCTCATCCGTTGCTAACCCGCTGGGTTCCCAGCGGGTTAGCAAAGAATGAGCTTGTTCTATAATCCGGCCGGTTCTGCAGCGGCTGCAAGCAGAATCATGTACTGCTTCCAGCCGCTGCAGAACGGCCGGCGCTAACCCGCCCGTCTCCCGCCGCACATACCCGACAGGAAGCCGGTGGACGGCTCCGGAGCTTCCTGTCGGGTCCCGCCCAGCCGCCGCCGCCACAAACCCGCCCACCGTGCGCACATACCCTTAACCTCCTGTGTTCACCCTCATTACCAAAGAGGTGCTGGTCCATGCATGTTAGGGTATGTGCGCACGGTGGGCGGGTTTGTGGCGGCGGTGGCTGGGCGGCACCCGACAGGAAGCTCCGGAGCCGTCCACCGGCTTCCTGTCGGGTATGTGCGGCGGGAGACGGGCGGGTGATGGGCGGGTTAGCGCCGGCCGTTCTGCAGTGGCTGGAAGCAGTACATGATTCTGCTTGCAGCCGCTGCAGAACCGGCCGGATTATAGAACAAGCTCATTCTTTGCTAACCCGCTGGGAACCCAGTGGGTTCGCAATGGATGAGCATGTGTAAACCGCCGCTGTGTGCACAGCGGGTGTCGGTTTACATAGGTTTCTATGTTAATCCAAACGCCGGTTTGGATTAACATAAATTTACATGAAATTTATGTAAACCGACCGGCGGTTTACACACCTAATCCGGCCCTAACCCGACCAGTGCGCGCACACCCTTAAAGTCACCCGCCCGATCGCCGACGGTCCAGGTCCACATCGGTGGCCTCACATGACCATGAGAGTACAATGTGATCTGAAGTCTACTGTTTGGTCAGAGAGGATGATGAATAGTCAGTAATAGCAGCCATTGCACTTCTCTGTCATCCACCTCTGTCCTGGGTACACGTCAGATACCGGGCACTGAGGACGACGTCAGGAAAGCTCTAGAGGGGTTTTCTAGATTTGGTGTCTTCTTGGCCTCTTTGCCTCTGGCTTCATTGTTTCATACTTGTATATGTATAAAATTGTCAGGTCACTTCTTCTAACCATTTTGTGACTTTAAAAGTCTGATGTGCGTAAAAGAAGCTCAACAGCTTGAACACATGCACAGCAAGTCGTTTTTTACATTGCAGGGCATGTGACATTGATTTTAATGTCTTTTAAAGGCCGCCTGACGGCTGGTGCCCTGGCTGTATTGGTTCAGGTACATGTTTGACCTGAAACACTGGGACGTTTCAGAGAAAAGCCGTTCTTTAACAGCCGGCAGAGAGCGGGCGTCACGGTAGACCTGTCAGGCGGGTCCCCTGCGGCTTCTCCTTGCCGGCTCCCATGACTGCACTGTATGCGTGTGCTTTCCTGCTTGTTTGGAGCAGCACATTTTACCCTTGGGCTGGTTTATTAGTCCATGAGATATGTGAACCAGTTCTGCTGGTTCTACCATGTTCCAGTCCTCACCGGTGAGAGGTCAAGTGAACGGCGTTACTGCTTTACTTGCTACAAATTCTTTATTTTTCTGTTGACATTCTTGAAGTGTTCATTGTTAAGTCTTAAGTGCGCGGCTTGGCAACCGGGAAGAATGCCGTATGTGGGGGTGGAGGGATGGAGTTAGCGTACACCCAGCATTCTGTTAATGTCGCTGTCTTCACGCCCTTAGCGTCACATAGAAGACTTCAATCTATTTTAAAGAAATAGAACAAAAAAAAAACCATCTCCGCTCCCAGAACAGACTGTGATCATGAAATCAGAACATGCAATAAAGCATTCTCCAATGTCAGACTTGTCCCATCGGCCCCTCCAGTCCTCTCCTTGTATCAAGACCGACGGACTCAATACAGGCCCCGCCTCTAGCCCCGCCTCTAACTCCACCCACTCGTCAGTCCGTCTTCTAAGAATGGAAGTTACACCTGTGATTCCTCCAAGATTGTTTGTTTTAGGAGCATGCAGGTCCCTGAGCAGACGGACGGACCCTGTGGGCAAGTTTGTTCTTTTTATCATTTTATTCTGTGTTATGTCACTATAAATACTGAGGCCAGAGGTAGGAATGGTATGAAGAGATGGATGGATGGATAGATGGGTCATAGATAATGCACCACTTGCATGTTTAGAAAATGTCTTGTGCACAAAGATTATTGTCTTGTGTCTGCACAGTCGGCCGCGCTTAACCCTGTGATCTCTGCCCCTCAACACGTAAAGCTTAACTGTCAATAATAGAACATGAACATAAGCAAATTTGTAGTAAAACTTATCAGACAAATCTGCTTTTCTCTCTGCCAGAATTGATCAGTGATTATCAAGATTCTCAATTCTGAGATAAAAATCTGTATTCAGTGAAGACTTTCCCATCACTGAGCTAGGAGGTGACAGCTGGTGCTGATGAGATTCTATGTAGATAGAAGAGCCCCTCCCTCTGCCTCGAGCCCCTCCCTCTGCCTCTGGCCCCTCCCTCTGCCTCTGGCCCCTCGCTCTGCCTCGCGGCCCCTCGCTCTGCCTCGCGGCCCCTCGCTCTGCCTCGCGGCCCCTCGCTCTGCCTCGCGGCCCCTCGCTCTGCCTCGCGGCCCCTCGCTCTGCCTCGAGAGAATTTTGCTATGCGTTTGCTAGCGCTGCCATCCGGAATCCAATGTGTCACCATTGGATGCTATGTAATGTTTGTCTGCTTCAGGATGCATGTGTACAGAGCATGCACCCTGGAACGCACAAAAAAATGCAACAAGTTTCGTTTTCACCAGCCACAAAACGCATTTGAACGCGAAACGCATGCGTCCACCATGTTTCCCCATATTAAACTTAGGCACGCAGGACAAATCTGCAGCTGCGCACACTGCGACACAGGCCAACAGAACACATACAAACGCCAGTGTGAAACCGGCCTAAGCAATATATGGTAATCCTAAATTATCACAGAGATGCTGCCACTCGCAGCTTCAAGTGATGATTGTCAAAGGTCTGGCAGCCATCAATCAGCTGATGGCCTATCGGACCTTATTTTGATAAATAGTTCAGATGGTATATAGCAATGTCCATGCTTCCTATTATAGGACCCATTACACCAACTCTGCCGTGCCTGGGTGCTGATAGATGAAGGGAAGCTTATATCAAAGAAAAAGTGCAGATTATTGGGACTAGTGCTGAGAATGTAGAGGATTCGGGTAACATAGCACCTACTGCAGAGGGCATGTCCGAGCACCTTCACAATGGAGAGTTGTAGGGATAACGCTTAGTAAGCGTTTCCGTGGTCCTTACTTCAAGAAGAAGACTCTATAAGATTTTTCCCACATCTTGTATAGAAATCCGAGTTGGGATATTTAATATAAACCGCAGAATTTTTGTACAAATCTGCTGAGAACTAGTACACGGGATTGTAGTGCTCTCGGCTTCTACATCGTTATACATTGACCTGTAAAAGGAAGGCATTGTTAGTGAAAACCCCTCTGCCCAAACTGCTGACTCTCCTTGGTGTCCACAGGCCGGAGGACGTGTGTTTTGGTGCCTTTTCTAGAAACCTCTGCTGATTCTGGAACAGTGTTTCTTTTTGTTTGGTGCCCATGTGTTCCAGAGTTCTGTTCCTCTAATAATGATGCAGACCTTCCCCCTCGTCCAATAGAATGGGTGTGGCCATGATTTAATAGGCCAGAGGAGAGAAAGCAAACGCCCACGAGGAGTTCTGTCTTACACGCTCATTAGCTGAAGGGTAAATTAGCATTTTTTTTATTACTGGAAGACTTAACGCTGGAACATAGGGGCACAGAAGAAAAAGAAAGATTGTTTCAGAATGAGGGGGACAGTGGTAAATGGAGGAGGGACTCGGTTTATAGAAGCACTTTCACTGGATACTTTAATTTAAAGGGTGAAATGCCCATACTGCCATATCCAATGGCCTTGTAATTCTTTATAGTGCTCAACTATCTAAACCCTCAGGTTGAACCTACAGAATGCTACTGAACAGGTACAGCAACGGTAACTACAGAGGCGAGGCTGGAGGCAAATTTAATTTATGTGCATCATTACTTAGTTACCATTGTTGAATTTTGGCAGTGCCTGTCATATAATGATGAAATAACCAAATTCCTTGCCTTCAATGCAAGGCTTATTCTCAGCAGAAACCTCCTTTGTCCTCTCCAAATCGTGCTGGAAGTCCAAAATGTCTAACTGAAGTTACTATAAAAACTGAAGTCTGCTACCCAATCAATGTGTATAGTTATGGCTGTCAGCCGGTTACAAAACCAGATAAAGAAGAGGGTCTTTGCCCTGAATCACAATAATGTCACACAATAACCCATACTGTACTTACATTTTAAAATGCATTATTTTAATCATACAAAATTTGGCATTTCACAAAAAAAAACCACAGCATGCATGTTACTACGAGACATCAAAAATATCTTTTTACATTTTTACAAGGGTGCCCGGACATCTCACTCCCTGTTTTACTATGGGTAAGCTGGCTGAAATGGCTTAGAGGGACAGGGGCTTTGACCAGAACATAGGTTGTGAACTGGTAGTATTGGTTAGCTGTCAACTCTAGCACTAAGCACATCTTGGGGCGGATTCACACCACGATTTTTAGTATCCGGGGCTGTCCAGCGTGAACCGGCCAGCCCAGATCTAATTTTGGCCCCATAGTATTCGGATGGGGCCGGATGGCAGTGATTTGCCGTCTGGTTTTGTGCTGTCCAGGAGGATCAGGCACATTTTGGTTTTTTTTTGCCCCAGACACAAAATCGGAGCTTGCAGCATTTTTGTGTCTGGGCAAAAATCGGATCCAATAAGATCCGGCGCCCCTAACATGGGAGTCTATGGGCACTGGATACAACATAAAATTGTTCCGGTTCCTGGACTCCGGGTGCTGAAGTTCAGCGGCTGCTGGCGCTGAACTTCAGCACCTGGAGAGCTCCCGGCTGAAACTTCCGAACCGCAGCTAGCTCCCAGCTAGACGCGAATCTGAAATTTCAGCACTGGACAGTGGCAGCAGCCGTGCCGTTGCAGATTCCGGCAGACAACAGGATCGGAGGACATATTTGCCCTCTGGTTCTGTTTGTCTGGAGCTGTCAGGCTGTGTCCGGTGCATCCTGCAAAACACTGGACACAGCCTGACGGCTCAAAAAACAAGCCGGCCTAAGATATGTTGCATGTTCCATTTGAGGAGCAATTAATGTCACATCTGACAAGGCTTATACATCAAAAGGCCAGCAATTGTTGATATCAAGCAGGTGGTTGCTTGATCTGAGCACATTAAGTGCAAGCAGTCTTGCTAACTAGACCTGTGAATCCTCTCCAAGGAGCTAGATGTAATCTGGAGAAGATGTTTTGTTTGCTGGCTGTACTGGTGTTCTAACTTGAATGCAGCATTTACCATTAAGCTTAATATAGTGTATGCAAAAAAGCCAAAATAACCCTGACAGATGAAATTTCCTCCAATATTAACCCATACTTACCCGATCTAGCAAAATTTTCAGGCAGTATGCTACCTCATAATTTGGGAAGCTTTATTGGTCCTTTCTCTAGTCACCTTCCACAACGGAGGTTGCCTCCCCGCCTTAAAAAGGGACAGGAAACAGAGGTTAAATACCCCTCCCCTTCCTGCACCCACCAGTGTTTTTCCTGTCCCATATGGGGCATGAAGAGGTTACTCTGTGATGCCAGTGGCCGGTGACTAGGGAGCACTGTAGTTTTCAGATTACTGGGCGGCTGTGGCCAGGGACTTCTGGTCTCCACTCCTGCTGGTGCTGCTCCCGTCTCCATGCCCCCCGCTCCTCTCGTGCTCTCCTGGGGGAGCGGAGCCGTGTGTGTATCTCATAGCCGGGGGCCTCTCTGAGCTCCCCAGTGTTCTCCTCCTCTGCACGATCCGGAAGTGAGGTTACAGTGTCACTTCCGGTTTCTGTTCTCGGCGGGGAATGCGCACAGCCGGCCAGCTGGCGTGCTATGGTGGCCATTTCGTGTGTCCACAGGTCCTAGATGGACGAATGAGGGCTGCTGGACCCCGGGGAGGAGGATCTTTGGGCGGAGGACCTGGCTGCTTATAAGTTCGATCGGCTTCACTTTCAGGTAGGACCCTCTGTGTATGTGTGTCTGTCTGCTGGGACAACCAGGTGTTGTAGGGTTTCTTGCAGCCATACCCCCTGAGCCCTTCTGATCCCAATGTCCTCAGAGGATAGCAGGGTGGGCCTGGTTGGTACTGAAGGCCCTATAGCATCATGGAGAGTGATAAATCCCCAATGCCTGCATCTGCAGAGCCCAGCGCTCATCCCCCTACTGTGAGTAGCTGGATTGGGTCCCCCATTCCCTTTGGGTGGGGTTTTTCTGGTGCCTTTATAGGGTCCTTTTTTTTTTCTCTCTTCTAGGGAGACAAAGCTGCAAAAAGGATAAGGTGAAGGCTTCTACCCGTAAATGTGGTGTCTGCTCTGTCAAATTGCCTGCTTTGCACAAAAAGAAACTCTGCCAACCCTGCACGGATGACATCCTGCGTGCAGAACAACCGTCCCTAATGGACAGTATCCAGTCCCTTATCAGGCAGAAGGTCCAGTCTTTCATGTCGGCAATTTCTCATCCGCCTCCCCCTGTTACAGCTCCTTCAGCTAAAAAGAGGAAATTAGTCCTTGATGATCCTACGTCGGAGAAAGGAGAAGTGGTCTCTTCTGACCCTGAGGCTTTGGGGGACTTTGAGGAATCCAGCGTTTCTTCAGGTTCAGATAAAAGAAATTTCTTTTTTCCTCGGATGATATGGAGGAACTCCTACATATGGTGCGCACCACCATGGGGGTGGAGGAAGTGGAGTTATCTCCCTCTATCCAGGATGAAATGTTTGAAGGCCTGAAATCCAAGCCCCTTAAGGTATTTCCCATGCATGATAATGTTCTGAATCAAATTATGCATGAATGGGGATCTCCTGAGAAGCGCCTCAATATCCCATCTGAACTGAGGCACATTTTTCCCCTTGATGGTGAGTGCTCTAAATGGGAACTGCCAAGGACACGTTCAGGTGTCCAGAGTTGCGAGGAAGACCCTTTGAGGATTCCTCGCAATTGAAGGACCCCATGGACAGGAAGATTGAGGGTCATCTTCTGAAGACCTGGGACTCTTTCTCATACCTCCTGCAGACGAATGTTGCTGCTACTTGCGTGGCCAAATCCCTCTCTCATTGGCTTCTCCAGCTGGAGGAACCACCCTACAGGTTCTGCGATCTGACTCCATCCACTTGGAAACAATTCCTAGGAGTTCTCCTAGACTCCTCCCGACAGGCCTCTTTCTTGCCAACGGAAAGGCGGATGGAGCTTGTGCAGAAGCTCCCATGGTTCAGGGATCAATGCTGTCCTTCCCTGAGAGACATGATGTCGGCTCTGGGGTCCTTGAAGGCATGCATCCAGGCGGTTGCCTGGGCTCAAGCACACACCAGAGTTCTGCAGATGCATCTCCTGTCGTCTTGGGACAAGTCATCAACCTCCCTCTCTCGGAAGGTGGCTCTCTCGGGTCACGTGAGGTCCTCCCTGACCTGGTGGCTGACTCCTCTGATCCTCCGGAAGGGTGTGTCTTGGGACCAGTCCCCCTGGTTGTCCCTCATGATGGACGCCAGCAAAAGGGGTGGGCCACAATTGCTGGGCTGCCTATTCTAGGGAAGGTGCTTCCCCTAAATCAGTGCCAGGTCTTCCAATTTTCGAGAGTTGAAGGCAGTAGAGGAGGCTCTCTGGGTCACGTGCGGTGTTCTTGGACAATGTAACACGGTGGCCCATATCCGTCACCAGGGGCTTACTTGTTGCAAGACTTACCTCTCTTTCTGCAAGGATTTTTTCCTGGGTGGAAAGACTGTCTTGTCCCTGTCTGCAGCCCATCTGAGGGGGTCCAACAACGTCTAGGTGGACTTCCTCAGCAGGAGGACATTCATCCTGGAGAGTGTGTCTCCATCAAGAGTCTTCAGGTCCCTGGTCTCCAGATGGGGTCTGCCCAAGGTGGATCCCTTTGCCTCCCCTCACAATGCACAGGTGGATGCTTTCTTTGCCCAGACTCCGGCAGGATTCTGGGGGTAGAAGCATTTTCCATCCATGGGAGTTCTCCCTTCTATGCGTTCCCTCCCCCGATTCCTCTCATTCCAGGACCCTTCAGAAAATCAGGCAAGACAATGTTCCCACCATCCTGGTGGCGCCCCTCTGGCCGGGACGGAGCTGGTACTGCGTCCGATGAATCTGGCAGCAGGCGGTCCGGTTCTTCTCCCTCTGAGTCTGATCTGCTTCACCAGGGGCCCATTCTTCAACCCAACCTTCACAGATTAAAGTCTAGTGGCTTGGTTGTTGAAGCCAGGATCCTGCAGGCTAAAGAATTATCGGACAAGGTAGCTCTACTTTGCGAAGAGTAGGAAGCTAGTCTAATGCTATATATGGGAAGATCTGGAAGAAATTTGTTTCTTGGTGTGCGGCAGACCCTCCGGATCCTTTTAATCCAAATATCCTCGTATTCTGGATTTTTTGCAGGATGGACTGGAACGGAACTAGGTCTTAACCCTAGTACACTGAAGGTTCAGGTTTCGTCTCTTTGTTCCTATTTGACCAGAGACTTGCCGCTCACCCGTGGTCCGGCGGTTTATGACATCTGACAGCAGGCTTTGCCATGCCTCTGGTGTCATGTCCCTTCATGGGACCTTAATATTGTCCCTCTGGTCTACAACGTCTCCCTTTGAGCCCTTGTCTCTTCGGTCTCCAGGTTTTGTCCCACAAGACTGCCTTCCTGATTGCCATCACCTCTGCCAGGAGAGTGGTGAGCCCAGGCCTTTTCCATTCAGGAACCCTATCTAGGATCCTGGAGGACAGTATTGTGTTTCGCCTTGACTGGTCTTTTTTTGTCTAAGGTGGTCTCTGACTTCCATAGGTCACAGGACGTTGTCTTACCGTTTTATGATCGCTTGGTGCCTTCATACTCTGGATGTCCGTAGGATGTGCTTCATTACCTCCAGCAGACAGACGCTTTCCGGGTCGACCAGAATTTTTGTCCAACACTTCAGCCACAGGAAGGGGCATAAAGCCTCTAAAAGTACAACCGCCAGTTGGATTAAGAAGGCCATCTGCACTGCCTATGTCCAACAATGCCGCTCACCACCCGAAAACCTCACAGGGTCACTCACCAGATCCGTATCGACTTCCTGGGCTTAGCGGGGTGATGTGTCTACTGAGAAGAGCCGCCACTGGTCCTCGCTTCCATACATTCAGGCATTAGCGGCTGGACTTTAATAGGGATCTCGCATTTGGCAGGAGAGTCCTGCAGGCTGTTATCCCCCCTAGGTAGTATTCGTTGGTGTTCCTCCGTTTGGGTTTTCGTGGAAGGGGACTAGAGAAATAATAGTATGTGGTATTAAATTGCGTTGTCTAAGGATATCTTCCACGAAGCATTGCTTCCCTGCCTTGGTCTTATCTGATGATTGGCTATTCTGGACCATTACATGTCTGCTTTGCTGGGCTGGATGTCTACTATTAATGCCTGTGCAGTATGGAATAGAGCTGGTGTCCCCTAATGGTGGGCGGAACCATCCAGCTTCATAGACAGGATTCTCACAAACGCTCATAAGCAAAGGCGATCCTATTCTAGATTTTTGGCACTTTATCACTCTGCAGAAATGTAATAGAGTTGTTTGCAGATAGAAATGATTGTTTATTGTGAAAATGGTTTTTATGTTGTTTTGTTTTTATTTTTTTTCATGTAAGGAAACTCTGATTAAGTAATGGATTTATATGTATACACTATGGGATGCGTCATCTATTGGATTCCTGCGGCAACCGTTTTGTTCTTGAACTATACTGAAGTGAATGTAACAAGGTTATCATAAAAGTATCAATTACAAGTCCTTATGCAGAGCCTAGCGGTAACCAGAACAAGGTGTAATGAGACTGTATGTGCAAGTTATGTCTCCGGCAACGTCCCCTTATCACTGTAGGCTGTTGGAGCATACCAATGCACTGAGCGGGGGCGGGTGTCTTGAAGACGTGAGGCGCGGATTGACATTAAATGTCTTTACAGTTCTAGTAGTTTGTGCTTTAATTAAAATAAATGGAGAGCAGTCTTACCATCCTTGGAATTTCACCATTAAGTGATAGACACCCCCATTATGGATCAGTTGTTTTGATTGTCGACAGCTGTCCCTATGTTCCACAGAGCTATAAGCTGCAGTGCAGGGTGCACAGCATTATGCTAGAAAGCTTTATGACACTAATGCTCAAGTGATGATGATATGTTTCCTCGCTCTCTATCATGTGTGCAAAATCTTTACAGCTAAATTATTGTAATCCAATGTTGTAACTTTTACTATATAAATCCTCAAAAAAGGCGTTGTTACTGGGGATTGCTGCTGTGTGTGTGGGGGACGGCGATCGCAGGTTGCGTTTGTGTGGAGGGGGTGTTTTGCAGTGTGTGTGGAGGGGGTGTGGTGCAGTGTGTGTGGAGGGGGTGTAGTGCTGTGCGTGTGTGGAGGGGGTGTGGTGCAGTGTGTGTGGAGGGGGTGTGGTGCTGAGTGTGTGGAGGGGGTGTGGTGCTGAGTGTGTGGAGGGGGTGTGGTGCTGTGTGTGGAGGGGGTGTGGTGCTGTGTGTGGGGGGGGTGGTGGTGCTGTGTGTGTGTGTGGGAGGGGGGGTGGTGCTGTGTGTGTGTGTGGGAGGGGGGTGGTGCTGTGTGTGTGTGGGAGGGGGGGTGGTGCTGTGTGTGGGAGGGGGGGGGTGGTGCTGTGTGTGTGTGTGGGGGGGGGGTGGTGTGTGTGGTGTGTGTGTGGGAGGGGGGGTGGTGCTGTGTGTGTGTGTGTGTGTGGGAGGGGGGTGGTGCTGTGTGTGTGTGTGTGTGTGTGTGGGGAGGGGGGGTGGTGCTGTGTGTGTGTGTGGGAGGGGGGGTGGTGCTGTGTGTGTGTGTGTGGAGGGGGGTGGTGTGGTGTGTGTGGGGTGTGTGTGGGAGGGGGGGTGGTGCTGTGTGTGTGTGTGTGTGGGAGGGGGGGTGGTGCTGTGTGTGTGTGTGTGGGAGGGGGGGTGGTGCTGTGTGTGTGTGTGTGGGAGGGGGGGTGGTGCTGTGTGTGTGTGTGTGGGAGGGGGGGTGGTGCTGTGTGTGTGTGTGTGTGGGAGGGGGGGTGGTGCTGTGTGTGTGTGTGTGGGAGGGGGGGTGGTGCTGTGTGTGTGTGTTGTGGGAGGGGGGGGTGCTGTGTGTGTGTGTGTTGTGTGGGGGGGGGGGTGGTGCTGTGTGTGTGTGTGTGGAGGGGGGGTGGTGCTGTGTGTTGTGTGTGTGGGAGGGGGGGTGGTGCTGTGTGTGTGTGTGTGGAGGGGGGGTGGTGCTGTGTGTGTGGTGTGTGGGAGGGGGGGTGGTGCTGTGTGTGTGTGTGGAGGGGGGGTGGTGCTGTGTGTGTGTGTGGGAGGGGGGGTGGTGCTGTGTGTGTGTGTGGAGGGGGGGTGGTGCTGTGTGTGTGTGTGGGAGGGGGGGTGGTGCTGTGTGTGTGTGTGTGGGAGGGGGGGTGGTGCTGTGTGTGTGGGAGGGGGGGTGGTGCTGTGTGTGTGGGAGGGGGGGTGGTGCTGTGTGTGTGGGAGGGGGGGTGGTGCTGTGTGTGTGGGAGGGGGGGGTGGTGCTGTGTGTGTGTGTGGGGAGGGGGGGTGGTGCTGTGTGTGTGTGTGTGGGAGGGGGGGTGGTGCTGTGTGTGTGTGTGGGAGGGGGGGTGGTGCTGTGTGTGTGTGTGTGTGGAGGGGGGTGGTGGTGTTTGCTGTGTGTGTGTGTGTGGGAGGGGGGGGTGGTGCTGTGTGTGTGGGAGGGGGGGTGGTGCTGTGTGTGTGGGAGGGGGGTGGTGCTGTGTGTGTGGGAGGGGGGGTGGTGCTGTGTGTGTGTGTGTGGGAGGGGGGGTGGTGCTGTGTGTGTGTGTGTGTGGAGGGGGGGGTGGTGCTGTGTGTGTGTGTGTGGGGAGGGGGGGTGGTGCTGTGTGTGTGTGTGTGGGAGGGGGGGTGGTGCTGTGTGTGTGTGTGTGGGAGGGGGGTGGTGCTGTGTGTGTGTGTGTGGGAGGGGGGGTGGTGCTGTGTGTGTGTGTGTGGGAGGGGGGGGTGGTGCTGTGTGTGTGTGTGTGGGAGGGGGGGTGGTGCTTGTGTGTGTGTGTGTGGGAGGGGTGGTGCTGTGTGTGTGTGTGTGTGTGTGTGGGAGGGGGGGTGGTGCTGTGTGTGTGTGTGTGTGTGTGTGTGAGGGGGGGTGGTGCTGTGTGTGTGTTGTGTGTGTGTGTGAGGGGGGGTGGTGCTGTGTGTGTGTGGGGGAGGGATGTGGGTATGGTGCCCCGTGGGTACTTTTGGAACTACAGCCATTACAATGTGGGATGGGTGGCTTGCCCTGGAGAGTGTGGGTCCCACTGTGAAAGGACCTATGCAGGGGCAGTACCCAGTAATGCCTGGTGACAGTAATTCACGGTGATCTGTGTGGCATGATTGTAGCCAGCTTATAATGATGTGTCTGATGCCATGGCTGCCGGCTGCTTTTATGAATGACCGGTAGATCAGTCAATGCATACTTGGAGACTTGGAGACGCCCACAGACATCTAATCCAACCATCTAATAAATGAGAATGTGGACCATTACCATGGCTGCTTTGCTGGTCTGTGCTCACCTCCACTTTGCCTCTTCAGGATTGGAATAGAGCTGGGGCACTGAAGGTGGCCGGATCCATCCAGCTTCATAGCAGGATTTCCAAGCTCATATAGCAAAGGCCTGGTGCTGCTCCCATTCCTAGAATCTGGGCCATGTCTGATACTCTGCAGAGGTGGCCACTAACTGCACCGAGCTGATGGAAAAATATTCTTGAGCAAAGGTTTTCCAGTGTTATTTCTGTATGTGTTTCAGAGCTGGAGTACTGCTTTAAATCAAGTCCCCGGACCCAGGATTTATACTCTCCCTCTGGAGCGTCACCTTCTGTCGGTGTCCTGCGGCGGCGTTTTGTTCCTTGAACTTCTGACTGTCCGAAAGTCAAAAGGTTACATAACAAGTGCTCAATACAAGTCTATGAGAGCTAGAACGAGACCAGAACAAGGCTGTCATAGAGATGTATTGAGTTATGATCTCCGGCACGCCCCATGAATCACTGTAGCTGTTGGCAGACCGCAAATCGCCTGAGACCGATCGGAGCAGCAGGTGACTATAAGACAGTGGGCCGGGGACTTGCATTTAAAGTGTCACTCTAGTAGTGGTGCTTTAATAAAATGTAAAGTGGAGAGCTGTGTTCTTTACCGATCCCTTTGGAATTTCACCTATTTAAGTAGATGAGACAACCCCATTAAGGATCAGTTGTTTTTGATTTCGACAGCTGATCCATATGTTCCACAGAGGTGATAAGCTGCGGTCCGCAGGGTCGCACAGCAGTTTATCCCGCTGAAAGCTCATGGACACTTACCTGCTCGTGTGTGGCTGATGTTGGTCCGGTGGCTCTCTATCCACGGTGTGTGGCACCATAACTGCACAGCTTCATATTGTAAATCCAGGGTGTAACTTATTACTATATAAGATCCGTGGCAGAAATCCAAGGCTTACACTGGGGATCCTGCTCTGGATGTGCTGGGGGACTGCAGCAGATCCGCAGGATTAGCCCCGCTATCATACAATGAAGCGAATCCTCAGCTTTTCTGCTTGAAATAATTAGTGCACGGAGGATTTATTTTTGTTGTGGGGGCAAAATTCCAGGCTGAAACTTTCCATTTATGTATGTCATTGTGGAAACCTTATATGCAAGGAAAGCGAGCGCGCACCACAGCTGGCACCTAGTGCATGGCGTCCCTGAGACTTGTGACCGGACCTTCCACTGCAGCCTCAGACGCACTTCTGTTTGTTGTGCGAAGGTTTTCCTGTGTCTTGCTTCTTATATATCCTGTGTCGTCTTCTATATCTATCTCCTGGATAGGCATTGCTGTTTCTTTACCCTTATCGGCTAGTAGTGCGGGTCAGGTTGTGTGCTGGGTGACCATCTTTTTCTAGTTAGCAGCCAAGTTCTCCGGAGCACCTTACCCCCCCCCATCCCCTCCTCAATTATCTATTAGCAGCAGAAGACAATGAGAAGCTGCAGTGTCAGGTCTTGTAAAACAGGACCAGTCACTATAATGTGCTACCAGCACTGCAAGGTTTGCATAACCGCTTATTCCAAGGACACCTTGTAGATATAGGGAATTCGGAAAGGCAAGAAAATGCTATAACCCGAAACTGCTGCATCCGATATAGCAGCCGGTACTTATTAAAGGCTTTGTTTTTAGCGGACTCTAGTTTCCTATGTTAAGGTACCGTCACACGCAGCCATACGGCTTCCATATCGCCGTAAATTCTTGAATTTCGGCAATGTGGAAGCGACATCGCATGTGCGTAGTGGCATGAGACGGGGCGATTTTTAGGGCGAGAAATCGCCGGTGGCGTGTCGCCTGATCGCCCTGCTCTGCTGAGAAATGAGGCGATATCCACCAGGCGATCTCAGCGCTTCGTGGAGTGTGACAGGGCGATAGCGATGTAGAAAGCGAGCTCAGACATTCTGGAATCAATCCCGTAGGCGTGCCTTTGCGTGCTGTTTTCTGCGCCACGTCTGCGGCGATTGGTGCCTTGGTGGTAACGCAGTTGTGTTGGCCAATCTGAGTGGAAGGGGCGCGGTGAAAAACACTCCGGCACGCCTGTCTCCTCGCCGTACTCACTCTACGTCCACATCGCTGATGAGATGGTGGCGTGCAACGTGGCGATGTGGAAAAGGGAAGTTGCATCCGGTCTTCTGCAGGCGATTTACGGAACGTAGAATGCAGGTGAGATCTCTGTGTGACGGCGATGTGCAAAAAAGTTCCCGAAACGTGCGCGCTCATGTCAAATTGTCGGTAATATTGGAGCCATATTGCCTCCTGTGACGGTACCTTTAGTAGATGGGTAATAATTGCAGCTATTCTGGCTCTTCATGCAGCTTTTTATAAACTCTGAATGGCACAAATAATAACCACAGCCCTGTTCCTTACAGCTGTTGCACTGAGCGCTCACCTCTGAGTAGATTTCTTTTTTTTTTTTTCTTCCAACTTTGATTTTTATTAATTTTTACGTTTCATCAACAATCATAACAGTCCAAAACGCAACTTCACAATCACAAGTCCTCATTACATTTCCTAGTATCAAAAATCAATAGCATCGGCACATATCCTCCATATATTACAATTGTAGCGAGTCCACAGAAAGATCCCATACCTGCCAAGTCTGGGTACATTTGTTCATTGTGTTATGAAGCGTGGCGGTCAATCGTTCCATTGAGCGGAGGACCTTTATCCGTGTATACCAATCAGATAACGAGGGTGGAGCCTTCCTCATCCAGTTGAGAGATATGGGGCATTTTGCTGCTGTTAAGGGCCTGTCACACGTGTCAATGTCGCCCGCAATATCGCTCATGCGTCACAAATTATTAATCGCCTGAGCGATGTGGAATTATCGCAGGTAAGATGTCACACGCGTCAATATGACCCAGCGATGCGGTGATGTCGCCATCTTGCGAGCGATTTTATTTAGTCGCTTGTACGTTGTCAAAATAGAAAATACGTCGCTGAGTTTAGTGTCACACGCAGCGATGCACAAGGTCTACTGAGCGATGAGCGACAGGTTTTACATCTGGCAGTGAAACCTGCGATCGGCGATCAGCGACATGTCACTGGTTGCATCGCTTGGTCACACGCTTCAATGTCGCTCCTGCGTCACTTTTATGTCGCTCGAGCGACTGAAAATCCGTGACGTACGAGCGACATTGACAGCGATATCGACGCGTGTGACATCCCCTTTAGAAGAAGCATTAAAGGTTTGTTCTTGGATTTATTTATGCTCCGAGGGAACAAATTTAAGATATATATATAGCCGGGTCTAAGGGCAGAGTGTGGCCCATAACCCGTGACAACACTGTTGCTATTGACCCCCCAAAAGCCTCGGATTACCGGGCAGGACCAGAATAGGTGGTACAACGATGAGTCGCATCGCCAACAATTATCAGGTATTGCCGGGTTGAACTTATGAAGTAGCTCGGGAGTGTTGTACCAGGTCATCAGAATTTTCATCTGATTCTCTTTGATTCACCTTCCACATCGAATGAGAGATCTCCCGTCCCAGCCATGTGTCCCATCGGGTCATATAGGCATGTTTGAAGGGACCTTGGTTACTTCGAGAATTCAAAATAGCATACATGTCTGATATTAGACCCTTTGTAGAGGGTCCCCGGGAGCAAAGGGTTTCAGATTGGGTTGGTCTTGTATATTTATTAGTCCCCATGACCGACGCGTGGTAATGAATTACTTGCCGATACGAGAAGCCAAGGCTTTCCGGCAGCTTATATAGCGAGCGTAATTCGGAGAATGATCGTATCTCGTGAGTAAGTGGGTTTAGTATGTCACGGAAACAAAAAAAAAAAGGCCGACCTCTGCCCTTTTCCGCATGGAATTAAAACGGTAGTCACGGTCTGGTGGGCGCTCAGAGATAGATCAAGGATCCTGTTCAGTATTAGTCCTTTATTCCAGAAAACCTCCTTCACCTCCTTCCATAATAGCTATAGGACCTGTGATCACCGAGGCAACGCTCGCACACAGGGAAACTAGGACCTTTCCGCGTCACCGCGTTCGATCACATGGGACGCGAGGGGGCGGAGTCCGGACACTAACAGGAGGTGAGCGAGGACGCTGCGAGTGCCCGCAGCCGCTTGCCTCCTCTCATAACACTCGTGGCAGGAGGAGGATTGCTAAATCGGGCTTAAACCATAGTTGTGCATGGACAGCGCAACTTGTATAGGTTAGTAAGTTATCTTGTGTCTTTCTAAATCAGCCTGTGGATACTGCACCATTGCGCCCCCTATTTTCTTTGTCTTTACTTTTCCGCATGGTAGCAGAGTCCATGGCTCCCGAAATGTGTGGGCTATACAGGAAAGGGGTCAGAGAGGAGGTGTGCGCCGCCAACTGAAATTTAATCCTGCATCTACCCCAAATGTCCCTGGTGAAAGACATCGGTCCCAACAACAGTTTGGAGGGTTTGCCCCATATCAACGAGGCGGGGTGGCTTGGGGCTAGCCATTATTGTTCCACTTCTGACCATCTGGTCCAGGCTGGCAATGTCCACCAGTGGGACAAATGGCGCAGGTGCGTAGCGTAGTAGTATAGCAAAATATCCAGCAGGCAACACCTCCCTCCCGTCTTGACGCACAAAGGACCGAACCTGGTATACGGTGTCTCCCCGAGTGTCTGATAAACTTCATTAAGAACGGCTGGATTCTTTTTAGCATTATTATGGGTACTCGCCTCTGAGTATATTTCAACGTACAGCATTGTGCCTGTGTGACTTGAATCTATAAAGACATAATCCAAATTTCCATAATGTGTATGGAGATGTCCTGACTCCCTCGGCTTTACAGCAGCTGTTGGACTGGGCATATTGAAATTCAACATGTCCAACCCTTCTTTTATGTCTACTTTCCATCTGAGATAATCCACATGAGGTGTGTGGCTGGAGCTGGTCTCCTCTGTATACATGCAGGCTCCGCCAAGCCCAGTGTATATACTGTATGTATAGACAGTGGGGAGGAATAGCATTCAGCTGAATGGTGTCAGTAGTATATTGCAAAATTAAGGGGCTTGTCCATTATTTGGCTGATCCCTTCTTAAATACTATGTGAATACTATGACTATGTGAAGTTCTATGTGTATGGGGGGAATAGGTGAGCTACATGTACCAGTCTACCCGCATCTGCTGTCCATATAGACTTATTTTGTAAAGTGTGAAATGTTCTTGATCTTTGTTCTGCTGCTGTAATACTGTAATTTCCTCCGGGATCAATAAAGTTTATCTTATCTTATGTTCCACAATCTCATTTAAAGTAGCACATTCTCACCAGTATCATTCCAGCAATATCTGTGCTGCGTTTCCCAGGCTACATGACTTGATGGCGTATTTTGCTCACACTTCTTCAGAGGAGCCTGAGACATCCGAAGTAAGTGTGAGAGCTAAATCAGTTTCTGACCGCTGATTGGCTGCCGTGTTATGTGATCCCTGGGAGACCGAGCACCAACATCACTGGAGTTATGCCATTGCAGAGAGGGGAGTAGGTGTTATGTCTATTTCACATTGATTAATATAATACTTAACAAGGGGGTATGTGCGGTGGACAAGCACTTTCAAAGGTGTTTAACTTTTTTAAATGAATCTGTCAGTTTTATTTGCCCCAGGAAAGCAGCGATGAGACCGTAAGGGTGCATGCACACGGTCCGGAGGAGCTGCATGTTGGATGCGGATCCTCCGGACCTGAGTGAAGCCGCGGGTGGCCGCGGGGAGACTGCAGCCGCCCTGTACTCGCCATGTGCGGCGGGTGTGGGGCGGCTTCTCCCTTCAGTCACCCGATGGGAGTTGCTTCCGAATCCGCATCATGAAATGAACATGCTGCGGAGGAGCGGACTCCCAGCAACCTGCACCGCAGCTCCAAACACGTTGCGGGCGGGTTACGCATGGTGAGGATGGGATTTCTTAAAATCCCATCCACTATGCTAGCATAGTACTACGCAGCATTTTGGACGCAGTGGCAAGACGCTACGTTGAAAACGCTGTGTACACTGATCGTGTAGACGTGCCCTAAAACATTTCAATTAATCCTTATTTCTCCACAATTTGGAGCCTCGTTGCACAACTTCGTATTCGATCACCATGCACATTAGGCTCATAAGTGCACTGTGGGGTCATCGGGAATGTGCAACTGTTTGCACTAGTTTTCTCCCCCTGCACTGCTTGACTGACATTGGAGAACAGATGTCAGGCAGCAGAGCGTCTGTCTTCTCTGTCAATCATGAAGCTCGGGTGGCACCAGAAGTGGGCAGACAGGAAGGAGTAGATGGGGGGGGCTTTGGGGCTGGAGGAGGCCGGCCATGGGGGGCTGTGGGGCTGGAGGAGGCCGGCCATGGGGGGCTGTGGGGCTGGAGGAGGCCGGCCATGGGGGGCTGTGGGGCTGGAGGAGGCCGGCCATGGGGGGCTGTGGGGCTGGAGGGAGGCCGGCCATGGGGGGCTGTGGGGCTGGAGGAGGCCGGCCATGGGGGGCTGTGGGGCTGGAAAGAGGCCGGCCATGGGGGGCTGTGGGGCTGGAGGAGGCCGGCCATGGGGGGCTGTGGGACTGGAGGAGGCCAGCCATGGGGGGCTGTGGAGCTGGAGGAGGCCGGCCACGGGGGGCTGTGGGGTTGGAGGAGGCTGGCCCTGGGGGGCTGTGGGGCTGTAGGAAGCCGGCCATTGGGGGGCTGTGGGGCTGTAGGAAGCCGGCCATTGGGGGGCTGTGGGGCTGTAGAAAGCTGGCCATTGGGGGGCTGTGGGGCTAGAGAAGGCTGGCCATTGGGGGGCTGTGGGGCTAGAGAAGGCTGGCCGGGGGGGGGGCTGTGGGGCTGGAGGAGGCCAGCCATGGGGGCTGTGGGGCTGGAGGAGGCCGGCCACGAGGGGCTGTGGGGTTGGAGGAGGCTGGCCCTGGGGGGCTGTGGGGCTGTAGGAAGACGGCCATTGGGGGGCTGTGGGGCTGTAGGAAGCCGGCCATTAGGGGGCTGTGGGGCTGGAGAAGGCTGGCCGGGGGGGGCTGTGGGGCTGGAGGAGGCTGGCCATGGGGGGTTGTGGGGCTGGAGGAGGCTGGCCATGGGGGGTTGTGGGGCTGGAGGAGGCTGGCCATGGGGGGCTGTGGGGCTGGAGGAGGCTGGCCATGGGGGCTGTGGGGCTGGAGGAGGCTGGCCATGGGGGCTGTGGGGCTGGAGGAGGCTGGCCATGGGGGCCTGTGCGGCTGGAGGAGGCTGGCCATGGGGGGCTGTGCGGCTGGAGAGGAGGCCGGCCATGGGGGGGCTGGGGGACTGGAGGTGGGCGGCCATGGAGGAGGACATTTTTGAAGGGGACTGAAGGGCAGCCAGAAAGGGGGCTGGGGGGGCGTAGAGGGCAGCCAGAAAGGGGGCTAGGGGGGGGGGCGGAGTGCATCCAGGAAAGGGGCGGGCAGAGGATGAGGACAGCCACGACGGCTGGTCGCAGCATGTGCACAAATGCACTCACCACTGCACATGAGCCCACACATGCATGCAAATAAATGACTAATTTCTGTGCCAGATTGCAGAAAAATAGGTATATTTGGAAATATTTTACACTGCTCTATTTGGCATCACCTCTCCCAGCCTGGGGTAAATGTTGTAAAGACGATCAGTGCACCCTGCGTTTTGGACGTAGCATGTTTTCTCTTGAAGAGACGTTGGTGTTCTCTGTGGGGGGACGCGCTGTTTGTGCCCACGATCAGGATTCTTGGTGCAGTGGATTTGTGTTGTATTCAGTACAGTGGGCACCGGATGTCTATACATCAGTCACCTGTGCCTGTATGAAAACTCAGTCCAACACGCTGCTAATCCTGATCGTGGGCACTCGCACATAACAAAACCCCCTTGAAGCCATAATAATCCTGCCTCACCCATGTTGCCTTTCTTCATTGAACCTTCTCACCCAACTCATGCTTTTCTTGCACTTTATCATTTGATCCTTCACCGCTGCCATTACTAGGAGCAGAGAGTGGGAAATATACCAGTCCTAGGTAAGACTGCAGCAATTCATGATTACATACCTGCTCCCTTAGATGCCAGAGGCTAAATGGATTTTAATTGCACTTTTCTGTTGATTGACAGGCATTAGCCGGCTTTAGTTTGCTTTCTTCCTCCTCCTGTGGGAGTGTGCCGCTCTCTGCTTCTAATGATGACATGCTAATTTACCTAATCCTTCTTACTGCGGGCTATGATACGGGAGCTGCACTTTTCTCATCTCTTAGGCTGCGTTCACACTCCACGTAATTGCCACGCTTTTTTACGCCACGCTTTTCGCCCAGTGCCCGGCAAAGTGAATGGACTTCCACTTTTGCCATTCAGACGCTGCGTAATTTAGCGCCGCTCTTTTTTGCGGTGCTTTCTCCCATAGGCCCCATTATAAGCGCTGGAATTGCACATCCCTGTTCAGACAAAGTGCAGGTGCTGGAGAAATAGCAGGATGTGAAGTCACACGGGAGGAGGAAGGAGCCTATGTGACGTGTGTTACTATTGAAATAAAAGAAAGCAAGGGTTAAAAATAATAAAATAAAATCTCGCCTGTCTGACGAGTGTCCCGCGATGTGAAGCGTCCCCGTCCAATTGCTGCAGGACCTGAATCAGCTGACCAGCGGCAACCGTTCAGCTGGTGTCACGTGACCGCATCAGATGAGCGGTTTAATTCGCCTGCTGGCCAGCTAATCCAATCAGCCGATAGTATCAGCTGATTGGTTTAGCCCCCGGCTGGCGATTTAAACCGCTCATCTGATGCGGTCACGTGACACCAGCTGAACGGTTGCCGCTGGTCAGCTGATTCAGGTCCTGCAGCGATTGGACGGGGACGCTTCACATCGCGGGACACTCGTCAGACAGGCGAGATTTTGTTTTATTATTTTTAACCCTTGCTTTCTTTTTTCACCTTAGCACTGTATGCACATACATAATGTCACACGGGAACAGGATTATTGCTGCCTCCGTGTGACATCGCTTCCTCCTGTGCTTTTGTAGGGGGGGGGGGAAGCTGTGTTTGAAAAGCAGTGTTTTTCTTTTTTTTACTGGTGCTAAAAAGCGTGGCCGCAAAATGAAGCCTTAGTCTAGTACAGTCATGGCCAAAAGTTTTGAGAATGATACAAATATTAATTTTAACAAAGTCTACTGCTTCAGTTTTTCTAATGGCAATTTGCATATACTCCAGAATGTCATAAAGAGTGATCAGCTTAACAGCAATTACTTGCTAAGTCAATGTTTGCCTAGAAAACTTTAACCCCCAAAACACATTTCAACATCATTGCAGTCCTGCCTTAAAAGGAGCAGTTAACATCGTTTGTGATTGATCACCAGCCCTGTCCTCATCAACACCCACACCTGTGTTAATAGAACAATCAGTTATGATTAAGTAAGAATGACACCACTGGAGACTTTAAAAGGAGGCTGGTGCTTGGTATCATTGTTTCTCTTCAGTTAACCATGGTTATCTCTAAAGAAACACGTGCAGCCATCATTGCACTGCACAAAAATGGCCTAACAGGGAAGAGTATCGCAGCTAGAAAGATTGCACCTCAGTCAACAATCTATCGCATCATCAAGAACTTCCAGGAGAGAGCTTCCATTGTTGTCAAAAAGGCTCCAGGGCGCCCAAGAAAGACCAGCAAGCGCCAGGACCGTATCTTAAAACTGTTTCAGCTGCGGGATCGGACTACGAGCAGTGCCGAGCTTGCTCAGGAATGGCAGCAGGCTGGTGTGAGTGCTTCTGCACGCACTGTGAGACTGCGGAGACTCTTTGAGCAAGGCCTGGTTTGAAGGAGGGCAGCAAAGAAGCCACTTCTCTCCAGAAAAAACATCAGGGACCGACTGATATTCTGCTAAAGGTGCAGGGAGTGGACTGCTGAGGACTGGGGGAAAAGTGCAGGGAGTGGACTGCTGAGGACTGGGGAAAGGTACAGGGAGTGGACTGCTGAGGACTGGGGGAAAGGTGCAGGGAGCGGACTGCTGAGGACTGGTACAGGGAGTGGACTGCTGAGGACTGGGGGAAAGGTGCAGGGAGCGGACTGCTGAGGACTGGGGGAAAAGTGCAGGGAGTGGACTGCTGAGGACTGGGGAAAGGTACAGGGAGTGGACTGCTGAGGACTGGGGGAAAGGTGCAGGGAGCAGACTGCTGAGGACTGGGGGAAAGGTACAGGGAGTGGACTGCTGAGGACTGGGGAAAGGCACAGGGAGTGGACTGCTGAGGACTGGGGGAAAGGTACAGGGAGTGGACTGCTCAGGACTGGGGAAAGGTACAGGGAGTGGACTGCTGAGGACTGGGGGAAAGGTACAGGGAGTGGACTGCTGAGGACTGGGGGAAAGGTACAGGGAGTGGACTGCTGAGGACTGGGGGAAAGGTACAGGGAGTGGACTGCTGAGGACTGGGGGAAAGGTACAGGGAGTGGACTGCTGAGGACTGGGGGAAAGGTACAGGGAGTGGACTGCTGAGGACTGGGGGAAAGGTACAGGGAGTGGACTGCTGAGGACTGGGGGAAAGGTACAGGGAGTGGACTGCTGAGGACTGGGGGAAAGGTACAGGGAGTGGACTGCTGAGGACTGGGGGAAAGGTACAGGGAGTGGACTGCTGAGGACTGGGGGAAAGGTACAGGGAGTGGACTGCTGAGGACTGGGGGAAAGGTACAGGGAGTGGACTGCTGAGGACTGGGGGAAAGGTACAGGGAGTGGACTGCTGAGGACTGGGGGAAAGTCATTTTCTCTGATGAATCCCCTTTTTGATTGTTTGGGACATCTGGAAAACAGCTTATTCGGAGAAGAAGAGGTGAGCGCTACCACCAGTCTGGTCTCATGCCAACTGTAAAGCATCATGAAACCATTCATGTGTGTGGTTGCTTCTCAGCCAAGGGAATCGGCTCACAGTCTTGCCTAAAAACACAGCCATGAATAAAGAATGGCACCAGAATGTCCTCCAAGAGCAACTTCTCCCAACCGTCCAAGAGCAGTTTGGCACCCAACAATGCCTTTTCCAGCATGATGGAGCACCTTGCCATAAAGCAAAGGTGATAACTAAATGGTCCGGAGAACAAAACAGAGATTTTGGGTCCATGACCTGGAAACTCCCCAGATCTTAATCCCATTGAGAACTTGTGGTCAATCATCAAGAGACGGGTGGACAAACAAAACCAACATATTCTGCCAAAATCCAAACATTGATTATGCAAGAATGGAAGAATGGAAGAATGGACGGCGATCAGTCAGGATTTGCTCTAGAAGTTGATTGAGAGCAGCCAGGGAGAATTGCAGAGGTCCTGAAGAAGGGGCAACACTGCAAATATTGACTTGCTGCATTAACTCATTCTAACTGTCAATAGAACCTTTTGGTATCATAATATGATTGCAATTATATTTCTGTATGTGATATAAACATCAGACAAACACAAATAAAAACCAGAGGGAGCAGATAATGGGAAAATATTTTGGTGTCATTCTCAAAACTTTTGGCCATGACTGTAGCTGGATAAGGTGTGTGCTGTCCAGGAATTTGCTTTTTTATATATTATGGCATGTTACAGTCACCAGGTTGTAGCCTCCCCATCTGAAAGCAGCACAATGTAGAGACAGGAGACCCTGATTCCAGCGATGTGTCACTTAGTGAGCTGATTGCTTGTTTTAAGAATCCTACACAATGTTTTTCTTGTTCAATAATTAAATTTTTAGTTTTTTAGCAAATGTTGTATGCCGATCCTAATTTATGACATTCTTTTCTTTTTTCTTTTTCCTATTATCAGAAGTGTGAGATGTAAAACAGCTTCTATAATAAAATGCTATTCGTTTGTGTTCCCCTATCTATTATAATTGTTTTCATCGGTCCCATTGGGTTTTTATTTGTGTTTTTTCTCTTTGTTGGGACAGGAGTAGAAACATTGGATGTGACAGACGATGACTTATTTCTTTTAATTTTTTTTTTTTTCCAGTTTCTTATATAGTTTCACCCAATTTGGAGAAGGAATAAGTCCTTATTGAGGAGCATTTGAACATTCTGATTTCCCTTTATACAGAGTTCCATTAATATGTCAGTAACAGCCTCTCCCGCCTGCACCGCAGAGACGTCTCCATCTGCTGAGACCCAGCAGTGTTTACTCACCATTGGCTCCCAACAATCACTTGCTGGGATAGTGATAAGGAGGGCAGAGATGGTAATAAACCATCTCTGTGGGGCTGGTTCTCCTCACCTGCACTAGATCGGCGGTGTAGGTGATGACTCTGAAAGGATGTTCTAGTTATTCAAAGACTAACAGAGGAAAGGACAGCACCTTAATGCTACATTAGTCCTTAGAGAGGTCCCGGATACACAAGACCCTACATTAGTGCCTGGAGTAGGGGGGTCCTATCTGTGTACACTACACACTATTTTAGTCCCTGGAGTAGGGGGGTCCTGTGTCTGTACACTACATTAGTCCCTGGAGTAGGGGGGTCCTGTGTCTGTACATTACACACTACATTGGTCCCTGGAGTAGGGGGGTCCTGTGTCTGTACATTACACACTACATTAGTCCCTGGAGTAGGGGGGTCCTGTGTCTGTACACTACATTAGTCCCTGGAGTAGGGGGGTCCTGTGTCTGTACATTACACACTACATTAGTCCCTGGAGTAGGGGGGTCCTGTGTCTGTACACTACATTAGTCCCTGGAGTAGGGGGGGTCCTGTGTCTGTACATTACACACTACATTGGTCCCTGGAGTAGGGGGGGTCCTGTGTCTGTACATTACACACTACATTGGTCCCTGGAGTAGGGGGGTCCTGTGTCTGTACATTACACACTACATTAGTTCCTGGAGTAGGGGGTCCTGTGTCTGTACCCTACTTTAGTGCCTGGAGTAGGGGGTCCTGTGTCTGTACCCTACTTTAGTGCCTGGAGTAGGGGGGTCCTGTGTCTGTACACTACATTAGTGCCTGGAGTAGGGGGGTCCTGTCTCTGTACACTACACACTACATTAGTCCCTGGAGTAGGGGGTCCTGTGTCTGTACCCTACTTTAGTGCCTGGAGTAGGGGGGTCCTGTGTCTGTACACTACATTAGTGCCTGGAGTAGGGGGGTCCTGTCTCTGTACACTACACACTACATTAGTCCCTGGAGTATGGGGTCCTGTGTCTGTACCCTACTTTAGTGCCTGGAGTAGGGGGGTCCTGTGTCTGTACACTACATTAGTGCCTGGAGTAGGGGGGTCCTGTCTCTGTACACTACACACTACATTAGTCCCTGGAGTATGGGGTCCTGTGTCTGTACCCTACTTTAGTGCCTGGAGTAGGGGGGTCCTGTGTCTGTACACTACATTAGTGCCTGGAGTAGGGGGGTCCTGTCTCTGTACACTACACACTACATTAGTCCCTGTAGTAGGGGGGTCCTGTGTCTGTACACTACACACTACATTAGTCCCTGGTGTAGGGGAGTTCTGTGTCTGTACACTACACACTACATTAGTCCCTGGTGTAGGGGAGTCCTGTGTCTGTACACTACACACTACATTGGTCCCTGGAGTAGGGGGGTCTTGTGTCTGTACACTACATTGGTCCCTGGAGTAGGGGGGTCCTGTGTCTGTACATTACACACTACATTAGTCCCTGGAGTAGGGGGGTCCTGTGTCTGTACCCTACTTTAGTGCCTGGAGTAGGGGGGTCCTGTCTCTGTACACTACACACTACATTGGTCCCTGAAGTAGGGGGGTCCTGTGTCTGTACACTACATTAGTCCCTGGAGTAGGGGGGTCCTGTGTCTGTACATTACACACTACATTAGTCCCTGGAGTAGGGGGGTCCTGTGTCTGTACATTACACACTACATTGGTCCCTGGAGTAGGGGGGTCCTGTGTCTGTACATTACACACTACATTGGTCCCTGGAGTAGGGGGGTCCTGTGTCTGTACATTACACACTACATTAGTTCCTGGAGTAGGGGGTCCTGTGTCTGTACCCTACTTTAGTGCCTGGAGTAGGGGGGTCCTGTCTCTGTACACTACACACTACATTGGTCCCTGGAGTAGGGGGGTCCTGTGTCTGTACCCTACTTTAGTGCCTGGAGTAGGGGGGTCCTGTCTCTGTACACTACACACTACATTGGTCCCTGGAGTAGGGGGGTCCTGTGTCTGTACATTACACACTACTTTAGTCCTTGGAGCAGTGGTCCCATCTGTTACATTAGCGGTATTGGTGATCTCATTGTGAGGCTTTATAGACTATGAACTCTGGATCGGCTCGCAGGATGTCATGAAGTTTGTAGAACTTTCTAATGTCCTGAAAAACAATGGAACAAGAGTAAAGCCTTGTCAGACGTTGTGTTGGGCGTTCTCTTTTTATGAACTTGTGTTTTGTGCCCCTGATCCCCACCAATAACTTGTACATTATAAATGTACTTGGCAATGACTCTAGAAACTGAAGACAGACTGACCAAGAGGGATCCTTTGTTCATGAAATCCATTTGTTTGGCCTTGTCTTTCTCGGAGCGGGTGTCCTTCTCTCCCAGGTTGTCCATTGTGAAGCTTCTCATTCTTCCTTTAGGCTTCCTCATTCTCCCCTCCTCGCAGAATTTGTGGTCTTCATAGTAGACCAGTATCTTTGGTAGAAGGATTAAGGGTTGTAGCATTGGGTTGTTACTTTTCCTGCAATCGTTAAGGACTTTGTATATGTGACGGTACGAAATTGTGAAAAAGTTTGCATTTTAGTCTTCTATGTTATTAGTTGTATGAGTGGTAGAGGGATTATGTCCTCACCAGCCTTTTAGTACAAGCACTGCTGCCTGCTTCCCAGGGAAAGATATTATCATTTACAGCCGTTAGAGGGGAACATGTGGTATCACAACTGGCCGTTGAATTGAGCGGTGTCCATGTGACCAGGACCACCAGAGCGAGAGCGGCTTCTTGTCTCTCCACTCTGGGTCATGGAGAGGGATCTTGATCGAGGGCTTGTCTACACCTTTTTTGTAACCTTTTTTAAGATCTATCCAGTTGGTTTGTACATGATCGGGTCTTCTTTGTGCTTCATGTTGAAGGCATTGCCCACGACTTTGATATTAATTAAAGACCTTTATGTAATTGACTTGAACAGGAGCTCATCAGTAGCCGGCGGCAGTGGCTCCTTTGTGTACTGTTGACATCTAGCCGGAACTAACAACAGCTGATCGGTTACCCGTATGATATTGATGACCAACCCTACAGTTGGCCATACATTGGATAGATGTACATTCGTCCTACAGCTATCTCTTCCACCGATTCTATACACTTGCGCATTCACACAAGCATTCCTGTGTTTTCAATGGGGTAAGAGGAGAAAGATACTACCGGACATCATGTCACAGTGACTCGTCTCCTGTGGAATGATCCAGATAAGCCCGGGCAATGAAATACCAAATTTGCCAATCCTCTTTCTCCTGATACCATCTGATGGGGCAGACTTGGGAAGACCCCAAACAAATGGTGTGCTTGATTTTTATTGCCTTTGATACGAAATGTGTGGAGGCCTTAGGGTACCTTTACACACGGCTACATTTGTAGCTTGTCACCAGGTAACTTACTGGTTGTAGTGAAATCATGGATACATGGTTCTATCTTGTTGCTGTGTACAAATGGAATCATGTATCCATGATTTCACTGCAACCAGTAAGTTACCTGGTGACAAGCTACAAATGTAGCCGCGTGTAAAGGGGCCCTTAGGGATAGATCATCAGTATACAAGTAGTGGACAACACCTTTCAATCTTTCGCTTGGCTAAAACCTTTTCTTGGTATCAACCGTTACCGGTAATTTGCTTAGACCAGAATTTTATCATTTTTCCACTGGATATGAAGTAACTATTAGGTCATTGTGGGTCTGATAGAGCTTCTCCTGATTGACAGAAGTGGGAAAGTGTGTACCCCACCTTGTCCTAGCCACAGCTGGCAGCCCGGAGGGGTCATGAGTGTGTCCCAGCACTATAATCATACATACCCTAGTGCCAAAGACTTGATTGGAAACTCTGTCTTGTGGTCAGGAGAAAATAGCTGATAAGAGACAATCACACCTCAATCTGAGGGGGTCCACACGAATGTAAAGCCTGCCATGCACATAACTCATGGCTAATTCATCACTCTTCTATCTCCCTATATTACCCCATACACCTGTCATGGCTGAAGGGATAGAGGGAAAGCTGCTGCCAAATGGCTTTGGTGGTGGATTATCTATTGAAAAGCAAAAGGTTATAGTGGGAGATTGATATGTTACTCTGTGAATTTATTTGAAAAACTTTAATTCAATAAAAATGATATTTAAAAAGAAAAGCAAAAGGATTGGGTGTTAAAATTCATGCTAATTTCATCTAATGGGGTAAATTGGGGGCTACCCTGACTTTATCAGTGGGTTTGGCCAGCTAATGTGTATGATCTCTTTGGAGGGTTTGGCCGACTTTATTATGTGTATGGTGCCTTCAGCGGGTTTGTCTGGCTTTATCCTATGTATAGTGCCTTCAGCGGGTTTGTCTGGCTTTATCCTATGTATGGTGCCTTCAGTGGGTTTGGCTGGCTTTATCATGTGTATGGTGCCTTCAGCAGGTTTGGCTGGCTTTATCCTATGTATGGTGCCTTCAGTGGGTTTGTCTGGCTTTATCCTATGTATGATGCCTTCAGTGGGTTTGGCCGGCTTTATCCTATGTATGATGCCTTCAGCGGGTTTGGCCGGCTTTATCCTATGTATGGTGCCTTCAGCGGGTTTGGCCGGCTTTATCCTATGTATGGTGCCTTCAGCGGGTTTGGCCGGCTTTATCCTATGTATGGTGCCTTCAGCGGGTTTGTCTGGCTTTATCCTATGTATTGTGCCTTCAGTGGGTTTGGCCGGCTTTATCCTATGTATGGTGCCTTCAGCGGGTTTGGCCGGCTTTATCCTATGTATGGTGCCTTCAGTGGGTTTGGCCGGCTTTATCCTATGTGTATGGTGCCTTCAGCGCCTTTGGCCGGCTTTATCCTATGTATGGTGCCTTCAGCGGGTTTGGCCGGCTTTATCATATGTATGGTGCCTTCAGCGGGTTTGGCCGGCTTTATCCCATGTATGGTGCCTTCAGCGGGTTTGGCCGGCTTTATCCTATGTATGGTGCCTTCAGTGGGTTTGGCCGGCTTTATCCTATGTATGGTGCCTTCAGCGCCTTTGGCCGGCTTTATCCTATGTATGGTGCCTTCAGCGGGTTTGGCCGGCTTTATCCTATGTATGGTGCCTTCAGCGGGTTTGGCTGGCTTTATCTGTGTATGGTGCCTTCAGCGGGTTTGGCTGGCTTTATCCTATGTATGGTGCCTTCAGTGGGTTTGTCTGGCTTTATCCTATGTATGGTGCCTTCAGTGGTTTGGCCGGCTTTATCCTATGTATGGTGCCTTCAGCGGTTTGGACGGCTTTATCCCATGTATGGTGCCTTCAGCGGGTTTGTCTGGCTTTATCCTATGTATGGTGCCTTCAGTGGGTTTGGCCGGCTTTATCCTATGTATTGTGCCTTCAGCGGGTTTGGCCGGCTTTATGCCATGTATTATGCCTTCAGTGGGTTTGGCCGGCTTTATCCTATGTATGGTGCCTTCAGTGGGTTTGGCCGGCTTTATCCTATGTATTGTGCCTTCAGCGGGTTTGGCCGGCTTTATGCCATGTATTATGCCTTCAGCGGGTTTGGCCGGCTTTATCCTATAGTATGGTGCCTTCAGCGCCTTTGGCCGGCTTTATCCTATGTATGGTGCCTTCAGCGGGTTTGGCCGGCTTTATCCTATGTATGGTGCCTTCAGCGGGTTTGGCCGGCTTTATCCTATGTATGGTGCCTTCAGCGGGTTTGGCTGGCTTTATCCTATGTATGGTGCCTTCAGCGGGTTTGGCCGGCTTTATCCCATGTATTGTGCTTTGTGTTCTCGCATATCCAGTGAATACAATTGAAGACTTTGCAGCCATAGATTTCCCCCAAGATTACTAATGCATTCTTGAGTTGTATATATTGTAGACCGATCATTACCACATTGTAATAACCTTTTTCCCCCCCTTTCTTTTTCATGAAATGTCTATAGGAGAGCGCACACCCTAACCGTGTTATTTATCCTGACGTGTTCCTTGGTATATGTCACGTTACTTGAAGAGACGCCACAAGACACGGCCTTTAATACAAAAAGGTAAAGTCTGTTATACAAGGTAAAGTCTGTTATGTATAATATTTACTAATTTATTAGATTACCTGTCTGCGCCATACTAAGCCCTATTCACACTGGTATAAACAAGTCCATGTAATGGTGGAAAGTATTCACCAGAACCCAACTGACCCGAACGTGTGGATCTATAAGATCTGTCCTAACGTATGAACGCCTGGTGTGAGCAGATCCTCGGGGGAGTTTTATTTGTGTATAGAATGAAAAGAAAGAAAACGACCCATTGATTCAATGTGATTTTGGTTACATTGTTCTGGGTCCTGTTTACTGCAGCTCGGGTGTGATAGCCCCATAAACTTATAGACAAAATTAGATCAGGAGATAAAACGGACTAGAAAAACGGACATATTCCACATTCTAGTTGTAAATCTTAAAATATTAAATATAAATAACACATTTCCTATAAAGGACCGGTCATGTCTGGTTTTGTTTTAAAACCATCCCCTAATGTTTGTTAGATCATGCACTGGGCATCACTAACCTGGTTTAAACAAAAAATCCTTGTATTTCTCATAAAAAAAGCACTTTAAATGCTTACATTTTGCATTAGGTGCCTGCACAAACAGTCATCGTGGTGGATACTTCAGGCTTTCATCAGTCACGTCAATCCACTGCAGTTTTTTAAATGACATCATGCCCCCTGCATTGTTATATATTAACATCACTTAAAGGGAACCTGTCACCAGGTTTTTGCAACCTCATCTGACAATGGCATAATATAGAACCCGAGATCCTGATTCCAGTGGTGTGTCACTTACTGGGCTGCTCAGTGTAGTTTTGATAATCTCCAGCTGATTAAAGAGTGATTTTTTTATCAGTTGCAGTCTACAGACTGCTAAATCTGCAACAGAAAACACTAATTTTATCAAAGGACAGCAAGCAGCTCCGTAATTGACACATTGCTGGAATCAGGGTCTCTATTTCTACATTATGCTGATCTCAGATGGGATGGCAAAAACCTGGTGACAGGTTCCCTTTAAGGACCTTTAGAAATTCACTTATGTATAAGGACCTGTGGTGATTAGTGATGAGCGAGTGTAATCGCTACTACTTGCACAGATAGTACGATACTCGCTACTCGGCCTGCATCGCTGGGGCTCATGAGTGATGTGTCGATCATGAAAGATCTGACATATTGCTAGCTCCCTTCAGTGAACAAGGTAAGTCGGCACCCCAGTGAGAGCAGATGGGATCTCTGGGGGGGGGGGGGCACAGCAAGGTGTTTTATGCATTGAAACCACAAAAAAAAAGCCCACCCTTCCGCCCTGCCCCGGAAATTCTTGTTTTATGGCCAGATATGTGTGGGCAGAACCTATCACTAATTGACCAACATTGGACTTGCTATTCAAATGAATATGCGATTATTACAAAGTACTCGTTACGAGTACAGCGATTACAACTATTAAACTACTCGCTCATCACTAGTGGTGATGACACAACCATGTAACTGTAATGGGTAGAGCTAAGCCTATATTTCCTTTGTCGGGCCTGCTTAGCGTTGTCCATTTTGGTCACATGGTTGTGACATCACCTCTGATCCTTCTAAAGCATAAGTGAATTTCTGAAGGTTCTTAAAGCATACCCGCCCTTTAAATTTTTATTTGATAATAATCTAAAGCAAAAGATTTTAATAAACTTTCAAATATACTTCATTAGAAAATTCTGGTTGAAAACCATTCATAAACCTTCCACAAGGTGTCCCCACTACACTGTGTGGGAAGCTGACATATGCTCATTATTAGTCAGATCCGTCTTCACACAGAACACGGGGCATGTAACCATATAAGGGAAAGGGGGCATGGCCTACACTGCTGACTGCAGCACATGAGAAAACAATGTATCAGATTAGCTTAGGATACAGCACTGTGGCTAAGCAACTCCAGGATCAGTGTAAACTCCTCCTGCTTCCTTGGCACAAGCTTCTTATTTGTCATCTGGCTCCACACAGGATCTCTGCTGACCCGTTCTCATTGCAATGCTTCCTATAAGCTGCTGGCCATTCCCACACAGCTATAAAGTGCAGTTTTTAACATGGCACTGAAAAATGTGAGAAGATAATTCATGTGGAACAAAAAAGCATTATCTTAGCTGCTCTGTGACCAATCATTAACAACCAGTGCAATATTGTTGTTTTTTTTTATTATTTAATAACATTTACACTTTGAGTGATGTTAATATATTACAATGCAGGGGGTGTGGCTACATTTATAGAACTTCATGCCTGCAGTGGATTGATGTGACTGATTCCAGCTCACCCCCGATGACTGTTTGGTACCGAATGAGCATCTAAAGTGTTTTTTTATGGTAAATAAACCAGGATTCTGCTGCACAGTGCATGAGCTAAATAACATTGGGGGCAGCAGATACTGATCAGGTGGTAGGAGGGGACGACGGCAGAACTATCCATGTCCTATAACATACAGCGCGCTGCACACAGGCCATGTTACTCATTCTGCCTCTTCCGACAGGAGGAGGGTGGGGGCGGTTGTCTTGTAACTAGGACGCTGCTATCTCAAGGGCATAATCTGTTGCAGGATATTGTGTTTTAGCCACGAGCTCAGGGATTACCTCTGTGTAACCTGTCAGGTAATTAAACTGCAACTGAATGAGGAATATGACTAAGCGAGGTGCTCAGGGGGCCAACCGGGCAGCAGAGCTTGGCACAGCCGCCATTGATCTCTACCTGAGCAGGTTACACCATTGTGTACAGCTGCACCAGACTGATCACACTATAGCTCACTGTGAAATAGGAATGCACGGATTGGATAGAAATCATTTCTTAAAAATCCATCCATTTGCCAATTCACAATACAGAGAAACTGACTTTAAATAAATGAATTGGCGCAGAGTTTACTAATCCACCACTTGTTCAGCCCCATCCTTAGTCTCGTCCCTCAAACTGGTATCGATAAAAATGTCAGCTCACAGGTCAAGACATCGTACAGTCCGATCAACTGAAAAATAAAAAAGGATGCAGGTCTCAGAAATGGCGACACCCCTAACAATCCACCCTTCTAAATTTATCTTCATTACTTAATTAGAAATAAAAGATGCATGTTTGGCATCAGGGGCTGGCTGGCCTGGGGGGCAGAGGGGCAAATGCCCCCCAGGCCAGTGGTCAAGCAGCAGTTTTGGGGCCGCCCGGCCTGCTGTCATGTTGGTGTGGGAGGCCGCTCTGCCCCTGAAGCTCACTTTGCTCTCACTTCCTTTGGACAAACCTCCAAGTTAGGGCTGCAGACCATTAACCCCTTCATGACCCAGCCTATTTTGACCCTAAAGACCTTGCCATTTTTGGCAATTCTGACCAGTGTCCCTTTATGAGGGTATAACTCTAGAACGCTTCAACGGATCCTAGCGATTCTGAGTTTGTTTTTTCGTGACATATTGGGCTTCATGTTAGTATTAAATTTTGGTCGATAATATTTGCGTTTATTTGCAAAAAAATAAAAAATGTGGCAAAAATTTTGAAAATTTTGCAATTTTCAAATTTTGCATTTTTATTCTGCTAAACCAGAGAGTTATGTAACACAAAATAGTTAATAAATAACATTTCCCACATGTCTACTTTACATCAGCACAATTTTGGAAAAAAAATTTTTTTTTTTTGTTAGGAAGTTATAAGGGTTCAAAGTTCAGCAGCTATTTCTCATTTTTCCAGCAAAATTTACAAAACCATATTTTTTTAGTGACCACATCACATTTGAAGTCCCTTTGAGGGGTGTACATAACACCATTCCAAAAACTGCACCCCTCAAGATACTCAAAACTACATTCAAGAAGATTATTAACCCTTCAGGTGCTTCACAGGAACTAAAGCAATGTGGAAGGAAAAAATGGATATTTTGATTTTTCTAACTAAAATGTTCATTTAGCCTCAATTCTTTCATTTTCACATGGGGAACAGGATACAATTCATCCTAAAGTTTGTTGGACAATTTCTCCTGAGTACATCGACACTTCATATGTGATCATAAACCACTGTTTGGGAAATTGCACTCCTTCCCTTCCGAGCCCTGCCGTGCGCCCAAACAGTGGTTTATGATCACATATGAGGTATCGATGTACTCGGGAGACATTGCCCAACAAATTTTAGGATCCATTTTATCCTGTAACAGTGTGTCCATGATTTCACTGCAACCAGAGATCTGCCAACAATCTCTGCACAATTATCTGTGTGTAACTGGGCCTGAAGGAAGACTTTAAGACCATCTAGTTCACCCCATAGCCTAACATGTTGATCCAGAGGAAGGCAAAAAAAACCCCATGTGGCAACACTAAGCTCCACATTGGGGGAAAAAATTCCTTTCTGACTCCACATACAGCAATCAGACTAGATCCCTGGATCAACGACCTATCAAAGAATCTAGTATATATAACTGGTAATATTATAGTTTTCAAGAAAGGCATCCAGGCCCTTCTTAAATGTTAGTAGTGACTCCCTCATTACACCATCATGTGGCAGAGAGCTCCATAGTCTCACTGCTCTTAAAGTAAAGAATCCGCGTCTGTGATTATGATTAAACCTTCTTTCCTCCAGACGTAGAGGACGCCCCCTTGTCCCCGTCTCTGTAGAGGACGCCCCCTTGTCCCCGTCTCTGTAGAGGACGCCCCCTTGTCCCCGTCTCTGTAGAGGGCGCCCCCTTGTCCCCGTCTCTGTAGAGGGCGCCCCCTTGTCCCCGTCTCTGTAGAGGGCGCCCCCTTGTCCCGTCTCTGTAGAGACGCCCCCTTGTCCCTCTCTGTAGAGGACGCCCCCTTGTCCCCGTCTCTGTAGAGGACGCCCCCTTGTCCCCGTCTCTGTAGAGGACGCCCCCTTGTCCCCGTCTCTGTAGAGGACGCCCCCTTGTCCCCGTCTCTGTAGAGGACGCCCCCTTGTCCCCGTCTCTGTAGAGGACGCCCCCTTGTCCCCGTCTCTGTAGAGGACGCCCCCTTGTCCCCGTCTCTGTAGAGGACGCCCCCTTGTCCCCGTCTCTGTAGAGGACGCCCCCTTGTCCCCGTCTCTGTAGAGGACGCCCCCTTGTCCCCGTCTCTGTAGAGGACGCCCCCTTGTCCCCGTCTCTTGTAGAGGACGCCCCCTTGTCCCCGTCTCTGTAGAGGACGCCCCCTTGTCCCCGTCTCTGTAGAGGACGCCCCCTTGTCCCCGTCTCTGTAGAGGACGCCCCCTTGTCCCCGTCTCTGTAGAGGACGCCCCCTTGTCCCCGTCTCTGTAGAGGACGCCCCCTTGTCCCCGTCTCTGTAGAGGACGCCCCCTTGTCCCCGTCTCTGTAGAGGACGCCCCCTTGTCCCCGTCTCTGTAGAGGACGCCCCCTTGTCCCCGTCTCTGTAGAGGACGCCCCCTTGTCCCCGTCTCTGTAGAGGACGCCCCCTTGTCCCCGTCTCTGTAGAGGACGCCCCCTTGTCCCCGTCTCTGTAGAGGACGCCCCCTTGTCCCCGTCTCTGTAGAGGACGCCCCCTTGTCCCCGTCTCTGTAGAGGACGCCCCCTTGTCCCCGTCTCTGTAGAGGACGCCCCCTTGTCCCCGTCTCTGTAGAGGACGCCCCCTTGTCCCAGTCTCAGGCCTAAGAGTAAAGAGATCATTAGAAAGTTCTCTGTACTGTCCCCTCATATATTTGTACATTGTAATTAGATCACCTCTAAGGCTCCTCTCACATCACGATTTTTTCCTGTCCGTGGGGATCTGGCTTTTTGCAGGATCCCACAGACAGGAACGGACATGTCCAGATTGTAAACTCCGGATGCCATTTCTGTGTCCGGGTTCGGGATTTTGACGGATCCAGACTCAAAGAGCTGGGAGGAGCCCAGTGGTGTCGGGGCTGTGATGTCACACAGGGGGGAGGAATTATCCGATGTTCCTTACCCCCCTTGTGACATGTCGGGGCTGTAGGTTTGCTTTCCCGGTGTATCTACATACACTGGGAAAGCAAAATAAAAGAGAAAACCTGTATTAAAAATGAATTAAAAAATGCTTACCTCTCTGCCGGCTGTCTGGGCACCGAGAAGATGTCTAGATGCTGCCAGGACCTTAAAGATCTGTGATTGGCCAGTAGCAATCATGTGATATGTGACATCACCATCTGATCGCTATCGGCCAATCACATTTTAGGTCAAGGTCCTGGCAGCATCCAGACGTCTTCTCGGTTCCTGGACAACCGTCGGCTGTGATGCTGTCTGATAGTGTCCGCTGTGCCCAAAAGCGGACCAGTCTCCAATATTGAGGACGGGAAAACAGTAGACACAATCAGATCCCTGCAGACACTGATGGCTATTAAGCACCAATCCATGCCCATAGGATACATGGGGACCAAATCGGATCTGTGGCTGTTTTACACTAGCCACAGATCCACAAAAATCGTGATGTTAAAGCAGCCCAAACCTTCAGTTTTCCAAACCAAATAACACCAAGTTTAATAACCTGTCTTGGTATTGCAGACTCCATAGTCCTCTAATGACTTTTGTCGCTCTTCTCTGGACCCGCTCTAGTTCAGCTATGTCTTTCTTATACACCGGAGACCAGAATTGTACACAGTATTCTAAGTGTGGTCGCACTAGTGACTTGTATAGAGGTAAAATTATGTTCTCCTCATGATCATCTATGCCTCTTATAATGCATCCCATTATTTTATTTGCCTTTACAGCAGCTGCCTGACACTGGGCGCTAAATGTGAGTTTGTCATCTACCCATACACCCAGGTCTTTTTCATTGATAGTTTTGCCCAGTGTTTTACGATTAAGCACATAATTATACATTTGATTTCCTCTGCCCAAGTGCATGACTTTACATTTATCCCCGTTAAAGCTCATTTGCCATTTATCAGCCCAAGCTTCTAGTTTACATAAATCCTCCTGTAATATAAAATTGTCCTCCTCTGTATTGATTACCCTGCAGAGTTTAGTGTCATCTGCAAATATTGAGATTCTACTCTGTATACCTCCTACATGGTCATTAATAAATGTTAGAGAAGTGGGCCCAATACTGACCCCTGTGGTACCCCACTGTTAACTGTGACCCATTCTGAGTGTGTTCCATTAATAACCACCCTTTGTTTCCTATCACTGAGCCAGTTCTTAACCCACTTACACATGTTTTCCCCTATCCCCATTGCTCTCATTTTATGTATCAGCCTTTTGTGTGGCACCGTATCAAAAGCTTTTGAAAATTCCATATACACCACGTCCACTGAATTTCCTTGGTCCAGTCCAGAACTTGCCTCTTCATAGCGGCTGATAAGATTAGTTTGACAGGAATGGTCCCTAGTAAACCCATGTTGATATTGGGTCATGAGGTTATTTTTCTTCAGATACTCCAGTATAGCATCTCTTACAAAACTCTCTTGGATTTTACCCACAGTAGAAGTTAAGCTTACTGGCCTATAATTTCCCAGTTCATTTTTTGTCCCTTTTTTGAATATTGGCACCACATTTGCTATACGCCAGTCGTGTGATAAAAACAACTTTTTGTAATGTGTATGGGGGGCCTTTGGAGCAACGTATCTGCTACAGATTTTTTGCAAATTTAGTAGACCTAAATAAGGGATTTTTCAGGGACTCTTCCAAGGACAGTTTCTTTGGGAAATAGTCATTGCTTTTTTAACTCCCCTCCTCCGCTTTCATTATTGGTGCTCTGTATCATGCAGGTACGGTGGGTGCGGTTCTCCTCCAGGTGATCGTCATCTGCCTTTGTCTCATGCCCTGTTTTGTCCTACACTACAAATCAGTGAAAACGATGTATGCCTCAAGTGTCCGGTAGAAATGTCTTTGCATTTTATCTGGAGGTTTCCTGTTTATTCCTTGTGCAGGGAACAGGAGGAAGTTTGTGCCGTTGTCCCCTACCAGCCCTTCCTGAGCGGATAAATAAATCCACAAATCTTCCATCACACGTAATAAATGGTGGTGTATTGCCCTCAGCATTACATGGAGCCATCACATAACCTGCCACTGCTGATCCGACAGGATCCGGAAATCTACTATATTCAGCTCTGTTATTCTTAGTTTTCTTTTTTTTTTTTATTATACCGTATTTTCAGCATCGTACATTTAATTCAGTAATTTTAATAAAGATTTTTATTGTTCATATTCTTGTTTAATATATTTTATGACTTGTCATTGTCCATAAGGTGCTTAGGTTTTCTTCTCCTTTGTGTATTTGCAGAGGAATTGTTGCCAGTATATTGGTTTTCTTATGTTTTGGAGTGACACAAGCGAAAGATGGACCATTTTCCAGACCTCATCCAGGTATTTTGCTGGGTCCTGGTTACTGTGCAACCTTGGCTGAATGATGGGGTAATTCCCACCGTGTATAGTAATAATTACAATGTGTAAAGCCTCATCCACACTGCGGTATTGGGCTCCCCGGAGCGGTATCATCGCAGCCATAGTTGCCTGGAGCTGTGCTTTACCCTCCCATCCTTACAATTCATCCAGTCCTTGTCTGTATACTTGAAGCCTTGATTTTAGGAGACCATATATCCTCATACTGAATCAGGGGCGACCCACCGTGGTGCAGTTGGAGCAGCTGCACCAGGGCCCCAACCGGCTAGGGTCCTCACCAGCGGCCGATAGCACACTACCCTGCCCCCCCCCGGTCCTCACCGTCGGCTGCTGCACCAGGGCCCCCCGGTCGCAAGGTCCACCACTGTACTGAATCATATATCACACCCTGAGGCCTCAATGGCTGTGCATGACTTTGATATTGATGGCCCCTCCGATCGTATAAACCGGACCCCGATGCTTGGATCGCCTGCAAGTCTCCCGACCTGAGCGTGACTGCTGCATAGAAATATATGAAGCTGTCAGCGAGCTGCACCCAGTCCCAGAGCATTGTAGACCGATTTATGCTGTTGTTAGAATAAGTGTTAGGTTACAGATTGAGATGGGTTACAATGCCACACACCCCCATTATTCAGCTGTGGTCAGGTCTCTCCAGTAAATAATGCCAGAACAGCACAGTTCTATGCTTTATGTAGAGGCCATTCCTGGATACTGCAGATCAGTTTCCATTGAAGTGAATAGGAGATGAGCTACAGAATTTAGGATTGACCCCACCACACCTTCCGGATCTGGCTCCATGCACCGCGTCCTTCCTGTAGCTGTAGGACCTTCTAACCTCTGATCAGTGGCGGTGCTGGGTGTCCAACCCTAGTAAGACCACAGATCTTATATTGATGATTTTCCTGTGTTGACCTAACGTTTTCCATCTGCATTGATTCCCTATGACTTTAGAAAGCCAAGCCTTTATTTGGAAACCATGCCGTACAGTTAGGGCCCGTAAATCATTACAGATCTGTACAGCATGGATCCACAGTGCCCCCCGTGTACATGAGCCCCTAGGTTGATTACTTAAAGATGAGTCTCCTGCTTTAGCCTGTGTATCGTACAACTCGCCGTTCAGATGACGAGCCACCGGACGTGCGGTCACCTACTGCTGTTTACTACTGGCTGAATGTCTCCGGTTCTGTGTAGGAGTCGCGCTGTAACTGTCCGGATTACTGTCTTGCAGCTTATTGGCGGTTCTGGCTGTGTGTCAGTGTGGTGTACGAGCTGTTCCTCATCTTTATACTCTTTCAGGTAAGAAAGGAAAGTGCCTCCATCTTAATAGTTTCACAAAGGTGCATATTTTTTTGGTTTTTACATGTGGATTTTGTCTTAGTAACCTCTCTGAGATGCTTAGTTTTTTCTTCCATGAATACGTGACCTGTTATTTACTGCAGCAGTTTACACCGCTGGTATCCACATAGTGATCAGCTGTAAAACTCTGATTTTGGGAACCACATACCTGGAAAATGATGAAACTTTTCCTGATTTTGTTTTCACGTTACACCCACAAACTTAAATGTATTTTATTGGACTTTCCGTGATATACCATCATTTAGTAACGCGCATTTGTGAAGAGTAAGGGAAATTATACTGATTTCTAAATAAATGCTACCACCATGTTTGACGGTGGGAATGCAGTTCTCAAGTTGACGTACAGTGTTAATTTTCTGCCACACTTAGTGTTTTGCATTTTTAGGCCAAAAGTTATACTTTGGTCTCGTCTGACCAGAGCACCTTCTTTCACATGCTAGCTGTGTCCCCTACATGACATTGAAAACTACAAACAAGGCTTCTTATGGCTTATCTTCAAAAATGTCCTCCTTCTTGCCGCTCTTCCATGAAGACCAGATTTGTGACTCATAAGAACAGTAGTTGTCTGTGGACAGACTCTCCCACCTGAGCTGTGATCTCTGTAGCTCCTCCATAGTGACCATGGGACTCTTGGCTGCTTCTCTAATTAGTGCACCCCTTGCTTGGAACGTCAGTTTAGGCAGATGGCCATGTCTTACCATACTCCTTCCATTTTTGGGCTTCGGCTATTATTTTTTAGACCTGAACCCTGCTTTACTCTTCTCCACAACTTGAACCCTAACCTGTCTGGTGTGTTCCTTGGTTTTCATGATGCTGGTTGATCCCTACTGTTCTTAAACAAACCTCTGAGGCCTGCACAGAACAGCTATAGTTATACTGAGAATAAATTACACATAGGAGGACTCCATTTACTAATTGGATGACTTGTGAAGGTAATTGGTCTCTCAGGATTTTATTATTTTAGAGTATGAGACTACAGGGGGCTGAATATAAATGAACGTCACAATTTTCATTTTTTTTTTTTTTAATACTTACAAACTATATATAATTTCCTTTATATTTTGCAAACACTTGCTACTTAGGGTACACGTCGCAACATTGCATGCAATTTCACTTGCAATTTGCTGGTTGCAGTGAAATCATGGACATATTATTACATTTGTACACAGCAACAAAATGGAACAATGTGTCCATGATTTCACTGCAACCAGGAAATTGCAAGCGAAATAACGGTACCCTTAGTGTTGGTATATCACAGAAATTCCCAATAAAATACATTTAATGGAAAGGTTCACAGGGTGGTAGTAGTTTATCAAAGCACTGCATATGCATGGTAATCTAGTTCTTTTGGGCTTGTAGTTTATAGTGTATTTTACATGTGTGTATGGTTTGATCACATCATCAGAGTAACGCTGCGTTCACACGCTGCGTATTTGTCGCGTTTTTTTACGCACGTATTTGCCCCAAAAATGCATGTGCGTATGCATTTCCCAGCAAAGTGAATGGACATTCACTTAGTGCCATTCAGACGTCGCGTAATTTTACGCAGCGTTTTTGGAGCAAAAAATGTGTGCGTAAAAAGAACGAACATGTCAATTCTTTCCAGTTTTTTGCGCACGTTTTTTTCCATAGGCCCCATTATAAGCACTGGGAAAAACGCGCGTAAAAAAACGCAATTGAAGTTGTTCTCTCACGCTTTTTTTTACGCGCATAAAAAAAGCGACGAATACGCAGCGTGTGAACGCAGCCTAACCAGTGTTTTATTTTTTTTATTGCATAAATCAATAGAACTGAAAATAATCAACTTTGTAATATATCTAATCCAACAAATCTGCTTCTTTCTCTGCCAGAATTGATCAGTCATCAAAATTCTCAATTCGTGGGTAAAATCTGTCCTCAGTGAATACAGAAAATCCCATTACTGAGATAGGAGATGCCAGGTGGTGCAAATAAAGTTCTATGGAGAGAGAGAAGAGAAGGGAGAAGCTAAAGGCTGAGCTCCTCATTGCTCCACCCTCACCCGTCCACATAGGAGATGCCAGGTGGTGCAAATAAAGTTCTATGGAGAGAGAGAAGAGAAGGGAGAAGCTAAAGGCTGAGCTCCTCATTGCTCCACCCTCACCCGTCCACATAGGAGATGCCAGGTGGTGCAAATAAAGTTCTATGGAGAGAGAGAAGAGAAGGGAGAAGCTAAAGGCTGAGCTCCTCATTGCTCCACCCTCACCCGTCCACATAGGAGATGACAGGTGGTGCTTATAAAGTTCTATGGAGAGAGGGAAGAGAAGGGAGAAGCTAAAGGCTGAGCTCTTCCCTCCACCCTCATCCGTCCACATAGGATCTTGTAAGCACCAACTATCATCTCCTATGTGGACGGATGAGGGTGGAGGGAAGAGCTCAGCCTTTAGCTTCTCCCTTCTCTTCCCTCTCTCCATAGAACTTTATAGGCACCAACTATCATTTCCTATGTGGACGGGTGAGGGTGTAGCAAGGAGGAGCTCAGCTTTAGCTTCTCCCTTCTCTTCCCTCTCTCCATAGAACTTTATAAGCACCACCTGTTATCTCCTATCTCAGTAATGGGATATTCTGTATCAGATTCTACAGGGAATTGAGAATTTCGAGAATGAATGATCAGTCTAGGAGGATAAAGAAGCAGATTTCTCTGATAATACATATTACAAAGTTACTTATATTCATGAATACTATTGATTTATGAAAAAAAATTAATTCATATGATCAATGTGTGTTACTTTTGTTTCTCCATCAGCATATTACCTTAGAGACCATGATACAGCGTTACTGGTAGTCCTAAATCTGTCACTGAACTCAGTAATAAAGAAGGTGACGGAGCTGCAGCGCTAGATGCAGCCTAACTGGGGAATAAGTGCACCCGAATATTTTCTTGGCTTCTATAAAGAGCTATCATTATTCAGGAATCTGTCAGCAGGATTTTGCGATGTAAGCTGAGGACAGCATGCAGTAAGAGTTTAAAAAACAAAAAGCAATTGTGCCTCACTTATCAGTGTGTGAGCTATTGTTCACCTAAACTAAAGGTATATTACCCTGTGATTTAACATTGGAGGACTAGAAACTCATGAGCAAGGTAGTCTTAATGCTCCCCTGCTGTGATCGACACCTCGGTCAGTGCATAATCTCTATAGAGAGCCTGGTGTGGGCGGGGGCAGCTCTCCCGACTCTGCTACATGCTTCTAACCTCTGCAGCCAGTAATCGATCGTATCTCTTTGCCTTCATCATGTTGCTTTCAGATGAAGTAGCAAGAACCAACTGACAGATTCCATTGAACCAAAGCTGGTAACCTTAGGCACCCTGTGAATAAATCTCCATAGAAATATTCTTCATCACGCCCTCATATCATTGACAGTCCTTCATTTTCCTGTGTGAAGTTGAGAGTTGGCTGTAGGACCGGTTTAGGATGTGCGGCTGTTTATTATAGAGCTTTTCTGCTTTGTTAGTCTGATTGTTGTGTTTCCAGTGCTGCAGGACATATTTCTTACTGATGTGACCCTGATTTTTGCAGACCGTACACGACGGAAGACATTTCATGAAGTTTATTGACCCCAAATTGGGAGTTCCTCTACCAGAAAGAGATTATGGCGGAAACTGCCTTATATATGATCCAAATAATAAAACTGATCCCTACCACAATTTATGGGTAAGACTATTGTCCGAGAATCTGCATGAAACTTTTTTTTGGCAGGTTTTATTCGGGTTAAGGTATGTTTGTAAGGGTTTTGTCCTCACTTGTAACCCCCTTGTTAGTGATCCACTGTGACAATCCGTTAAACATTTTGGATCTGGCTTCTGACTCGCCCAAGGAGTCGTCAAGGTCATGTGTTGCCTGCCACTGTAGTGATCCCTACAGGGCGAATGCAGTATTGCACACGGCCATTCACATGGCACATACATTCATGTCCTAATCTATCTGCTGCTACACACTGCTGGATGTGGCATCTGTTTTCTGTAAAATCATGATACTCTGCACCCGGATCTGCAGCTCTGTCAACCAGATTGCAGGTTTCTCTGGCCATAATTCCTCTGCAAAGCCTTAGCCACAGGAAGAAAATGGTCTTCTACTGACTATTATTATTATTATTATTATTTATTTATATAGCGCCATTGGGTTCCATGGCGCTTTACATGAGGATGAGGGAGACAAGAACAAGTACACTAAATCTAGGCGATCAGGACGTACAGGTACAGGAGGGGCAGGGACCCTGTCCACGAGGGCTGACTATATAGATAAATGAGGCGCAGATAAATATGAGCTGTGCACACGATGAACGCGTCTGCATAACCGCGTCCATTCACCACCAAAACTGAACTATAAAAAACTGAGTGCAAAAATCCGCACAAAAAATCACACAAAACTCTGTTGTAATAAAAAATCCTAGCTAGCAGCAAGTGTTGTCCAAAAAGTATCAAAAACAGGGTTTTTGGTTTGTACGTTATTTGCAAAGAAGGTATAGTAAGCTGCTTCACCAACGACACGGTAACCCTGATTGAAGCAGTCCCTAGCTGATGTATTTAAAACCTGCTTGTATGTGAACATACCTCTAGACAGGACTCAGGCAGGACTTCATATGATATGGGCTATCTGTGAAACTAGCTTTTGTGTGTAAAACTCATAAGGGATGGGCGGGGAACCTCCCTCGTCCTGCAGGGCAGGAAGAATACTAGGCGCAGATAAATATGAGCTGTGCACATGATGAACGCGTCTGTGCACAGCTCATATTTATATGCGCCTAGTATTATTGCTGTCCTGCAGGAAGAGGGAGGTTCCCCGCCCATCCCTTACAAGTTTTGCACGCAAAAGCTAGTTTCACAGACAGCCCATATCATATAAAGTCCTGCCTGAGTCCTGTTTAGAGGTATAGTCACACATAAGCAGGTTTTAAATACATCAGCTAGGGACCACTTCAATTAGGGTTACCGTGTCGTTGGTGAAGCAGCTTACTGTACCTTCTTTGCAAATAACGTACATACCAAAAACCCTGTTTTTGATACTTTTTTGGACAACACTTGCTGCTAACTTGGATTTTTTATTACAACATAGTTTTTGTGTGATTTTTCTGTGTGTATTTTTGCACTCAGTTTTTTATTTATATAGATAAATGAGCCTTCTCCTGTTATCCTGTGTGCGGCCACTTAAGAAGCACATAAATGGCCATGCCAACAGCTCGTGTGACAGTCCACATCTGGAAGCCATAGCTGACAGCTCAAGCCTGGATTAGGAAGGATTGGAAAGGATTTGTCATCTCTGTAAACTCCAGCAACAAAATGACAAGCACACGGGAGGGAGGAGGCCATTACTACAAGCAGCTGCCCAATCTAGGGGGTCTGTAAATGACACTTCAGGCGTTGTGAGACCCTCTGCCTCTTCACATGTAATAGGGAGAGATGAAGGTGATCAGCTCTACTACGTCTCTGGGTTATTGTGCAGATTACCTTTCTTGTGGACACAATGTCCCAGACTGAAGTCATTCCTGTCTTAATGGGTTTAGGAGACAGATAATCTGTTTAGAGCTCCTAAATGACACAGCAGCCGCTAAACCAAGAAGCCAGCAGGCGACTAGTGAGGAAGGCACATGGATGATGATGAGCGATCTGAGGATATCATGTTCTGATAGGTGGGGATGCAATGCATAGCGGCGTCCTGAAGGTATAGCCGCATGCCCACGTGTAAGGGAATGTAGGACAAGATGTGGAGCTGAGATCGCAGTTCAGGCTTTACATTGACCATATCAATGGGGAGATCTCTACTGATCTATAAAGGGATATACTGTAGTGATATGCCAGCACTGTCCGAGCCTCTCACCCAGCCAAACCAGACAGTCTCCTGTGCCTGAAGAGGGGCAAATGCCCCGAAACACCTCTACAAATAGTGTAAGGCTTGGCAAGGATTGGCTTCCTCTCTGAAGAAGGTATGTGTATGTGCCATAACTCATGAGGGAATACCCCTGTGAAGTGGCACACATTACTTAACATTCAGAACACAAGAACTGCACCTATCAAGGAGCAGCAGATTTTATTTGAAACCATTTTCCATTTTTTTGCATCCCAATAAAAATAGACATTTAAAGGGGGTGTCCACTACTTGGACACCCGCTTCTCATTCCCCATGTGCGCCCCCGTAAAAATAAGCGTATACTCACCTCCGGTCTTGGAGCGGCTCCAGCGATGTTAGAACTCGCGTTCCTCCGGCAAAGTGACCTCATTATGGCACACGAGCCCTGTGTGACCAATCAGCACGGCTGCTTACTCTTCCTGCTTCCTGACACAGGACCAATTAATAGCGCTGCGACTGCCACTCACTTCCTAACTTCCTGTTAACTACATAGCCATTTGAAGGCGCGGAGAAGGAAGCTGGCGTTGATTGGTCGCAGGGCTCACGTGTCATAATTAGGTCACATGGGCCCTGGGAATGCGAGTTCTGATACCGCTGGAACTGCGCTGTACCAGAGGTGAGTATAGGCTTTTTTATTGTTATGGGGGCGCACATGGGGAGTGAGAAGGGGTTGTCTGTAGTGGACACTCCCTTTAAGCGAGGTTTCCTTGCTGTGGACCCTCTCCTCCCATCAGCCATAGTGGAGAACTCTTGATTTACTTTCTTCTCGTCATGTCTTTTTAGGATAAGATGGATGGCTTTGTACCTGCACACTTTCTCGGCTGGTATATAAAAGTAAGTCATAGCTAACATTTACTTTTTTATTATTATTATTATTGGTATGCATTCATAGGTGTAAACGTTATGGGAAGACTCGCTCCTCTCCTTTTTGGCTTTGCCTTTCTAAAGGGGTTGTCTGCAACTTTAACATTGATGGTCTATTCTAAGCATAGGTCATAAATGTCTGATCGGTGAGGGTGCGACACCCAGCACCCCTGCCGATCAGCTGATCCTGGTGCTGTCATCGCTGGCCAGATCTACTCCTTTTCAGAGCTCCATCAGCAGAACAGTGACCGCAGACATATACTGCACTGCTGCCCCGTATCGATTCAAATATGGCGGACATGCCGTACCAAGCCCTGGCCACTATACAGTTGGTGGAGTTGTTCTGTGTAACTCTAATTTAGTAGGTCCGGTGAAATCAGTAACAGGTGATCGGCGAGGGTGTCTTCCCCACTGGTCAGACATTGATGACCTATCCTAAAGGCCCCGTCACACACGTCAATGTCATCAGCGATCTGATCGCTGGTGACATTGACGGCTGATCGCTGGTGAGCTGTCACACAGGCAGACTCACCAGCGATCAGTGGACAGCGTGGAAATGATGTAAATATCGTTTCCACGATGTCTGCAGGCTGGTATCCATGGTAAACTGCGGGTAACTAGGCAGCACACGCTGCCTAGATACCCGATGTATACCTTGGTTACCAGCTTCTCCACTCACCGGCTGGTATCCAAGGTACACAGTGGGTAACTATGGACTCTAGTTACCCGCTTGTGTACTTTGGATACCAGCCAGTGAGCAGAGAAGGCTGGTAACTAAGGTATACATCGGGTATCTAGGCAGCGCGCGCTGCCTAGTTACCCGCAGTTTACCATGGATACCAGCTCCCAGCGCTTCCTGAGAGGCGCTTGGAGCTGGCTGATCGGGCATCCCGGTGTCACAACGCAGCGATGCTGCGTGTCCACCGGGCGACCATCGCCAGGTTTTCGGTCCAGTCCGAAAACCTGGCGACCATCAACCAGCGATTTATCGCTGGTTGATGCGCCCTGTAACACAGCATCAATATCGCTGCAACGTCACGTGCAGCAGCGATATTGACGTGTGTGACGGCCCCTTAAGGACAGGTCATCACTGTTAAAGTCCACGAATATCCATTAACGCATTAATTGGCTGTTTTCTATTGGTTCCCTCATTGTGGTGAACCAGCTGTGTACATTTTGGTGATCCAACGTCTTGTGTCTTTACATTGTCTCTTTCTTGTCCTCTTCTCAGACACTAATGATAAGGGACTGGTGGATGTGTATGATGATCAGCGTTATGTTCGAGTTCCTGGAGTACAGCCTGGAGCATCAGCTGCCCAACTTCAGTGAATGCTGGTGGGATCATGTAAGTTTTATTACGGTCAGCGGGTCAAGAGCATAGATTGTATACGGTCAGCGGGTCAAGAGCATAGATTGTATACGGTCAGCGGGTCAAGAGCATAGATTGTATACGGTCAGCGGGTCAAGAGCATAGATTGTATACGGTCAGCGGGCCAAGAGCATAGATTGTATACGGTCAGCGGGTCAAGAGCATAGATTGTATACGGTCAGTGGGTCAAGAGCATAGATTGTATACGGTCAGCGGGTCAAGAGCATAGATTGTATACGGTCAGCGGGTCAAGAGCATAGATTGTATACGGTCAGCGGGTCAAGAGCATAGATTGTATACGGTCAGCGGGTCAAGAGCAAAGATTGTACACGGTCAGCGGGTCAAGAGCATAGATTGTATACGGCTCAGTGGTCCTCGGTTCACCGTTCAGGTTTGTTCATATTGAAGGATTTTTCACCTGTAGCTCAGACACCTGCTGCTGCTGTAACCCCGCACTGCCTGTGTCACCCACCTAGGACCCTCCATGATAAAGAAATTGTACAGCGTAATATTGGATCCTTTTTTTTTTCTCTGCTTTTTTATGGATCAGCCCAGTAGATTGTCACTATACTGGGGTGTGACAGTGGCTAAACAGTCTTTTAGGCTCCATCTAATTGATGTTTCCCTTGTGCATGTGGCGGTCGGGCAGTGCATTGTGAATATTGCTTTCCGCCGGTCACTGAATCTAAGGCGGTCCATCCTCTTTATGACATCCCACATATGGTGTAGTACAGCGAGGATACTACAGAACATCTGGTGTCTCCTCAATCTCCTTGAATTCGGCTTTACTGCTCCATTTTTCAATTGACCATAAAACCAGATTAGGAATTATCTGCACGCAGTGTCCCAGCAGATTAGGAGCCGTCTGTGGGCGCAGTGTCCCCAGCGATTAGGAGCAGTCTGTGCACGCAGTGTCCCAGCAGGTTAGGAGCAGTCTGTGGGCGCAGTGTCCCAGCAGGTTAGGAGCCATCTGTGCACACAGTGTCCCCAGCAGGTTAGGAGCCACCTGTGCGTGCAGTGTCCCCAGCAGGTTAGGAGCAGTCTGTGCGCGCAGTGTCCCAGCAGGTTAGGAGCCACCTGTGCGTGCAGTGTCCCCAGCAGGTTAGGAGCAGTCTGTGGGCGCAGTGTCCCAGCAGGTTAGGAGCAGTCTGTGCGGGCAGTGTTCCAGCAGGTTAGGAGCTGTCTGTGCGCACAGTGTCCCTGCAGGTTAGGAGCTGTCTGTGCACAGTGTCCCAGCAGATTAGGAGCTGTCTGTGCGCACAGTGTCCCAGCAGATTAGGAGCTGTCTGTGCGCAGTGTTCCAGCAGGTTAGGAGCAGTCTATGGGCGCAGTGTCCCAGCAGATTAGGAGCTGTTTGTGCGCAGTGTTCCAGCAGGTTAGGAGCAGTCTGTGGGCGCAGTGTCCCAGCAGATTAGGAGCTGTCTGTGCGCAGTGTTCCAGCAGGTTAGGAGCAGTCTGTGGGCACAGTGTCCCAGCAGGTTAGGAGCAGTCTGTGAGCGCAGTGTTCCAGCAGGTTAGGAGCAGTCTGTGGGCGCAGTGTCCCAGCAGATTAGTAGCAGTCTGTGGGCGCAGTGTCCCAGCAGATTAGTAGCAGTCTGTGGGCGCAGTGTCCCAGCAGATTAGTAGCAGTCTGTGGGCGCAGTGTCCCAGCAGATTAGTAGCAGTCTGTGGGCGCAGTGTCCCAGCAGATTAGTAGCAGTCTGTGGGCGCAGTGTCCCAGCAGATTAGTAGCAGTCTGTGGGCGCAGTGTCCCAGCAGATTAGTAGCAGTCTGTGGGCGCAGTGTCCCAGCAGATTAGTAGCAGTCTGTGGGCGCAGTGTCCCAGCAGATTAGTAGCAGTCTGTGGGCGCAGTGTCCCAGCAGATTAGTAGCAGTCTGTGGGCGCAGTGTCCCAGCAGATTAGTAGCAGTCTGTGGGCGCAGTGTCCCAGCAGATTAGTAGCAGTCTGTGGGCGCAGTGTCCCAGCAGATTAGGAGCAGTCTGTGGGCGCAGTGTCCCAGCAGATTAGGAGCAGTCTGTGGGCGCAGTGTCCCGGCAGATTAGGAGCAGTCTGTGGGCGCAGTGTCCCGGCAGATTAGGAGCAGTCTGTGGGCGCAGTGTCCCGGCAGATTAGGAGCAGTCTGTGGGCGCAGTGTCCCGGCAGATTAGGAGCAGTCTGTGGGCGCAGTGTCCCGGCAGATTAGGAGCAGTCTGTGGGCGCAGTGTCCCGGCAGATTAGGAGCAGTCTGTGGGCGCAGTGTCCCGGCAGATTAGGAGCAGTCTGTGGGCGCAGTGTCCCGGCAGATTAGGAGCAGTCTGTGGGCGCAGTGTCCCGGCAGATTAGGAGCAGTCTGTGGGCGCAGTGTCCCGGCAGATTAGGAGCAGTCTGTGGGCGCAGTGTCCCGGCAGATTAGGAGCAGTCTGTGGGCGCAGTGTCCCGGCAGATTAGGAGCAGTCTGTGGGCGCAGTGTCCCAGCAGATTAGGAGCTATCTGTGCGTGCATCATGGTGACATTTCATCCATGGTCATGGGACATGCTCACATAGGATTGTCTTGCTGACCATAGTGCTGTTACTGCCGCTCCTGGACAGCCTATTTGATCTTTTAATGTACAGTCCCCAACACTTTAATATTGTAATTTTTTGTCTTTCTAGTGGATAATGGACGTACTAGTGTGTAATGGATTAGGAATTTATTGCGGGATGAAGACCTTAAAGTGGCTCTCCATGAAGCCGTACAAATGGCAGGGTCTGTGGAATATTCCTACATACAGGTGGGTCCAGGCGGAGTGATCACACAGTAATGTGCAGGAACCTGTCAATCAGCTCCAGGGCGGCAGTGGCTGCTCCTCTCTGGACTCCTTACCTCAGTGATGACTGATCATAGGTTACAATGTGTCACCGGAGATGGAGCAGCATTGGGCCCTGTACATAGAGGGTCCGGGCACTGACCTATGGCTGCTGGGGGCTCATTCTGTTATCTACTTCTAGGGGTAAAATGAAGAGAATAGCTTTCCAGTTCACACCTTACAGCTGGGTGAAGTTCGAGTGGAAGCCGGCCTCGAACCTCCGGCGATGGCTAGCGGTGTGCGGCATTATCGTGGTGGTAAGTATTGGCGCTCTGTCCATTATCAGCTCATCCAGCCATAAGCACCAGTGGCCTTCTAGTTAGATACAACAAAGGAGAAAAAGACCTCCTGCATTGGAGGCGCACACTGCATAACGTGGTGATTAGTCCTAGTTCGAGGACCACCCTAAAGACAGCAGTAATTGCAGAGAAAAGTGGTCCTACAAAGGATTCACTCGGAGGCTGAATACAAATTATCACATTTATGTTTTTAAAATACTTAAAAAAAACGATGGTCTGGGGAACTCGCTATCTACCTTATGGAGAGGAGTTTGCCTGCAAACATAAGGAGACAGATAAGTAGATAAGGAGATTTAAAGCCGCATCCCTCCTCTACTAAATATACAAATTGTCCCTTCAGTGAGGAAGTGGATGAACTCGAGCGCCACCTTCAGGTAGCTCCTCAAAGTCATAGTCGACTTTCTGACAAGCCTTTTAATATGACTAAGGATTTGTGCCAGATCAGAACCCCAAACTGCAGACGCTGCGTTTCGGGGTTACTCCCTCTATAGCCTCTTATACAGCCAGATGAGAATATCCCACACACTGCACTGATGAGGAGCAGGTACCCCGAAATGCAGCGTCTGTAGTTTGGGGTTCTGATCTGGCACACATCCTTAGTCCTATTAAAAGGCTTGTCAGAAAGTCGACTATGATTATGAGGAGCTACCTAAAGGTGGCGCTAGAGAAAGTCGACTATGATTATGAGGAGCTACCTGAAGGTGGCGCTAGAGAAAGTCGACTATGATTATGAGGAGCTACCTGAAGGTGGCGCTAGAGTTCATCTACTTCCTCACTGAAGTGACAATTTAAAAAAAAACATGTACCATATCCATGACACTTCACAAATACTTGCTACTTAGTGTTGGTATTAAACATAAAATCCCCCCAAAAAGTATATTTAAGCTTGTGGGTGTCTTGTGGAAAAATCACAGGGTATGAATACTTTTTTAGGTCATATGCCCTATAGTAATTTAATATCCAATTAATATAGAAAATGGTTATTAGAAGTGACTGTATATGAAGAAACCCATCTAGCCAGAATGGAGCAGGACTGCAATACCAGGTGCAACCTACAGAGCACAGGGGCGCTGTCTCTGCAAAAAGTAAAAATAATAATTCCCTCTAATCTAAGAGCATGTTACGGCCTCTTGGTGTATAGGCCTCCATACAGATACCTGATAGGTGGGCTCAGCCGATCATTTGTGTATGGGGGCGACAGCTGACTGTCGATTTGTACATGTCCAATCTCATACTGCTGCTGATATTGTTCTCCTGCGGCTCAGATGGCCACTGGCCCATGCATAGTTCTCCCGGCCGCTCTCTTACAGCTCATGTAGAGCCTCTTGTCTAGATTTTCTAGCATTGCAGCATTTCTAAAACTTTTAAAATCTTATTGGATTTCGAAGGAACGGGAATTAAAGGATTGAAAGAAAACCTTTCAAGTTGTTTTTTTTTTTTTTCATGCACTGTGCATCACTAACATGGGTTAAAAAAAATCCATGTATTTATTATAAAAAAAAATCACTTTAGATACTTATATGTTTGCATTAGGTTCCTGCACAAACAGTGATGGGTGTGGATTCTTCAGCTGGAATCGGTCCCATCAATCCACTACAGTCTTGCAGTTTTTTTTAAACATAGTAACGTCCCTGCAGTGTAATATACTGACATCAATGACTGAAGGTCCTCTGGTGGTTATAGGTGGAGCTAAGCGGCCCCTTTGTGTTTAATGCCACCTATCACCGTCACATGGTCGTGACATTACCACAGGTCCTGCAGTGATGTCAGTCAATTACAATGCAGGGAGCATGACGAAATTAAAAAAAATATCATGAATGAACTTGTGTGACAGTAAAGAAAAGTGCCTTCCCCATGACTGAAGCCAGGTGTGTGTGCAGTCACCTCCTATGACTGAGGCCAGGTGTGTGTGCAGTCACCTCCTATGACTGAGGCCAGGTATGTGTGTGCAGTCGCCTCCCCATGACTGAGGCCAGGTATGTGTGCAGTCGCCTCCCCCATGACTGAGGCCAGGTATGTGTGTGCAGTCACCTCCCTATGACTGAGGCCAGGTATGTGTGTGTGTGTGCAGTCACCTCCCCTATGACTGAGGCCAGGTATGTGTGTGTGTGCAGTCACCTCCCCTATGACTGAGGCCAGGTATGTGTGTGTGTGCAGTCACCTCCCCTATGACTGAGGCCAGGTATGTGTGTGCAGTCACCTCCCCTATGACTGAGGCCAGGTATGTGTGTGCAGTCACCTCCCCTATGACTGAGGCCAGGTATGTGTGTGTGTGCAGTCACCTCCCTATGACTGAGGCCAGGATGTGTGTGTGCAGTCACCTCCCCTATGACTGAGGCCAGGTATGATGTGTGTGCAGTCACCTCCCCTATGACTGAGGCCAGGTATGATGTGTGTGCAGTCACCTCCCCTATGACTGAGGCCAGGTATGATGTGTGTGCAGTCACCTCCCCTATAACTGATGCCAGGTATGTGTGTGCAGTCACCTCAGCATATTTCTTAAGATACATATGTGAAATGTTGTTTTTAGTAAACCATGTTAGTGATGCACATTGCATAGTTTAACACACATTGTGGGGTGGTTTAATATCACAGAACTCGACCGGTTCACTGTACCTTCCTCCTGCCGGAGCCATTCCCATCCCTGTACCCTCCTCCTGCCGGAGCCATTCCCCATCCCTGTACCCTCCTCCTGCCGGAGCCATTCCCCATCCCTGTACCCTTCTCCTGCCGGAGCCATTCCCCGTCCCTGTACCCTCCCTCCGGAGCCCTTCCCGTCCCTGTACCCTCCTCTGCGGAGCCATTCCCCTTCCCTGTACCCTCCTCCTGCCGGAGCCATTCCCGTCCTGTACCCTCCTCCTGCCGGAGCCATTCCCCGTCCCTGTACCCTCCTCCTGCCGGAGCCCTTCCCCGTCCCTGTACCCTCCTCCTGCCGGAGCCATTCCCGTCCCTGTACCTTCCTCCTGCCGGAGCCATTCCCGTCCCTGTACCTTCCCCTGCCGGAGCCATTCCCTGTCCCTGTACCCTCCTCCTGCCGGAGCCATTCCCGTCCCTGTACCCTCCTCCTGCCGGAGCCATTCCCCGTCCCTGTACCTCCTCCTGCCGGAGCCATTCCCCGTCCCTGTACCCTCCTCCTGCCGGAGCCATTCCCGTCCCTGTACCCTCCTCCTGCCGGAGCCATTCCCCGTCCCTGTACCCTCCTCCTGCCGGAGCCATTCCCCGTCCCTGTACCCTCCTCCTGCCGGAGCCTTCCCCGTCCCTGTACCTTCCTCCTGCCGGAGCCATTCCCCGTCCCTGTACCCTCCTCCTGCCGGAGCCATTCCCCGTCCCTGTACCCTCCTCCTGCCGGAGCCATTCCCCGTCCCTGTACCTCCTCCTGCCGGAGCCATTCCCCGTCCCTGTACCCTCCTCCTGCCGGAGCCATTCCCCGTCCCTGTACCCTCCTCCTGCCGGAGCCATTCCCCGTCCCTGTACCCTCCTCCTGCCGGAGCCATTCCCCGTCCCTGTACCCTCCTCCTGCCGGAGCCATTCCCCGTCCCTGTACCCTCCTCCTGCCGGAGCCATTCCCCGTCCCTGTACCCTCCTCCTGCCGGAGCCATTCCCCGTCCCTGTACCCTCCTCCTGCCGGAGCCATTCCCCGTCCCTGTACCCTCCTCCTGCCGGAGCCATTCCCCGTCCCTGTACCCTCCTCCTGCCGGAGCCATTCCCCGTCCCTGTACCCTCCTCCTGCCGGAGCCCTTCCCCGTCCCTGTACCTTCCTCCTGCCGGAGCCCTTCCCCGTCCCTGTACCCTCCTCCTTCCGGAGCCATTTCCCGTCCCTGTACCCTCCTCCTGCCGGAGCCATTCCCCGTCCCTGTACCCTCCTCCTGCCGGAGCCATTCCCGTCCCTGTACCCTCCTCCTGCCGGAGCCATTCCCCGTCCCTGTACCCTTCTCCTGCCGGAGCCATTCCCCGTCCCTGTACCCTCCTCCTGCCGGAGCCCTTCCCCGTCCCTGTACCCTCCTCCTGCCGGAGCCATTCCCCTTCCCTGTACCCTCCTCCTGCCGGAGCCATTCCCGTCCTGTACCCTCCTCCTGCCGGAGCCATTCCCCGTCCCTGTACCCTCCTCCTGCCGGAGCCATTCCCGTCCCTGTACCTCCTCCTGCCGGAGCCCTTCCCCGTCCCTGTACCTCCTGCCGGAGCCTTCCCCGTCCCTGTACCTTCCTCCTGCCGGGCCCTTCCCCGTCCCTGTACCTCCTCCTGCCGGAGCCATTCCCGTCCCTGTACCCTCCTCCTGCCGGAGCCATTCCCCGTCCCTGTACCCTCCTCCTGCCGGAGCCATTCCCCGTCCCTGTACCCTCCTCTGCCGGAGCCATTCCCGTCCCTGTACCCTCCTCCTGCCGGAGCCATTCCCCGTCCCTGTACCCTCTCCTGCCGGAGCCATTCCCCGTCCTGTACCTCCTCCTGCCGGAGCCATTCCCGTCCCTGTACCCTCCTCCTGCCGGAGCCATTCCCCGTCCCTGTACCCTCCTCCTGCCGGAGCCTTCCCCGTCCCTGTACCTTCCTCCTGCCGGAGCCATTCCCGTCCCTGTACCCTCCTCCTGCCGGAGCCATTCCCCGTCCCTGTACCCTCCTCCTGCCGGAGCCATTCCACCGTCCCTGTACCCTCCTCCTGCCGGAGCCATTCCCCGTCCCTGTACCCTCCTCCTGCCGGAGCCATTCCCCGTCCCTGTACCCTCCTCCTGCCGGAGCCATTCCCCGTCCCTGTACCCTCCTCCTGCCGGAGCCATTCCCCGTCCCTGTACCCTCCTCCTGCCGGAGCCATTCCCCGTCCCTGTACCCTCCTCCTGCCGGAGCCATTCCCCGTCCCTGTACCCTCCTCCTGCCGGAGCCCTTCCCCGTCCCTGTACCTTCCTCCTGCCGGAGCCATTCCCCGTCCCTGTACCCTCCTCCTTCCGGAGCCATTTCCCGTCCCTGTACCCTCCTCCTGCCGGAGCCATTCCCCGTCCCTGTACCCTCCTCCTGCCGGAGCCATTCCCCGTCCCTGTACCCTCCTCCTGCCGGAGCCATTCCCCGTCCCTGTACCCTCCTCCTGCCGGAGCCATTCCCCGTCCCTGTACCTTCCTCCTGCCGGAGCCATTCCCCGTCCCTGTACCCTCCTCCTGCCGGAGCCCTTCCCCGTCCCTGTACCCTCCTCCTGCCGGAGCCCTTCCCCGTCCCTGTACCTTCCTCCTGCCGGAGCCATTCCCCGTCCCTGTACCCTCCTCCTTCCGGAGCCATTCCCCGTCCCTGTACCCTCCTCCTGCCGGAGCCATTCCCCGTCCCTGTACCCTCCTCCTGCCGGAGCCATTCCCCGTCCCTGTACCCTCCTCCTGCCGGAGCCATTCCCCGTCCCTGTACCCTCCTCCTGCCGGAGCCATTCCCCGTCCCTGTACCCTCCTCCTGCCGGAGCCATTCCCCGTCCCTGTACCTTCCTCCTGCCGGAGCCATTCCCCGTCCCTGTACCCTCCTCCTGCCGGAGCCCTTCCCCGTCTGGACCGGTCACGGTCTCCATCTTCTTGTGTAATGATCTGTGATTTCTTTTTAGTTTTTACTTGCAGAACTCAACACCTTTTACCTCAAGTGCGTCCTGTGGATGCCCCCGGAGCATTACCTGGTGTTGTTACGCCTGGTGTTTTTCGTGAATGTAGGAGGTGTAGCCATGAGGGAGATCTACGACTTCATGGATGACTTGTAAGTGTGCCGTCTCCTCACCCATGAGCTGATCATGTCTTTCCACATTATACCAGCTCCTGACATCAGCGGTCAGTCTGCTGGGACAGTCTCCATCCTTCCATGTCATATCTACAATGAAATTACAGATTTCCAAACCCAGGAACACACTTTTCTGTTACTGCACTTCTCTTCATCACCACTGGATGGCAGGATGGAGCTTTCTATCCATATAACAGAAGGAATCACAAGATCACTCTTTACTTTTGTTACATTTACTCATTTAGATCCCAATTCCAGAGTTTTTTGTCAGCACTCGAGTTCTGCTTTAAAGGGGTTTTCCCACTATTAAAGTTCATTTTAATCAATAGATTTTGGAATTATTATTATTTGCATAATTGAATGTTTAAAAAAAAATACATTCCTGTGCTGAGATAATCTTATATATACAGCTCTGGCAACATTAAGAGACCGCTGCAAAATGTTCACTTTCTGATTCTTCTCTTGATAAGTATATTTTTAAGTAAAATGCACATTGTTCTTTTATTCTATAAACTACTTACTGACGTCTCCGAAATTCAAAGCTAAAAATGTTGTATTTATTTGCAGCAAATGAAAATCGTCAAAATAAAAGAAACATCAGACCTCAAATAATGCAAAGAAAACAAGTTCATATTCCTTTAGAAACAACAATACTCATGTTATAACTCAGGAATAGTTCAGAAATCAATATTTGGAATAATCATGATGTTTAATCACAGCTTTCATGTGTCTTGGCCGCTTTCCGCCAGTTTTTCACACTGCTTTTGGGTGACATTATGCCACTCCTGGCACAAACATGTAAGCAGTTCTTCTTTGTCTGATGGCTTGTGACTATCCATCTTCCTCTTGATTACCTTCCAGAGCTTTTGAATGGGGTTCAGGTCTGGAGATTGGGCTGGCCATGACAGGGTCTTGATGTGGTGCTTCTTCATCCACGCATTGATTGACTTAGCTGTGAGGCATCGGGGCATTGTCCTGCTGGAAAAACCAGTCCTCAGAGTTGGGGAACATTGCCTGAGCAGAAGGAAGCAAATGTTTTTCAAGGATAACCTTGTATGCGGCTTGATTCATACGCCCTTCACAAAGATTAACCTGCCCAATTCCAGCCTTGCTGAAGCATCCCCAGATCATTACTCCTCCTCCACCAAATTTCACAGTGGGTGCAAGACACTGTGGCTTGTACGCCTCTACAGGTCTCAATCTAACCATTAGACAACCAGGTGTTGGGCAAAGCTGAAAATTAGACTCATCAGAGACTATTACCTTACTCCAGTCTTCTATGGGCCAATCCTTATGGTCTTTGGCAAACTTCCGCCTGGCTCTCCTTTTGCTTCTCATTGATGAAAGGCTTTTTCTAGCTTTGCATGACCTGAGCCCTGCCTCTAGGAGCCTGTTATGAACTGCTCTTGCCATGCACTTCATCCCAGCTGCCATTTGCCATTCCTTTTGTAGGTCACTTGATGTTATCCTGTGATTGCTGAGTGACATTCGAATAGGATGACGGTCACCCCGGTCAGTGGAGAGTTGCTTTCACCCTCTGCCGGGTCTGTAGCTTTGTTGTCCACTGTCTGCTGTTTCACCTTGCCGTCTTTGAAATTTTAAGGATGGAGGCAACATGACGCTCGCTGTATCCCTCTGTTAGTAAAGTCAGAATTGAGCCCTTCTTTTCTCTCACTCAAGACTTTTTTCTTTTCAAGTCCTTTGCCATGGTTATTTTTTTAATTCAAATGACTTTTGGGCTATCCCTAGCCCTTGTTTTGCCATCCAGCTTGTCCTATTGCAGAGGATTGTGAAGACAACAGCAGTGTTTTTTATACTTTCCCTCGTTAAATAAGATTTGGTTCAGGTGATCACCTAATCAGAAGCACATTAAGTAGAATGAGGTGGACTTTGGTTGGAATTCAACTGACTCTGGAATGGAATGGCTGTCAGACATGTAGAGAAAACTGTGCAGTGGTCTCTTATTTATTTTGTCAGAGCTGTATGTGTCCCTGCTATGTACTGTGTAATGGATGTGTCTGACCATACAGGGACATGGTCTGATCATACCCCATCTCCTGTGCTGAGATAATCTTATATACGTGTCCCTGCTATGTACTGTGTAATGGATGTGTCTGACTGTGCAGGGACATGGTCTGATCATACCACATCTCCTGTGCTGAGATAATCTTATATACGTGTCCCTGCTATGTACTGTGTAATGGATGTGTCTGACTGTGCAGGGACATGGTCTGATCATACCACATCTCCTGTGCTGAGATCTTATATATGTGTCCCTGCTATGTACTGTGTAATGGATGTGTCTGACCATACAGGGACATGGTCTGATCATACCACATCTCCTGTGCTGAGATAACCTTATATATATGTCCCTGCTATGTACTGTGTAATGGATGTGTCTGACCATACAGGGACATGGTCTGATCATACCCCATCTCCTGTGCTGAGATAATCTTATATGTGTCCCTGCTATGTGCTATGTAATGGATGTGTCTGACCGTACAGGGACACGGTCTGATCATACCACATCTCCTGTGCTGAGATAATCTTATATATGTGTCCCTGCTATGTGCTATGTAATGGATGTGTCTGACCGTACCAGGACATGATCTGATCATACCTCATCTCCTGTGCTGAGATAATCATATATATGTGTCCCTGCTATGTACTGTGTAATGGATGTGTCTGACCGTACAGGGACATGATCTGATCATACCACATCTCCTGTGCTGAGATAATCTTATATATGTGTCCCTGCTATGTACTGTGTAATGGATGTGTCTGACCATACAGGGACACGGTCTGATCCTACCACGTCTCCTGTGCTGAGATAATCTTATATATGTGTCTTTAGAGAAATCCTCAGTGATGCCAAGTAAGTGTATTCTTTTACACCTTCAGGAAGTTCCACAAGAAGTTGGGCCAGCAGGCGTGGATGGTGGCCGCAATCACCGTAACAGAGTTCCTCATTGTCGTAAAGTACGACCCTTATACTATAACACTACCATTACCATTCTATGTCACACAGTGTTGGATTCTGGGTATAGTTCTGGTCCTATTGTGGACAGCATGGCGATTCTTCATCAGGTAAGCAGCCTCCCGCTATGACTCATTGCAATGTACAGCTTTAATCTGGTTTTTTTCACGGATCTTACACCCATTATACTCTTGTGTGTCTGTGAGAAACACAAGGGGGCAATTCTGTTTTTACCCAGCAGCACAGATCACACAGAGGATTGCATAGTAAACACAAGTCTATCAGCAGGTTTGTGCTATTTATTCTGAGAGCCTCGTGATGTGAAGACAGTGATCCTGTTTCCAGGGTTATCATTTGCTCAGCAGCTTTCTGTAGGTTTAATACAATTAGTATTTTATCAGTAGGAGATTATCCCTACAGGATGAGGTGTTAGGCCGCAAACACACAGTCCGAGTGACAGCCTCCCACTCTCTGGACCGGAGCAGTGGAGCTACATAGAAAAACATACCACTGACAGTATCCCGTCCAAATTGGCAGGGGTCGTGCTGGGTGAATGATCTGAGACTCCTGTGAGTAACTTGCATGTCACTCGGACAGTGTGTTTCCAGCCTTATTTGCCATACAGTCCAGCTAATCTGTGTAACCTGAACCCAAACCCCAACATCTGTGGGTTCGCTCATGTCTAATTGCAGCCCCTGCACCTACTACAGTTACAGCCCCAATTACAGTTATGGTGGCCCTTGTACAAAATAGTGGAATTTGTCCCATGAGACCCCTTATGTTTGCAGTTTAACAGTGGAAAGCACAAGCCTTTATATATCGCTACCGCCAAAGCCAACGGATACTTCTTCATCCTCCTCCTTCTTGACCTGACCACTGCCTCCTATTACAGATCCTCTCTGCCATTGGTATCATTGACCTTGCCCTCTCCTGGATCTCCTCCTACCTTTCCTGCCGCACATTTAGTGTCTCCCACTCCCACATGACCTCCTCACCCCATCCCCTCTCTGTTGGGGTCCCTCAAGGCTCTGTCCTGGGGCCCCTTCTTTTTTCCATCTATACCCTTGGCCTAGGACAACTCATAAAGTCCCATGGCTTCCAGTATCACCTGTACACTGATGACACTCAGATCTACCTCTCTGGCACAGACGTCACCTCTCTGCTGTCCAGAATCCCGGAGTGTCTATCAGTCATATCTTCCTCCTTCTCCTCTTGTTGTTTCCTTAAACTAAATGTAGACAAAGCTGAACTCATCATCTTTCACCCATCTCGCGTCCCTCCCTTACCTGATCTGTCTATCACAATAAATGAGATCACACTTTGCCTTGTACCTGAAGTCCGCTGCCTCAGAGTAATCCTTGACTCTGCCTTTTCCTTCAGACCACACATCCAAGCTCCCCGCCGCCTCCAACTCAAAAATATTTCCGGAATTCGTCCCTTCCTCAACCCTCAATCTACTAAACTACTAGTGCATACCCTCATCATCCCCCGTCTTGACTACTGTAGCCTCCTCCTCTGTGGCCTCCCTGCTAACACTCTTGCACCTCTCCAATCTGTCCTTCACTCTGCTGCCCGACTAATCCACCTCTCTCCTCGCTGCTCCTCCACTTCTCCCCTCTGCAAATCCCTCTACTAACATTGACTTACAAAGCCGTCCACAATCTATCCCCCCATATGTCTCTGAACTAATCTCCCGATATCATCCAACTCGTAATCTGCTTTCCTTCACACTTGAACGTTCCTCATCTAACCGCCTGCAGGACTTTGCCCGAGCATCCCCTATCCTCTGGTACTTTGCACCTCAAAACGTTCCACTGTCCCCTACACTCGGAACCTTCAAGCGGAACCTGAAAACCATGTCTTCAGAACAGTCTACAAACATGCAATGACCACTGGACCCGGCGCTCGCCACCACTGGACCCGGCGCTCCGCCACCGACCGCGCTCGCCACCTGGACCCGGCGCTGCCCACGCCCCCTCTGGACCCGGCGCTCCGCCACCACTGGACCCCGGCGCTCCGCCACCACTGGACCCGGCGCTCCCGCGCCACCACTGGACCCCGGCGCTCCGCCACCACTGGACCCGGCGCTCCGCCACCACCTGCGCAGGACCCAACTACTGTTTCCCTTCCCATTGCCCTGTAGAATGTAATTCCGCAAGGGCAGGGTCCTCTCTCCCCTCTGTATCGGTCTGTCACTGTTAGTTTGTTCGTTGTATTTCTAACTTGTTTGTATGTAACCCTTTCTCATGTACAGCACCATGGAATCAATGGTGCTCTATTAATAATAATAATAATAATATAGCTGACATAGTATGGTATGTATAGTGCATGTAGGTTATTAACTTGCCGTATTGCTTATTTTTTTTCCACCCCTTCACAGGGACATTACATTGCGCTATAAAGAAATTCGCCGCCAGAAGCAAGAATACAGACCTGAAGAAGACGCACTACAAGTTAATGGGGGAGCGAATCCCGAAAGGAACTTTACCAAACAAAAGTCCCTCTGAGCTTCTCAGAAGCGACCATTCAAGTTCTCTCCCCCAGCCCACCGCTACTGAACATGAATTGTATTTTTTTATATTTTAATGTTATGGATATTTCTGCTATTTAATAATGGAACACATAAACCTCATGTTTTGCTCACTTTTTTTAATTTTTGAAAAAAAAAAAGGAACTGGAACTTTTTTTGAAGGTCAAACCTGCTGATTTGCACCAGGAGAGGAGAAAAAAATGCAAAAAAATAACCTGCCTCCTATGATTTGCAGCTTTGGCAGTGAAGAAACTAATGTTTTACATGTAGCAAATAATTTTGAAGCGTAACTTGTGGGATTCTGTATTCTTGTTTTTGTTTTTTTTATATAATGGTGGTATAGTTTTCAGATTGAAGTTTTGCGATACAGAGACATTAATGTTTTAACACGTAGGTATGAACAAACCAAGACTCAGTGTGTGTTAAAGCAAACTAATGTATGTTAAGATGGATAAATTTTCTAAAACCACGTCATTGCCGTCACGAGCCATTGCATGGGCTGAACAGTTTAACGTGAGTGAGTTACAACAATTCGCTCTGAATCGGTGCCTCATGGGTATTGGAGAAAGTGCTTCGGGTCAGTTACTGCATCATATCACTGCTAACTGAAAAAAAACCCACAAGGGCATACTCATTTCATATAATATAAATAACAAGTTTATTCATCCACAATAGAACATACATTAAAGGGAACCTTCACCCCAAATCACCTTTGTAACCCTGGGATCGCCGCGTCACTTCCGGTCGCAGGTCTCACAGGCAGACTTCTCGCATGCGCAGACTGCATTTTGAAGTCTCCCTGTGTGTGACCGGAAGTGACATGGCGATCCCGGCCTCACATGACCGCGTTGCAGTGGTGACGTTGCGGGCGCGATATTGAAATCGTGCCCGTGCTCTGCATTTGTATAATGACGCCCATTAGGGTGTATTAGAACAATGGTAGCGCGGGACAGGGGACCCGCCTACCGGTCAAAATGCCTTGGAGGAACGCCCCTGCGACAAGAAATTCGTAAGTTTGCTAACTACATTATTGTACTCGTAGATTAGTAAAAAAAGGTGAGACAGGGATGTGTTAGAATGTATTGCAAGGCTGCAGGGACCGGTATTAATAGGTTAGAAAGGTGATTTGGGATGACAGGTTCCCTTTAAAACATCTAAATAATGAAACTAAGAGGTGATCCAAATATAATACCCCCTGATATTTTGAAATAGTCAATGCATCCACATTCAATATATCATCAGATTTAATTTAATCCATGGGGAAGTTTATATCAACTCAATTTGCATATAAAGTGTGGAATAGCACAAAATAGCCTTTAGTATTGAAAGGACATTATAAGGCAAAATGGGTCATGAATCTGTGTTTATAACAAGGATTTAATGTTGATTGATTCTCCCACGAGAGCAAGATAATGATCTTCGTTGTGATACCTTTTAATGGTTAACAAAGATAAAATAAGTGTGTTACAAGGCGAGCTGTTGAGACATCTCAGGTCTCTTCATCAGGCACGGTATGACAAAATATTCAAAGAAACACAAATATATGCATGAACAACCAGGGAAGACGCAAGGTATAATGAATGGACAGTCAAATAAATAAATAAACAAAACAAAGCCTGGAGAGGATCCAGGCTTAGTCATATCAAAGTTTTTATGACCCTAATTTATATGTAAACCTGGTGTCTTCAGTGTCTCTGAAAAACATTCTTCAGATGTGATAATGAACCATAAATCCATCAGATAGGTTTAGCCTTTCTACATACAATCGATTGATTTATGTTCATTATCACATCTGAATAATGTTTTTCAGAGACACTATAAACACCAGGTTTACATATAAATTAGGGTCATAAACGTAGATATATACTAAGTCTGGATCCTCTCCAGGCTTTGTTTTGTTTATTTCTTTGAATGTCCTTTTATTATACCTTGTGTCTGCTCTGGTTGTATATATTTGTGTTTCTTTGAATGTTTTGTTATACCATGCTTGATGATGAGACCAGAGTAGTCACGAAAGCTCGCCTTGTAACATCACTTATTTTATCTTTGTCAACCATTAAAAGGTATACAACTATAAGATTATCATCCTGTCTCTCCCACTGGGAGCAATCAACATTATTTCAGCTGGCTAACGCAGTACCAAAACTTTTTCTTCCAACAAGAATATAGAACTGTTTGCTGCAAAATCAATTGTGAAGTAAGATACCATGATATAATCAATTAGCATGGGCAGAAGTGCAGCTAAAGTGCTGATGTCAAGTCCCAAGTGTGCCCCAACGCACGTTTCGCTAATGCTTTTTTGAGGTCTGGATAAAATTTCTTAACTGGATGGAGATGTGCAGCTCAGTCAGAGGATCAAGAAATAAATCTGTTTTTCTATGTAATAGCTATCAGCCCATCGTTACCTTTTAGAGCCAATAACCCTGCAGCTCAATCATGGCCATAGAAGTTCTCCATGTGCTAAGAAAGCCTTTTTACGGTCTTCGCTCCTGGACTAGTCCGCCTTGGCACCGGTTCACTCAGAACAGTCCGGGATAAGCACACCTCACTGGGTGTAATTGTCCCCATTACTGTACTGAAAAATGTCATGGTCCAATGAAGAGGGTCAATTGCATCCAGGAGGGTATGATACTAGCCTCTAAGGCCGGACTATCTGGGTCATGTAGTGCCAAGCCGCCTCGTCCGAGTAATGTACATATGCTGAGGACTTCAATAAAAGTTGTTTTGTGCACAAACTGGAATGTCGAGGACCTGAATGGGACACAGGATCAGTGATCCAATAATGGTAATGGGTAGTGTGAGGGAAGTTAAGTGGAATACATCCCAACTTATATATTCATTTTAACCAGACAACCATCTGTTGGGTATGGGGAGGACCTTTTGACTCTGTCCTGATGGCAAATGTGTTTTTACTCCTTTACTCTCCCCACAGATACCATACTTTTCTTGGCGGAGCAGAGTTTTGCATGTACGGGGTGGGAGGGGGGGTTGTTGGGTGCATTAGCTGACCAGCAACGTTTAATAAATGAACCGGTATCTTGAATTCATGCTGCACAAACCATGGACAGCTGTGGCCTGATTGAGTAATTGCAGACAGGTATGTTTTCTCTGAAACGCTCTAGAAATTTCAGAAAAGACCTAGTTTAAAGAACTTGCTGGGAACCACCGGGATAGACTAGACTAGTCTGGCTGTATCCCATTCTGGCTTCTACCTGCCCCTCTGCAGTTCATTGAACTTCACAAATGTAGGGAAAGACTGTCAATCAATCATAGTGGGCAGGGAAAAGTCAGGTTGATGCAGGACTAGTCTCTATTATTCCTATGGTCCCCAGCTGGATCTTTCAAATGATTGGCCTGATTCATTGGTCATTGTATCCACTCCTGAGAGTAATGAGAGGTCACTCCTTCTTGTAGGGGTGCCTGTGCAGCTCTTTGTGCTACTCCAAAAATGTCATTTGACTCTGATACTAGAGTGATATTTGCCATAGGGCACTTCACAGCTGCTTGTAAATTGAATAAGCTGGGCCATCCCGTCCTGCTCCGGCTCTGCCTGTTTTTGCAGGATTGGTGAGAAACTTGTAACAAGAGGCAAATGTCGCAAATTGTAAGCTCAATTCTGAGTTGTGCCTATGTTTTGCTACTTTTACTCCAGAATTCTAATGTGAAAACCTGGATGAATCAGACCCTATGTTTTCTCTGAAAGGCATCATGGTGAATCTTGCACTCAGGCTCCAATTCATGTCAACCTATAAATGAAACAATAGTATGGCTCTACTCTTATAAAAAAGAAAATAGAAATACAGAAAAAAAATCCTATAGGGGTGGGTATGATAGATAATAATTCTTTATTGAAAAATATATTTAATAAAACTACTCAAAAGAGAGGAATCACACAGAAGACCCAAGTGAACGGATTGCCCATATCATCAAAATGATTGCCATTACAATGTAATAAATAGTCATACACATAATGCAGTGCTGTACCCTTTGGAGTCCACAGATGGCCTCAGTGGGCTTACGAAGTAAAGAGAGGGGAGATCAGTGATGTCAGAAAATGGATGCAGATGATCAGGGAAAGAATAGGTGCATTTCTGCAAATCTATATCAATCAAGATAAGAAAGTTAACTATGAAGAAGGGAGAGTATTAGAAAGTTAGCAGAACAGCTAAATATCAGGCATAGAAGACTTACAAAGATACAAATACAACAGAGCAACCCGATAAAACACCTAATGAGCAGAGATAGTAAATGGATGCCAAAGCATCAACTGAAAAAGCATGTGCAGATGTAATAATAAGGGCCAATCCTTAAGAATATGCGTCAGGACGCCCCCCCCACACTTCTAAATGTTTCACTTATCCTTTTTCCAGAGGGCCTTGACTTGGCTCCGGTGAGGGACTTCTCACCTCGTGGTTTAATTAAATATTTCAATAAAGAATCGTTATCCTACATTTTGGCTAATTCCTTGTGACACTTGTGCTTTCTCCAAGCTCTGATTCATGTTACCTGTGGTAAGAATTGATTGATGGGGTCACTATAATGGGTGTTTGCCAGCTTTAAGCTCTTTAGTTGCTTGGTTTCCCTGCACCTTCATATGGGGGTTCGGATGTGCAGAGCTGATTGCACATCTTCTGTATGGTGTCATTCAGGAAGATAGCCGCTGGTAGGTCATATGCCTAATATCTGTCACTCCAAGCCATAACATTCACTTTTGGCAATAGTCCTGAAGCTTTACATGCTCCCAAAGCTTTATTTACCTGATTTGTGCTTTTACAGATTTCCCCTGTACCAAGAGGAACCTAAGAGGATTCCAGCGATTGTATGTGCAATAGTTGACAATTTCCAATTAGTGGGGGAGGGAGGTGGTAACTCCACTTCAACATACACTGTAGTATTGCTACTGCACTTAAAGAGTATTCCCATCCTATAAAGTAGGTGCATTTTAATAGACTATGCCTCTGTTTTGTAAACTTGGGTCTGACCTTTTAATAGCCCCACCAATCCGGAGACTGAAAAGACCAAAGAGGTAATTGTGTCTGGTTTCTGGAAAAAAAAAACCTGATGGGAGACTGAACTGAATTGATGCAAGGATTGGTGGGTCACAGAGGTCGGACTAATGCAATAATGGGGCTGCTCATGCATTTCTAAGGGCCGCATTCACACTGCAACATGATCCGGTCCGGAGCTGTCCGGGATGACCAGACAGCCGTGGACCGATCAGCACACAGGACTGGGGCCTAATGCCTCCGGTCCGGTGTGCAGCTGCACCGTGACAGTCAGGACTGTGGCGCCGCGGTCCTGACTTATGAGCAGCGGGAACTGCGTGTGCTGCACACCGACCGAGGGCATATTAGGCCCCCAGTCCTGTGTGCTGATCCGGTCCACGGCTGTCTGGGTCATCCCGGACAGCCCCGGATCGGATCACGCCGCAGTGTGAAGCGGCCCTAAGACATATCCGCATGGCAGTAGAAAAGGGCAGCGCAATGGAGAAGATCCATCTGCTATGAGCCTACATCGGTCCACCAGGGTGTTCTCCTCCAGGCCAATACAATTGCAGACAATGGGCATGTGATCGTAAAATACCGGAATCTCTGCTAACGAACATTTTACATTGGTGTGAATTGGGGAAACCTCAATTTGTATGTGCTAGGTTCTGCACATTACTATAGGTCCCCTAATGACCTTTACCTTCATATTATGGCCACTTTACACACACCAACTTATCTGTCCAACTTCTGAACAACTCACTGGTTGCAGTGAAATCATGGACACATTGCTCCATTTTGTGGCTGTGTACAACTGTAACAATGTGTCCATGATTTCACTGCAACCAGTAAGTTGTTCAGAAGTTGGACACAGAAGTTGGTGTGTGTAAAGCGGCCCTTAGTCAGATATCTTGATCCTTAATGAATTTACAAATTTGGGAACTTCTGCCCATGCAGGGGGTGAGGGATAGAGGAGGTTTGACTAATTGAAATAAATGTAGAAGCAATTAGGATATCACCGCACATATCTGTCCTTCCTGCTGCAGGCCCCAGAGGAAGGGAATGCACAGAACATGCAGAGATCCATGTATGTATCGTACTCGAGATTTTAGGATTTTTTTTTCCCAGTGTAATTTACACATGTTGAACTACCTCTAAATATATGACATTATAGACTGTGCTTGAATAAGCAGACAAAACTATAAAAAAAAGAATCATGCTCTAATTTTCCTTTGCATAGCAATCATTATTGTTCTGTATGAAACGCGTAGTCACACACAATGCAATGGACCGGATTCCTCATACACAATGTTTTTTGCTCCAAATTCTCCAAAATGATGCAATAAAAACTATTTTTAAGCAATTTGTGACTTTTAAGCAGCAAAAGTTGCAAACAATTCACCATAAACCTTACTAGAATGAGATGGAAAAAATTGGCATTTCGTGAATGTCTGACACATCTGGATAAGTAAAGTTGTAACTGAAAACTCAAAATAAAAGAAGACAGCCTTGTGTATAAAGAATAAGTTACAAATATGAAGATACTAAAAAAAAAATCAGCAAATTGCTCCAAAGAAAAGTGGAGTAACGGCAATGATGAGCCGGGGCCGTGACGTCTTGTCTGTGCTGCTCCGTGGCCTCGATGTGATAAGATAACATGTTCTAGTCCTTGGACAATTTCACTTGTATCAAAAAGGTTTAAATCCAACAGAATTGTGAGCTGCCGGTGTCCGGAAGTAAAATGTGTCATGATTTTTGGAGAATAATTCAATTTGCTATGGTATGTTTTGTATAAGACTTGTGCTGTCTGGTTATAAATGTTTTCTATCGGTGAAGAAGCCCTACATTTCAAGTAAAGGCACATGGTGGTAATGATTGTTCTGCCTGGACCTTATTTGTGGCTGATTCAGCAAATCTTTTCCAACAGGGTTGGCCTCTCCCACCAAAGGATTGTCATCTGAGTCAATGTCTAAGGTTGGAAACACACTGTCGAAGTGACATGCGAGTTACTCGCATGAGCCTCGGATCATTCACCCGGGATGGCCTCCCAGTCTCTGGACAGGAGCAGTGAAGCTACATAAAAAAACATACCACTGACAGTATCCCGTCCATCGAGGCAGGGGTCGTGCCGGGTGAGTAATCTGAGACTCGTGTGGGTAACTCGCATATCACTCGGACAGTGTGTTTCCAGCCTAAGTGTGTTCCACAACTGGAGTCCTCAAGGGCTGCAAACATTGCAGAGTTTCAGGATTTCCTTAGGGTACCTTTACACACCGCAACCATAGGAGATCATTTTGGCGGCGATATTTCTCGCTGGAAGTATCGCCGCCAAATTGCCTCCTTATTGCGGCGTGTCAATCGGGAATTTGGCGTCGATAACACCAATGTCGTCGCCAAATTCCCTATTTACACGCCGCAATAAGGAGGCAATTGGGTGGAAATGTGGCAGCGATATTTCCAGGTCGCAATATCGCTGCCAATATTTCCCGCCGCGTTTGCGGCATGTAAAGGTACTCTTAGGGTACCTTTACACAGAGAGATATATTGCTTGCAATTCACTGGTTGCAGTGAAATCATGGACACATTGTTACATTTTGTTGCCATGTACAAGTGGAACAATGTCTCCATGATTTCACTGCAACCAGTAAGTTGCAAGTGAAATTGCATGAAATGTTGCAAGGTGTAAAGGTACCCTTAGTTTTGCACGGGTGATCATTCCACCTCCACAATGCTAAGGAAATCCTGAAAACCTGCACTGTTTCTGGCCCATGAGGACTGGAGTTGGGGAACGCTGGACTAACACAATGATGAGCCTGTTATACAACAAATCTCCCAAGCAAAAGCTCTCAAAAGAGGAATTAAGGGTTGGAGGGTCTGTAAGGCCAATATTACCAGATTGCGGTTTCATTTTTTTTGTGGTCTGTATTTGAAAACCATTGTTTCTTTCTGAAGATCACATAGTTAGGTCCAGAAGTATTTGGACAGTTACAGACGTTTTGGCATGTTAGCTGGCTGCTGAACCCATTCTACCCATTGAACATTTTTATTGGCATATTTTACATTTCATTGAAGCATTAGCTGAAAACAAAACATATGTACTGTACAAAAAACATCTGTGTGAACCATAGTTTTGGTATAAACGTTGCGGTCTTTCATTAAGTTTCCTTATTGGTGCTGGACTTCGTGGGTTGGGTCTTTATCTCTTCCTCCCCTGCTCTCTTTCTTCCCTTTTATTTATATATCACGCTGTTTCGCCATTATCCCTATGGCTGGCATGTGCACGTTGTAATTGAATCATCCAATAAAATGGTGCCAGAGTCAGCGCATGCGCATAACACCATCTCCCACACCATTTTCTTGAGGACACTTTCTCTGCAAATATCATTAGAAACAAACTGGTGACTGGTGATATTAGCAAAGACAGTTTCTTCAATAAAATGGCGCAAGAATGCATATACGACTGCGCATGCACTGGCCATCCTGGCTTTGGACAGAAGGAGGAGTCCAGCATCATGTTATAGATACACACAGATGAGGCGGCTTTGAGTGAAGGGGCGGGTCTCATTTACTGCTGAAGCCAATCAGTAGCTAGGGGCGTGTCCTGTTGTCATGGTGTCTTGTATGTTCAGCATTCTAGACTAGCGGTAGTCCCTGGCATTGCCCGGAATAGTAACTAATTGTTCTTAGCTATAACAAAGTAGAATGGGTTAACAAAAAAAAATATTTTTTGCACATAAAAGTCACAAAGTAAATGAGACAAATTTTATTATTAAAAATCAAGTAAAGTAATAGAAGCTTTTCACATCATATATACAACACCACAGATTTGCAACACCAATGAACTAAATGATTACCCCAGTAATGTGAAGCACTTTATCAGCAATGGTTTATTCAAGAGTCTTTTTCTAAACTGACATTTTTTGGTTTTCCCTTCCAGTTGAAAGATGAACAGATTTTTGGCAGTTCCGACTCTTGGTGACCAGGCCACGTAAAGTTGACCATGAGAAAAGCATGGAGATTGCAAATCAATTCCTGCTACTGTCAAGGACTCTCCCTGAGCCTTGTTAATGGACATTGCAAATGTCAGTCGAACTGGAAACTGGAGGCCTTTAAAATCAGACAATGAGTGGAATTGTTGAAATGAAAATGTCCTCTCCTTTAGCACAGCCGGTCAAAATGGTTGTTTCAATTACATGTGGAAACAGGTTCTTAATCAAGAGCCTTGTTCCATTAAGGCCGGGATACACGCTGCGATGTCCCAGCGATCCAACCCACGATCAGGGTCGCTATATGATCGCTAGTGAGCTGTCACCAGGGACCAGCGAGAACGCTGGTAACCATGAAACACATCGGGTAACTAAGCATAGTGCTTAGCTTAGTTACCCAATGTTTACCTTGGTTACCAGCCTCTCAGCGTGTTCTGTGTGGCGCTGGGCATCAGCTGGGAGGTCGTTGATTGTTGGTCTCCCATTGTCACACACGCCGATGCTGGTCTGCCCAGCGGGAGACCAACGATCAAAAAATGGCCCTTGGCATTCAGCAACGGTCAGCGAGCTGATTGCTGAGCGTTGCAGGATGTCACACGTAGCGACTTCACTACAAGGTTGCTGCAACATCACAAAACTGGTGACGTTGCAATAATATCATTTAGCGATATTGTTGCATGTAACAGGCTCTTTACACAGCTTTGTTGATCTAAATAGAATAGGTGCTCCAGGTTTTAGAAAGGGCATGTGGAGGAAGCCCTGGTGGTTCCAAGGAGTTGAGGAACTCTGATAGAATAATGCTTGGGTGGGGTCTGTCTTGAAATCCTGTGACTTGTAGTTCCTGCTCACTGCTTGAAGGAGACTTAAAATTTTGAAGATTGATCTCGTTGGTGCCATCATTTTTCGGAAGTAGAAGAGCCCTTTCACATGTAGCGGATGACCCCTAACCGTGTGAATGAAATATGTTTTCTAAGTTTTTACTTCTCCTTTATTGTGGTATTAGATAATTCCTTCATCAGTTATATGACGTTAAGATGGAGTGATGGGCTCCGTCAGCTGGTTTAGGCTTGTACGCTTCCCCCGCAGGAAACATTACCCAGTGTCATTTGTTAGCGATGAAACCAGGACATGAGTTTTTAATATTTTAAGAGGTTCCACAACATGCAAACAATGAACATACAGGAGCGTCTCCAGAATTCATACCACATCTATTATTACCTAACCGTCCCTTCTAGGGTTTCTCGTTAACATAATCACCCATCAGGCGCCTTTCCTGACGCTCCGGCCCGGGCTCTACTTATGAAGTACAACTGAATAACAAAAGCCATTGTTGACATTTCTTATCGTAGCATTCATTCAATATAATTCACACGTAGTCTTTTATGCACATGTAGTAAAACACTAAAACGAATTCAAGCCTTCAATCTTTATATATAGGCGCCTACCTTCAATCTCGGAGAACAGCAGTTTTGCCCCCTCATTGTAATCCCGATGTTGCGGTCTCACTAGCCCACACTGACACCGAACAATCAAAAATTCTGACTAGGGATGAGCGAGTACCTTAATATTCGTGCTCGCTATACTCACAACGAGTAGGTAGCGCTACTCGCTACTCGTTGCGAGTATAACGAGTACGAATACTTTCGCAGTGTATCTATAGATACACTGCGAAAGTAGCCTAAAAGTGAGTAAAAGTTGTTAAAAAAAATAATAAACTTACATACTCACCTTCCAACGCCTGCACCGGGACCTGCAGAGAAGACATCCAATCACTGGACAACGACCTGTCACTACCAGCCAATCAGATTGCCGGTAGCGATCTGGCCGATCAGATGGCGCCACGTCACAACTACGTCATTGCTAGCGGCCACCTGCTTGGCCAGTTTGCAAGGTCCTGACAGTACATCTAGGACCTTTCAAATTGGCCAATCAGGTGGCCGCTAGCGATCATGTGGTTGTGACGATTGGCTGGTAGTGACAGGTCCTTGTTCAGCGATCGGATGTCTTCTCTGCGACTCCCGGTGCAGGCGTCGGAAGGGGAGTATGTATTTATTATTTTTTTAACAACTTTTACTCACTTTTAGGCTACTTTCGCAGTGTATCTAAAGATACACTGCGAAAGTATTAGGACTACTCGCTACTCCCGAGAACACATAAGATACTCGGAGAGTAGCGAGTGGCCCGAATAACGCTACTATTCGGCGAATACCGAATAGTAGCGAGTATGCTCGCTCATCCTTAATTCTGACATCTCATGATCCGGCAAGATAAACGGCTTCTGCAAATGCAATGCCACTTTAAAGGGAGTTGTCCACACCTGAGAAATTTTCGGCAAGCCATAGAAATTGTCGAGTCCTAATAATCCGATATGTATGTACCCTTCTATAGCCTAAAGGGCCCGTTACACGCTTCAATGTCTCAACAATCCGACTTGACCTACATCGCTGGAACGACGTTCAATGATCGCCGGTGAGGTGTCACACATACAGATATCGTGAACGATGCAGCAACGATTTCGCGACAGGCGAACGATACTTGCGGTTGTTTGGTCGCCTACGTCCTTCCGTTCTGAATAGGCGAAGTCGTAAATGAGATCGTTATCACGGTGTCACACACAACGATGCAGCAGGTCGAACGTACGATCAACAACTGATTTATGGTCCTGTTCATAAACCTGCGATCAACAATCAGCCGACTTATCGCTGTACGTGTCACACACAACGACGTCGCTACGATGTCGTTTGAACATCTCAAAACCCGTGATGTTTTAATGATATTGTTCACAATATCGTAGCGGGTGACGGGCCCTTTAGGCTCCACTTGTCTGCTCCATGCAATTGGTATACTTGTAGTTGTGTGACCACCACAGGGACAGAATCCTAGCAATGTGTTTATTACCATTAGGCTATGTGCTCACTGTGTTTTTGCTTTTTTTTTTGCTGCGTTTCTGCACCAAAAACGCAGCACCCACAGTTTTGCAATGAAAGTCAATGTGATTTTCCAGAAGCTGGGCCCACATGTGCATTTTTGGGTGCTGCGTTTTTGTTGCAGAACTCCTCTACGTTTTTTTTTTTATATCCCTGCAATTATCTTGTGCTTTTCTTGGGCTGCATTTTCCATTCTAATCAAGTGGAAGACGCAGCGCTAAAAAAAAAGCAGCAGAAACGCATTTGTGTATTTTTGAAGCTGTTGCGTTATTGGGGCTGAAACAAATGCAGCACAAAATATATGCACAGCGGGCACATAGCCATAGGCTTCAACCACCTGCCGGGTTTGTAAAAATAATTTCCCACTGGACAACCCCTTTAAGTTGTGAGATACGGCCTCAGTGAAGTGGACTATTTTTTGCCAATTATGATAATTTAGTCAAGAAGAAGACAGATGCCTAATTGATGAAGTACAAAGGCTTTGTAACCCAAAACACAAAGGGTACCGCCACACCTGGCGACTGCACCGCCGATTTCTTAAGCAGCGTAGGGGCGTGGCCTAATGTAAAGGAGCGATGTCGGCGCTACATATCGCCTCTGAGTGGTCACCTGGTTTCACATCAGTGCTCTGAAACCAGGCGAGCACTCAGGGGCGACGTGTAGACATCGCCCCATGTAACGGGGGCGGCGATCTGACAGGCGATGGGAGCCATAGGCTCTCATGTTACAGCATCGCCACTGGGGTCTGTGTGATAAACTGCACATTCTAGAGCGTTTTATTGTGGTCAGCCTAAGGGTATGTGCGCACGGGGGCGGGTTAGTGGCGGCGGCGGCTGGGCGGGACCCGACAGGAAGCTCCGGAGCCGTCCACCGGCTTCCTGTCGGGTCCGTGCTGCGGGTGACGGGCGGTGTGCGGCGGTGCACAGCGGGTTAGCGCCGGCGATTCTGCAGCGGCTGGAAGCAGCACATGATTCTGCTTGCAGCCGCTGCAGAACCGGCCGGAATATAGAGCATGCTCATTCTTTGCTAAACCGCTGGGAACCCAGCGGGTTAGCAACGGATGAGCATGTGTAAACCGCCGCTGTGTGCACAGCGGGTGTCGGTTTACATAGGTTTCTATGTTAATCCAAACGCCGGTTTGGATTAACATAAATTTGCATGAAATTTATGTAAACCGACCGGCGGTTTACACACCTAATCCGGCCCTAACCCGACCAGTGCGCACATACCCTAAGGCGGCCGTCACACACACAGATATCTGTGCAGATATTGTTCACAGATCTCTGGTTGCAGTGAAATCATGGACACATTGTTACACTTGTACACAGCCACAAAATGGAACAATGTGTCCATGATTTCACTGCAACCAGAGATCTGTTCAGAAGTTGGACACAGAAGTTGGTGTGTGTAAAGCGGCCCTAATGGCGCACCTGTGCAATGATCATGTGCATAATCAACATGTAGATATGCCACACCTGTGAGATGGGTAGATTATCTCAGCAGAGGAGGTTGTCACTTTCCAGATTTAGACAAATTTATGGACAATATTTGAGTGAAAAAGACATAGAAAGACTTTTTACACCTTTGAGTTCAGCTCATGAATGACAGAAGCCAAAAGAAAAGTGTTGTGTCTATATTTTAGTTAAGTATAACTACGTCCATTAGATACCACCAGCTATATCTCCTGTTACCAGTATAAGGGTGGAGGCACACTAGGGCGTGAAAAACGGAGCGTTTTGTACGCTAGCCATTTCTGCGACTGCGTCGCGTATTTGTCCGCGATCATGATGCGAGTTGTGTGCGAGTGTGATGCGAATGCGTTTTTTCAGTCACAAACAGCGATCCGAGTGTAAGGTGTTTTTGAGGCATGGAGGCATGCAGGTGCACTTCAGAATTGGAATCAGCTTGTACTTCCGGTCACGTACAAGCGTATTTCGCGCATGTAACTCGCATGGTGTGTTGACTTCATGCGAGAAAAAACCGCCACCTTAGACTTGATTTGGCCGTACGCGCGTAGGAATCGCACACATACGCAGCATGCTGCGAGTTGAATCGCACACATACGCAGCATGCTGCGAGTGGAATCGCATTGCCGGCGACATGCGAGAGGCGACTGCGTAAAACGGACCACTGTGCCCTGGACAATTTGTTAACATCAGTGCGAGTGACATGCGGTTTTACAAGCGTGAGACTCACGCCAGTGTGCCTCCACCCTAAGGCAGCATCACTCCTCTACACCATGCACGGATGCTTTTTGGCACCTGTTTGAGGGCCACTTTACACACACCAACTTATCTGTCCAACTTCTGAACAACTAATGGCCGCTTTACACACTCCAACTTCTGTGTCCAACTTCTGTGTCCAACTTCTGTGTCCAACTTCTGTGTCCAACTTCTGAACAGATCTGGTTGCAGTGAAATCATGGACAGTGTTCTATTTGTACACAGCCACAAAATGTAACAATGTGTCCATGATTTCACTGCAACCAGAGATCTGTTCAGAAGTTGGACACAGAAGTTGGACACAGAAATTGGAGTGTGTAAAGCGGCCATTAGTCAATTGAATAGAGAAACAGAATAATAATCTTGTAGATATGATACATTTTAATGACCGACAAACTAAAAGTATTTGATGCTGTATACAAAGCCTGGCAGATTACGTGGGTTTCTTCACTATCTTAATGAAGAGATGGACGTGATTTGTAAATCTTGTTAACCATTAAAAAGCCTCTTGGGGCCATTGACACAACAATACTTTTAGTCTGATGGTGGGTTTACACACACCAATCATTGTATCCAATATCTGAACCAATCTCTGGTTGCAGTGAAATCATGGACACATAGTTCCATTTTGTGGCTGTGTACAACATGGAGCAATCTGTCCATGATTTCACTGCAACCAGAGATTGGTTCAGATATTGGATACAATGATTGGTGTGTGTAAACCCACCATGAGCGCTGTTCAGAAATAATGGACATTCCTCAGATCGATCTTATTCACTGACTAAATCTGCGTGGGGAAAATATTGCAGCATGCTCTAGTTTCTTCTGTAAATCGGCCATTCAAGTCTATGGATGCAGAAAAAACAATGGATGTCATATGGAGACACAGTACGGCATCATTTTTTACAGATACATTGAAATTCTGTAACATAGGAAACTGTAAATGGGCCTGTAAATTATTCATAACTGCTGCTATGAAAAAAGCGGATTAGTCGAGCTGGGTAGATCAATATGTGGTCAATCAGGCAGGTCATTAGTCTCTTGCATTAGGTATCTGGGATGAGATCCTCAGACCCTTTGTGAGACCATATCCAGGTACAGTGGGACCTGGGCTCCTGTTGATGCATGACAATGCTAGGCCTCGTGCAGCTGAGTAGTTCCTGCATGATGAAGGCATTGATGCTATGGCCTACTTATTCCCCAGACCTGTATCCAACCGGGCACTATGGGGACATCATGTCTCATTCCATCCACCAGACTGTCTGGTAGTTGACTGATGCTTTAATCCAGGTCTGGGAGGAGACCCCTCAGGAAAACATCCATTGCCCCATCAGGAGCATGCCCAGGCGTTGTAGGAAGGTCATACAGGCACATTGAGGTCACACACTATTGAGCCTCATCAGGAGCATGCCCAGGCGTTGTAGGGAGGTCATACAGGCATGTTGAGGTCACACACTATTGAGCCTCATCAGGAGCATGCCTAGGCATTGTAAGGAGGTCATACAGGCACGTTGAGGTCACACACTACTGAGCCTCATCAAGAGCATGCCCAGGCGTTGTAGGGATGACATACAGGCACGTTGAGGTCACACACTATTGAGCCTCATCAGGAGCATGCCCAGGCGTTGTAGGGAGGTCATACAGGCATGTTGAGGTCACACACTATTGAGCCTCATCAGGAGCATGCCCAGGCATTGTAGGGAGATCATACAGGCACGTTGAGGTCACACACTATTGAGCCTCATCAGGAGCATGCCCAGGCGTTGTAGGGAGGTCATACAGGCATGTTGAGGTCACACACTATTGAGCCTCATCAGGAGCATACCCAGGCGTTGTAGGGAGGTCATACAGGTATGTTGAGGTCACACACTATTGAGCCTCATCAGGAGCATGCCCAGGCGTTGTAGGGAGGTCATACAGGCACGTTGAGGTCACACACTATTGAGCCTCATCAGGAGCATGCCCAGGCGTTGTAGGGAGGTCATACAGGCACGTCAAGACCATGAGCCTCATTTCTTTGTCTGCAGACATTTCCACTGAAGTTAGATCAGCCTGTAATTTGATTTTGGGCCTTCTTCCAAATCCAGACCTCCATTGAATATTAGTTTTGATTTACATTGATAATTTTTATGTTTTATTGTTCTTATTACATTCCACTATGTAATGAAGAAAGATTTGAAATGTAATATTTCATTCATTGATGTCTAGGACGTGGTATATCTAGTGTTCCTTTTGTATATAGGTTTTTGCATAAGCTATAAGCTTGAAGAGTTAGAGATAGCATTTTGAGAAATACGATATATATATAGATAGAGTGTATAAAAATATTAAAGATCTTCCCTGAGAAGGCGTTTTTGCACAAAAAAATCAGTTAAGTTGTCGTTCTGTTTCCAAATACGTATTATTTATCAACATGGATAAAACCGAGTTCATTGTCTTCCCCCAAGTTGCTCTTTCCCCCTACCCGACCTAACCATCACGGTCAACGACTGCACACTCTCACCTGTCCCCCACGCCAAGTGCCTCAGTTAGGAGTCTCAAACACAGGACTAGCCAGATATCCCTCCAGGGAAGGACCCAGACAAGGGTGGCTCCTTGCGGAGGACACCATAACCACCATATTAAGTGGCCCTTTTAGTCAATATCCAGCTCTTTTACAAGCTTAGAGATATGACAAGGGAATACCAAGGCCATGTATCCATCCACAGACAGCTGTTTCGGGGTGTTGCCCCTCATCAGTGTGGAGTTGGATTCTGCCTAGTAGACCAACATCACAAAGTATTCACTGATCTCAGGGAGACCAGTCCAAGAAAACACTGCGGGCAGCTGGCTAAAGCGCTCAACACAGTGAATTCCTAGGCCCATTGCCCCCTGGGAATTATGAATATGCAAATAGAGTCTGTGGAGCCTCGGTTAGGAGTCTCAAACACAGGACTAGCCATATATCCCTCCAGGGAAGGACCCAGCTAAGGGGTGGCTCCTTGCGGAGACCACCATAACCACCATATTAAGTGGCCCTTTTAGTCAATATCCAGCTCTTTTGCAAGCTTAGAGATGTGACAAGGGAATACCAAGGCCAGGTATCCATCCACAGACAGCTGTTTCGGGGTGTTGCAACAGTTTTGTAAAAGAAATAATACCAAGGTTTGCATAGCATACCTGATAAGGCCCCGTCACACACTACGATCTTGTTAATGATATCGTTTGTACATCATGGCTTTTTGGGTGTTACAATGTCGTTGCGTGTGACAAGTATAAAAGATCAACGATGAGTCGGCTGATCGTTCATCGGAGGTTGGTGATCACGACCTGAAACCAAGCGATGATCGTCCGTCCAACCTGCAGCATCGGTGAGTGACACCTTGATAACGATGTCGTTAACGACTTCGCCTATTCAGAACTGAAGGACGTAAGTGATCAAACGACCACAAGTATCGTTTGCTTGTCGCGGAATAGTTGCTGCGTCGTTAACGGTATCTGTACATGTGACACCTCACCGGCGATCATTGAACGTCGTTCAAGCGATCTACGTCAAGTCGGATCGTTGATCGGATCGCTCGAACGTTGACCGTGTGTGACGGGGCCATTAGACTCTACAGCTTCAATCAGCCGACATATGCAGCTAACAGGTGTGGAAGGATCAGAGATTCCCCCGCATCTGTCAACTTGCCTGTTAACTAGTAAGATTGCGCTGTCAAATTCTGACAGTGCAATCTAATATGTGCCGGTGGGGAGTGCATCATTCCCCTCACCCATCAGCAGCATTGTGATGTGATTAATGGATTGTAATGACAGCGTTGGGGTCAGGTGATGATGTCACGATCACGACACACTTACAGTAAACGCCGCCTGAAGTCACAGATGATCATTTGTGCTGGGCAGAGATGTGGATCAGCATGGCTCTGTACAGCACAAGTGATTGGACACTGCAGGCTTCAAGTCCTCTAGTGGGACTAGTAAATTCAGGAGTCAGAGTTGGAGTCGGTGGTTTGATTTACCAACTCCACAGCCCTGGTAAAAACAATAAAAATTGTGTTAAAAAATATGAAAAAAACCCACAAAAGTTTAAATCACTTCCTTTGTGCCCCATTGAAACTGAAACAATAAAAAACACATATATTTGGTATCGCCGCATTCAGAAATGCCCGATCTATCAAAATATAAACGTAGAATAAAATAAAGTAGGAACTGATTGCCAGAGAATCTCCGTATCAGATCCGCTCCCTGCAAAAATTCTTACTTCTATAACATTGATGTAAATGACGACGATATAATGAGTTGTATTAGATCAGATCGGACTCTGCCCTTTCTGTATGATGAGGGGTGTTATTGATTTCCTGTCTCTATGACAGGCCAGAATTATAAAAATACCAATATGAATTCAAGGTGTGATGAATTCCTGAAATGACTGAAGACTGAACTTTCCTGATCGGGAAAATGCATAATGAATAGGTGATAGGGCCCAGGACCTACCTAAGGCTAGGATCACACTTGGGAGACAGCTTTCTTTGACAGATCCGTTTCCGGATGTGGTTGTTTTTGCATGTTTTTTGTTTCATTATGTGTCACCGAAAAAGCGCATGTGTTAACGCATGGAGCACATATGTGTCATGCGTTAATGGATGCGTTAACGGATAGGGTCCCTTTTTGCATTTTTTTTTTTCTTTACGGATTCAAGGCTAGCCACACCCCTCAGCCAATAAGAAGGCCAGGTAATTTGGGGGTGTTGCCATTGGCCATTTTGACACATTGTGTCTGTGTTGGAGGCTCTGTGTTTATCATGGAAGGTGTACTGTTCCTGGAGCTGCGCTACCTGGTGTTCCATCATCGGCAGTTGCGACATGCCAGGTGTAGCCGGCTCTGGGTACATGAAGTAAACCTGCTCAGAGCCCAATATTGGTCCTTCCATGCTCTCTTCCAACAATTGCGGAGAATGCCGGCGGAGTTCCAACGTTATCTACAGATGTCCGTGGCTTCACTTGACGCACTCCTTACCCTGGTGGCCGATGACATATGTCGCCAGGATACACGTTGCCGGCCAGCCATATCCCCTGCCGTAAGACTGGTAGTGACTCTGAGGTACGTGCTGCCTTGTTTCCTGCACACACACTTTACATATATGATCACTCCCTGGCTGAGCATTACGTCATGTCATGTGTGTGTTCAATAGTAATGGTGTGTTTATTTTCATTTCAGGTACTTGGCTACAGGGGAGAGTTATGCCTCTCTTCACTACCAGTTCCGGATTGGCCGGTCGACCATCTGTGACATCGTGCCTGAGACCTGCGATGTCCTGTGGGCGAAGCTGCAGCCCCTCATGATGCCAGCACCCACCGCTCAAATGTGGCGTCAAAATACCGTGTGGTTTGGACAATTGTCCCAGTATCCAAATTGCATCGGTGCCCTGGACGGCAAACACATTAGGATCCGCAAGCCACCCAATAGAGGGACACATTTTTATAACTATAAGAAATTTTTCTCCATAGTTTTAATGGCCATAGCGGATGCCCAGGGAGCAGTTGTTGCAGTGGACATTGGGGCCTATGGGCACATAAATGATTCCAGGGTATTTAAAAACAGCAACAGGGGGACCTACCGTGGTGCAGCTGGTTCAGCTACACCAGGGCCCCGACCGGCTAGGGGGCCCCTCAAGCCTGCAGGGGGACCCCCAGCCGATCCCCATAACCCGATATCAGAGGCTCCCGGGCATGCACACTCAGCGAGGCTCAGCAGGTAGGAGAGCCGCATCACCAATAAACGCCCCCCCCTCCGCACCTCACCGACGGCCGCCAGCACCCCCCCCCCCACTCCTCACCATGGCCGCACCAGGGCCCTCTGGGCTCAAGGTCCACCACTACACAGCAACATTGGGAAAGCCCCCTATAACGGCTGGTTCCATATTCCCCCACCATGCCCTTTGCCTGGCGAAACGTAGCCCAATGTCCACTATGTGTTGGTTGCGGATGAGGCCTTCCAACTCCGTGTCAACCTTAAGAAGCCATATGCCAGCCGCACACTGACCCATACTCGGCGACACTTTCACATGCGGTTAAGTCGGGCACGGCAATACGTGCATCTTGGCCACAAAGTGGTGGGTCCTGGTCCCTACCATTCAGTTGCACCCTCACAATGCTGATAGCGTTGTGAAGGTGTGTGTTTGCCTACACAACGATGTTTGTCTCCAAGACCCACTCATAGTTGACCCATATGAATGGGATTCCACCTTGGTTGGCCTCCAACATGCCAATGTACGCTCTCCAGTGGCAGCGATGGAGGTTCGCAACCAATACGCTGACTATTTTATGTCTCAGGTTGGCCAGGTACATCTCGTTGCTGGACATATTTGAGTTCCGTCTTGAGTTTTGCGGCGAAAGTAGCCACTTTTGCGCTCCTCATATAGCTTTTGTTTATGTACACATGTTAAATACAAGTTGTGTTTTTTTTTTTTAACTAAAAACATTTGAAACCCATCGTTGTTGTGTTTTCCATCTGCTTAGTGAACACATGTAACATACACGTGCTGTGCCTTGTTGGGACACAAGGAAGGGCTAATGTAGCAAATCCTCAAACATACTCCCAAAAACAACTACCTTGCCCTGCGAATGGACTGGTAATACACAGCTGAATGAATTCAAGGGCAAACGTGGCTTGCCAGCTCATGTCTACATGTGTGTGTGTGTAACGTTCACCATGTGTCAACCACCCACAAAGTACCGCATGGATTTTTGAATGTGCATATGAAGGCCAAACACACATGACCCATGGCGCGCTCACTCAACGTGGTGACGTGAAGTAAGATACGCACCCTAGCATATGTTAGGTATGTCATGTATGGTGTGAATGTACCATTTGAAAAATAAGTCATGGTCTTGATACTGGCAACCTGTATGGGCAGAGTGGCACACCTCAATTGGCCAATACCCACATTATGTCACAAAGTGGCATCTACTCTACGTCTACTCTAGATTCATCATCGCAGACCACTGTTATATGTAGAGGGATTTTATTTCAATATTTAGCCGCCAGATTGTTCATTTCAGCACGAAATTGATAGTTGTATTGTGGCTCCAGAGTCACGAGGTCAGGAACATACGCACACATGCATTGCTGACATTGGTTCATGTTCTGGTTGTTTTCTCGGGCCCTAATGTTCTCGATTTGTCTTTGCAGAACACCGCTGTTGGTCCGCATGGTATCCTGGAGGCGATGCAGGCCATCCACCATCAGCATGTCACAATCTTCTTTTTGTATGTTGCGCCTTCTAGGCAGGGTGACCCTTGGTTGTGGAGCCGCTGCTGCCTGGGGTATCGATGATGACCGGCGCCTCGGACTGTGGTAGATTGACCTCTGGTTGTGTGGTCAGAGATGTCAGGAGGTCGCTCCCTGCCTTATGGGTGGTTGGCCCTTCCTTCCCCACTACTCTCCGCCACATCCGGTGTACTACTGTGAGTCCTGTATAGGGGAAGCAGGAAAAACATAAGTGACATGTAGTCGATATGGACATGTCAAACATATTTGCACAAAATAATGGTTTACGACATGTACATTCGTCCTGCAACTGTCCTTTGCAGAAACTGCAGCTGATCAAAATGCCTATATAATGCTGGCGGCTCAGCAGCGGCCCCACTCCGACATTTCTTTGACTCGCGAACATCTCTGACATAGCGATTCCGGATGGACCTTCAGCGGACGTGGACAATGTGGGCTACATATACCAAAAAGATCAAGTAATTAACAAAAAAACCCAAAAATCTAGCAATATACTTCTCAGACAATGAATAATACAGCTATGTGTTTTGGTTTTTGTTACTTCGGCACGGGGACATACCAATGTGTCGCTGTTGTTCCAGAGACATGAACTTGGAATCAGGGAGGGGGTCAGTGTATATGGTAGACCATATCTTCCTAGTCTTAATTACATTTTGGTGTCCGGGATGGGCCTGGTCCCACAGACAGCTATGTGGCTCAACCAAAGTTATTAAGGTTTCGCTGTCGATTTTCACGTTTTCCTGTGTCCTAGGCAAAAAAGAAATGAAGACGTAGAGAACATCAATGAAGGCACACATCTGTTTCAAACATTTATCCACATGTTTAAAATAATCCTTGCTATGAAAGCAGAGTACCCATTGCCCTTCGCCAAAGTCACACATGGGGGACATCAGTACGTACGAAAACAGGTGCCGTACCTCAGGGACAGCCTTGTGCGAAACCTTACTTCCTTTTGCTGTTGCTTTACAGCGTGTCTGATGGCTCCTTCACCTGTGTCTGTCACACATGGATCCTGATGATGATGTTGGCCATCAAATATCTCGTGTTTGTAACAAATTACATTAAAACCAGAGCCGTATTTGGAGTTCCTGCCGCCCTAGGCACCTTCAGTGGTCGCCCTTAATCCCCACCCCCCTACCCCCCGATCAGTCAGACTAAGCATATGTGCACGAAGGATGTTATTTTTCAGGCAGATCCGCACCGTATTCCGCCTGAAGAAGCAACAAATAAATGCTAAAAGACATGAGCTCCTGCACAGCAATGTAAAAACGGATTGCTGCTCATATGTTCAGTCTTTGAGATTTTCCTTTATAACTGTGCGCCCTATCTGTGCCCTATCTTTAATCTGAATTCCAGCACTCACAGATGTCAGTGCCCGTACCCTTCAGATAGTAGTGAATACCTCCATACACATGAGACTAAAGTTGGCTAAACCTGCGAGGACAGGCTAATGTGTATGGGGGCTCTAACTGATGATTGGTCAAGTGAAATAAGGATCCAGTATGTCCGATTATAGGCTGTAGATCCTTTTGTCCTCTAAGTGATAAGCTGCAGCCAGAGACGTCAAAGACCCCTTTCACATCAGCGATTCTGTCCGGATCCGGCAGATTTACCGCATCTGCCGCCTAATGACCAAGTTGCGGTACACTTGCGGCAAGCTCCCATTCGTTCTCTATGGGTCTTGCAGCAATTGCTGTTTTGCCGTGATCCGGCAAATCCGGCAGTTGCAGCTGCAGAAAAAAAATGCTGTTAGCAGCGTTTTGTTTTTGCCGCAGCAAGTGCCGGATCCAGCAGAACTGCACTTGCCACACCCGACCACAAGGCCCATATACAAGGCATGGGGCTTGACAGATAGGTGCTGCAAGTCGGCTGTTAGGCGGCAGATCCGGCGAATGAGTACTCCTGTATATGGGAGAGCAGAGCAAGCTCGCTGCCAGCCAAATGATCGGACACCCATCTATAGTGCTTAAGGGCTTTAGTCAATTGTTTGGCTGACATTCAGCTGTATTTTTAGTCAAGCACACTTGCCCTATAATGTTTTAGGATCAAGTCTGTTAAATTAAAGATGACAACATCCACATGACTACATCACCAGAACCATCGGCAATACAATAACACATCACTAGAACCCCTGTCAGTATATCACCAGAACCACTGTCAATACAGTAATACATCACCAAAATCAGTCAATACATCAACAGAACCCCCATCAATACTATAATACATCATCACTATCAGTACATCACCACAACCACCAGCAATACAATAATACATAATCAGCACCATCGTCAATACATCACCAGAAGAGTATGTTTCCTATATAAATGTGTATGCAGATTAAATGTCCCATACTGCTCATCCTCCTCCCACATGTCCCATACTGTTCCATGCAGCTGATTCTCACCCCCATTCCCTAAATCCCATGTTGCTTATCCTCCCCCTTACGTCTCATGTAGCTCATCCTTCCCCCATCCCCATTCCATGTTCAATGCAGCCTCTCCCCTCCCATGTTCCACACAACCTCTCACCATCCCTCATCCATGTAGCTTCTCCCCCTCCCATGCTCCATGTAGCTTCTCCCCCTCCCATGCTCCATGTAGCTTCTCCCCATCCATCCATGTACCTTCTCCTTCTATCCCTTCATCCATCCATGTACCTTCTCCCCCATCCACCAAGCCATCCATGTACCTTATCCCTCATCCCCCCTCCATACATGTACCTTCTTCCCCAATCATCCATCTTCTCCCCCCTTTTCCAAGCCACCCCCATCCATCCATTTTCTCCCCCCTTTTCCATACCGGCCCCCCAACCCATCCATCCCATTCTGCCCCCTCTTCCAGGCCACCCCATCCATCCATCACATTCTGCACCCTCTTCCAGGTTGCCACATCCATCCATCCATCCATGTATCCCACTCTGTCCCCCTTTAGCTGCTATCTTCGGCTGTAACAGCGCCTTACGTGACTCCACACTCCGGATCCCGGCAGCTTCTTCCTCTGCGGCTCCCGGTCTCTCGTTCGCCGGCACCAGGCAGCTTCTTCCTCTGCGGCTCGCAGTCTCCCACTCGCCGGCACCAGGCACCTTTTTTTTCTGCGGCTCCCAGTCTCCGGTACCAGACACCCGACAGCTTCTTCCTCTGTGGCTCCCGGTCTCTGGCACCAAGTACCCAGCACCTTCTTTCTCTGCGTCTCCTGGTCTCTTGCACCAGGTACCTGGCCCCCGGCAGCTTCTTCCTCTGTGGCTTCCAGTCTCTGGTACCCAGCACCAGGCACCCGGCACCCTCTTCCTCTGCAGCTCCCAGTCTCCGGCACCAGGTACCTGGCACCCTCTTCCTCTGCGGTTCCCGGTCTCCCACTCACTGGCAACAGGCACCAAGTACCCAGCACCTTCTTAGGGTACCTTTACACGCCGCTACTGGATGGTGGCAACAACCGGGTACTTCACGTGCACGAGCACGCACAAACGGTTGCAAACGGTAATCGCACCACCTTTACACGCTGCAACAAGGTGCGCTACAGTAGGTTACATCTATCTCTAGATACACCGCCGTGTGTCTCAAGTTACCTTCTGCCGAGCACCTTACCTCATTTACACACCGCTGCAACAAGCTAATATGGGCGGTCCTGGTGCAGCAGGGACAACACATAGGCGTGCCACAATTGTGGATTACAAGACGCCCGTACGCTGATAGGACAAAGCAAGAACATCATGATTGGGCAGGCAGCACAGGAGGCTGACTAATACATGACGCTCGAGCAATTGTGTAGTGTGACTTGTCAGCTCCTTAAATATGCCGCCCTATGCAGCGACTACCAATCGTAATGCAGGAGCTTCCTCCAATGATCGCTGAAGGGGCGCGGTATCCCGGAGGCTGTGTCACGCCCCAGGTACATACCAGGTACATCGCATGGTGTAGTGACAACCCTTCTGTTCCTTCTTTACACGCTGATACAGGTCGCTACAATCGCCTGGGTAGCCACCTGTTTCAGGGCAGTGCTCGGAAACAGGTGCCGCTACTGGCGGGTGGCTACAACCGTCTTCACACGCCGCTACCACGGGTTGAATTGGTGGTGCAAGATACATTTCTCTCATGTACCCGGTTGTTGCCACCATCCAGTAGCGGCGTGTAAAGGTACCATTACTCTGCGGCTCCCGGTCTCTGGCACCAGGTACCTGACCACCGGCAGTTTCTTCCTCTGCGGCTCCCAGTCTCAGGTACCCAGCACGAGGCAGCACCAGGCAGCACCCGGAACCCTCTACCTCTGCGGCTCCTGGTCTCCGGTACCAGGCACCGGCACCCTCTTCCTCTGCAGCTCCCGGTCTCTGGCACCATGTACCCGGCAGCTTTTTCCTCTGTGGCTCCCAGTCTCTGGCACCAGGTACCCGGCACCCGGCAGCTTCTTCCTCTGCGGCTCCCAGTCTCCGACACCTGGCAGCACCCGGCGCCCTGGCATCCAGGCGCCCTGGCACCAAGGCATCCTGGCATCCAGTTTCCCAGCACCCTGGCACCAGGGCACCCAGCACCAGACACCCTGGCACCCTGCCACCAAGCACCTGTCACCAGGCACCTTCGCACCAAGTCGTGCCGGCACCCTGGCACCAGGTGCCTGGTTTTGTACTGTATTAATATACACTACGAAACCCAAATAAAATCAAAGCAAATGTGTGAAAAATAATACAGAATGAATACTTACCCTCCGCTGGGTGTTCGAGAGCTGGGAGCAGCTGCAGGTATCGACCTGCAAGGAACTGCCAAGACCGCTGATTGGCCGCTCGTGGTCATGTGATATGTATGTCATGGACATCACATATCACATGACCGCGAGCGGCCAATCAACATTCACAGGCCCTGGAAGGTCGATACCTCAGCAGGATCTCCCGGCTCCCTGAACACATGGCGGAGGGTAAGTATTCATTCTGTATTATTTTTTACACATTTCGCTTACTTTAATTTGGGTTTTGTAGTTTTTATTAATAGACTACGAAACCCAAAGGGGCATCACAGATGTGACACAGGGGAGGAGGAACAGGATTCTCCCTCCCGTGTGTGACGTCAGTGCCAGCGTATTCTAAACGGCGATGTGTAATTCCAGGGGGAATAATGGGCTCCTATGGGAGAATACATAGGTGCCGGTGCACAAAGAGTTGACATGTCAATTCGATTAACGCCAGCGCTTTCTCTCATAAAAGCGTTGCGTATTTTACTCTGTGTCTGTACGGTAATGTGATTTTCCCACTCATTTTGCCGCAGATACAGAGGCGCATTGTGCATTTTTGAAAAGCGCGTGCAAAAAAGGGCTAAAACAATGTGCAATGTGTGAACGCAGCCTTATAGTAGTTGTGGCTTCTCCTATACTCCACTTGCTGGACTCTTGCGTCCCCCCTTGCGCTTCCATTGTCTTTGTCTACGTAGTTTAAAAGATCAAAATATTTACAGGTTAGTTTAATTTAATAAAAAAAAGTGCATGAAAAAGTATAAGGGTACCTTTACACGTCGCAACATTGCATGCAATTTCACTTGCAACTTACTGGTTGCAGTGAAATCATGGAGACATTGTTACATTTGTACACGGCAACAAGATAGAACAACGTGTCCATGATTTCACTGCAACCAGTAAGTTGCAAGTGAAATTGCATGCAATGTTGCGACGTGTAAACGGTACCCTTAAGAATTGGAGCAAACCCTGAGCAGTGCAGCTTCCTGGGCTGTAAATAATGGACAGAGATGAAGGGGTTAAGAATGGAGTGATGACAAGAAGTCAGGGAGGTTTTTTTCTTTAAGGAGTCTCAGGTTACAATGGCTGTAATGGCTGCCAGCAGTGTGAGCCTCTGTGGGTAGAGGACCTGTGTCCTCCAGGGTGCACAGCTCAGCCTCACATTCCATATGGAGGAAGATGGGGGTTTGTTTTGTTGCATTGAACTCAACAAGGAAGTGAAACTGAGGAACTTGTATCAGAGTTTACAAGCTGCAGGGTGAGATCCTGGAGGAAACCTGAGCAACTTCCTAGATCTCTTTCCTCTCTGCGCTGGGATCTCCAAGCAACATCTGCAGCAATGCTGGGAACATAGGGGCAAAGCCTGCGCCAGGGCCCACACAGGTCTGGTAACTGATGTCTCTATGGATAGATACAATGTATTGTATGTCAGCAGTGTGGTGTGCACGTGGCCGGATTGTGGCCCTCAGTAATGGTGTGTCCGCAGCGGTGTGGTGTGCATGTGGCCGGATTGTGGCCCTCAGTAATCGTGTGTCCGGGCGGTGTGGTGTGCACGTGGCCGGATTGTGGCCCTCAGTAATGGTGTGTCCGGAGGCGGTGTGGTGTGCACGTGGCCGGATTGTGGCCCTCAGTAATGGTGTGTCCGGAGCAGTGTGGTGTGCATGTGGCCGGATTGTGGCCCTCAGTAATGGTGTGTCCGGAGCGTGTGGTGTGCACATGGCCGGATTGTGGCCCTCAGTAATGGTGTGTCCGGAGCGGTGTGGTGTGCACGTGGCCGATTGTGGCCCTCAGTAATGGTGTGTCCGGAGCGTGTGGTGTGCACATGGCCGGATTGTGGCCCTCAGTAATGGTGTGTCCGGAGCGTATGGTGTGCAGTTGGCCTGATTGTGGCCCTCAGTAAGGTGTGTTCGGAGCAGTGTGGTGTGCATGTGGCCGGATTGTGGCCCTCAGTAATGGTGTGTCCGGAGCGTGTGGTGTGCAGTGGCCGGATTGTGGCCCTCAGTAATGGTGTGTCCGGAGCAGTGTGGTGTGCACGTGGCCGGATTGTGGCCCTCAGCAATGGTGTGTCCGGAGCGGTGTGGTGTGCACGTGGCCGATTGTGGCCCTCAGTAATGGTGTGTCCGGAGCGGTGTGGTGTGCACGTGGCCGGATTGTGGCCCTTAGTAATGGTGTGTCCGGAGCGGTGTGGTGTGCACGTGGCCGGATTGTGGCCCTCAGTAATGGTGTGTCCGGAGCGGTGTGGTGTGCACGTGGCCGGATTGTGGCCCTCAGTAATGGTGTGTCCGGGCGGTGTAGCTGGGTTTTCCAGTGTTGGAGTGTGCGGTAGTACGGCTGATGTAGCAGGGTGAGGTTACAATCCGCGCTATAATTGTTCATTCATGTGTTGATCAGTATTCGATCTCGCTGAGGATGTTACCTCTGAGTATTTAGATGGAGAGTCCCAGCTGAGTGCAGCAGCCTCCAAGTGAATGAAATCTCCCAAATCTCCATCCATTCTGCCTATCTTCACCCTTTGAAATCCGACATACAATCCGCATGTAACTTTGTTGTGGATCATTACCAGATGTTTTTTTTTCATCACCTGGGGACCCATCTTTAGGTTGTGCGCACTGATTTCTAGGTCAAGGTTTGATGCATGGCCCGGCGCCCGATCTCATGGCCAAACTCAAAGGCGTCAAAGAAGACCTGACACACTCCTACCTAGGCCGCAACACTCAAGGTACCGTTAGAGTACCTTTACACGTCCAACATTGCATGCAATTTCACTGGCAATTACTGGCTGCAGTGAAATCATGGACACATTGTTACATTTGTACACCGCCCAAATGTAACAATGTGTCCATGATTTCACTGCAACCAGTGAGTTGCAAGTGAAATTGCATGCAATGTTGCGACATGTAAAGGTACCCTTATGGCCACTTTACACATCCCGATATCGGCGTCCAACTCCAACAAAAGTCACGTGGTTCATGCGTTGGCCCCGATATCGTTCGTCGCGTTGTATAGTGTAAATGTCCAATACGATGCACGAACGATGCAAAAACGATATCGGGGAAGAATGAGCATGCTCTCCAACGGCCCGATATTGGATGGACGATCTGGCAGGATCGTGCTGTGTGACAAGCCCAACAACGATGTGCAGTACAACTTCCCCTATTCTCTCCCATGTTAAATGGTTGTTCCTGGGTCGCGTACAAGGGGGTGTACACATCGCAGTTGCGTTGCCTGCCATATCGCGCTGTGTAACACTCCTATGCGATCTTGAAATTCTGCCCAGAAAAATGCGCGCTCCCGCGGCGTTGGATCCAACATCGAACCGATGTTGGGACGTGTAAAGTGGCCATTATAGAGATACATTGCTTGCAACTCACTGGTTGCAGTGAAATCATGGAAACATTGTTTCATTTTGTGGCTGTGTACAAATGTAACAATGTGTCCATCATTTCACTGCAACCAGCAAATTGTCAGTGAAATTGCATGCAATATTGCATCGTGTAACGGTACCCTCCGATGTGTAAATTAAGGGTGTGTGCATTGAGAAAATAATTGATTTATTCATTTATTTAGCACTATTAATTCCACAGCACTTTATATACATTACCAACACTGTCCCATTGGGGCTCATAATTTAAACCTACTATCAGTATGTATTTGTAGTGTGGGAGGAAACTGGAGAACCTGGAGGAAACCCACACAAACACAAGGAGAACATACAAACTCCTTGTATATGTTGACTCCTTGGTGGGATCTGAGCTCAGGACCCCAGCGCTGTAAGACTGCAGAGCTAACCACTGAGCCACCGTATACAGTGCTAACCACTGAGCCACCGTATACAGTGCTAACCACTGAGCCACCGTATACTGTGCTAACCACTGAGCCACCGTATACTGTGCTAACCACTGAGACACCGTATACAGTGCTAACCACTGAGCCACCGTATACAGTGCTAACCACTGAGCCACCGTATACAGTGCTAACCACTGAGCCACCATATACAGTGCTAACCACTGAGCCACCGTATACAGTGCTAACCACTGAGCCAGCATATACAGTGCTAACCACTGAGCCAGCATATACAGTGCTAACCACTGATCCACCATACAGTGCTAACCACTGAGCCACCATATACAGTGCTAACCACTGAGCCACCGTATACAGTGCTAACCACTGAGCCACCGTATACAGTGCTAACCACTGAGCCACCATATACAATGCTAACCACTGAGCCACCATATACAATGCTAACCACTGAGACACCGTATACAGTGCTAACCACTGAGCCACCGTATACAGTGCTAACCACTGAGCCACCGTATACAGTGCTAACCACTGAGCCACCATATACAGTGCTAACCACTGAGCCACCATATACTGTGCTAACCACTGAGCCACCATATACAGTGCTAACCACTGAGCCACCGTATACAGTGCTAACCACTGAGCCACCATACAGTGCTAACCACTGAGCCACCGTATACACTGCTAACCACTGAGCCACTGTGCTGTCCAAAATGCTGCTTTGTGCAGTACAGGCAGTGGATGGATTTATGGAAATCCTGTGCCCTCTGTGCTTGTTTTAGACACTGCGTAATCTGACATGTGGTGTGGCTTCCCGAGTCACAGTATTTTTGTGAAGATGTGAGTGTTCTCAGTGGGAGGCACAGCGACCCAGAATCCTGATCGTAGGCTCTGACAGTGGGTTCTCCCGCATCGGACCCTAGCATCTTTACGAGCAGTCTCCAGAGCGCAAAAGCCTGATTGTGGGCACTTATTTCCTCTGTGTGAACCCTGTATTTTCTGCACTGTAGAATAGGAAAGTTTGTGCCCTTCAACTTTCTATGTCTGATTTGTTCCATACGGTCACATGGGTTCATCTCTGCACAAACGTACATGGATTCTTATATATCTCGATCAGATTTATGGAACAGAGAAATGCTAGCAACTCATTTTGGATAGATTGTCATCTATCACATGACAAACGTTGTGGTTCTTTTTTTCTTTTAACTTCCTATATTTTAATTCCATTATTATCTAATCAAAATGATCATCTATGAAGATAAGAGGGGGGATGTGACCCGCCCAGGGGTCTATGGGAACTCCATATCCAGGCGTTTACTGTAAGGGGATGTCATGGTGGCCTGCCCGGACCCGTACCTGGAGTCACTTGGAAAAGGGAAAAAAAACAAAAAAAAGAGGAAATAAAGTCTTGTGACATCACCTGCAGTTTCTGGTGGTCTCGCCAGCGCTGCTGTCAGACCACCGGGGATGGTGGTATTGCAGCCAGTTGATAACGCTCCCTGCAGGTGACCCGCCCAGGCCGGGGTACTCGGAGCTCGGGCCCGGTGTCAGGGGGACGCTATCACGGGTGGCGGCGCCCGAGTCCGTGGCTCAAGGGGTCTGTGACTTCTAAAATATATAGTTTTTGTTAGAATGGTTCGTGACGCCACCTATAGTACCTGGTGAGGGATCACCAGCGCCGCCACAGGCCTCCAGAGGGCGTTGGTATTGCAGCAAGGGTGGTATAGACACACAAAGGCAGTTTCACTCTTTCCGGGTACTTTACTGGAAACAAGCATCCAAGGAATACATGGTCCGCAGTTCAGCACTGATAGAATACACAGGTGACCGTCCGGGTGACTGTAAATTGATGCAAGGTGGTTTGGAGGTACCTGTGGTATGCCTTAGTTAATGAACCAGTGTCCGGTTAGCCCTGCCTCGGATAAGTCTGTTCCCAGTCCCGGTGAGGTAGTAATGGAGTTGCCCTCTCTCTCTCTCGGCTACTTGGACCCCGACCTCTATTGAGAATCGGGTGGACCGCTCCGTGTGTGGCAGGGTGCTGTGGCTGGTAAACAGGCCGCAGCTACCAGTTGCTGTCTACGGCGGTGGACTCCGACCGTTTCCTCAGATTTCTGTGGGGACTGGGGAAGCTCCCGGAGTATGGTCGCTCCGCACTGGGGTTCCCCCTTTCTCTCCCGGGCCCAGACTTGCGCGTCATGCACCCTCTCTCAAGGTCCCCTCAGAACCCCCTTTCATCTTCCCTCAGGTTCAGTCTGCAACTTTTCTGTTCTGTCCTTCCGACTCCGCTAACCCTCCCCCTAGGGTACCACCCCGGCTTGAGTGTGGGAGTGCTGGAATTGTGTCCCTCCTACCAACCCTGCATCCACTTTCAGTTGGGATAATTACATCGCTTTTATGGGTGTAATACCCCGGTGTGACGCCTGACCAAAGGGGTGCCACACAGGCAGTGTTGGAACCCCAGGGCAATGTAGCTGCTGTGCTGGTTGTCATGGTAGCAGCTTTACTGGCAACAGTTGTTAGTAGTTCAGGTACAGTCTTTGAGGGTAGCTGGCCAGGTAGTCGCTGGGGAAAATAAAGTCTCCAAGAGTGCTCCTTCCTTAGTACCTTCACTGTCCTTTGCTGTCTTTCCTTGCGCCTCCTTACTATCCTTGCGCTGTCCTGCACAACCCACTTGTCTACCAGGCCCGTTGTGTGCTATGAGGTTACCCTTCTTCTCTAAGGGGCTCAACCCGGTTTAGTGTCTGGTGGGGCTGCACGTTCTGGACGAGGTCGGGGCTGCTGAGCAAACTCACGACCAATCGGTATTGCCAGCTCAGGGTTAGACTCGCATTCACTGTGACTCGGAGCTGGTACCCCGTTGTGGACCCGGATTCCCCCAGACTGTCAATATGGACCGGCACTGGGTTTCCTTTTTCTGTCTGGGTCGCCACTCCTTTTCGGATGCCCTCCCTGTGGTGTCCCTCTAGGACTCGTTCCTTGCTTCGTCCCTCAGACTAGACTGCTCTTGTCTGTGTGTTTTTTCCCGCTCCTTCTACCTATAGGGCACTTTTAGATCAGATAAGGATGGTTAGGGATCAGCTAGCACGGTGCAGGGTGCAGGTAGTGATGGCAGAGGAGGGCAGAACGAGTTGACAGATTCCCTTTAAGATAAGAAGCCAAAGCAGATATTCCATTTTTCTGTTTTCATCAGTGCACAGCAGTAGATGTGATTTATCTGGGTGAGAGGCCTCTGATAATAGGCTAAAAGTCACGTTTTCTTCCTCTCTGAAGAGGCAATTCACATATTTAAATAGTGTTGTGTGAACGGTGGCCTAACACAGCGTGTGCCCTGCTCATGAGCCCGCTCTGTACAACTGGACTGTAAATAGGACCTACCAGTACATCCCAATACGGGAAGCTGATCTGCAATGTATGCGCGGTCTTTTAAAGTTTTCTGTTTGTTCATACCAGCGGAAAAAAAAATGATACATTACGATATATCTATTTTTGAAAGGGTCTATTTAATGGCTGTAGCTAGCGCTGTCCGGAATTTGCTGGGATTGTCCCTATGTTAGTTTTCTGTTGATCTTCACTTTTGAGCATTTTAGCACTGACCTGGGTGAGGCTGTGCGCTCGCGGTGCGTTTCTTTTTTAACGTATTTTTTGTTTGCAGGTTTTCAGCCGTCTGTAAGGAAATACTTGTGCAAAGTCAATGAGGATCCCGCAGTGTTGTGGACACGTTCAGGGTTTTTTCCTTGCAGATTTTGGTGCAGAAAAAATATGCAGAATATCAATTCTGTTTGGATTTTTGCCTTAAATTTTTTTCATTGACTGCATAAAAAAACAAAAACGTGCAGACAAAAACACTTGTTTATTGCTGCAGTGTTTTTCCTGCCAGAAGTTGCAGTCTCTCCATTGTTTTTTTTAATTTTTTTTTTTTTGTCTTTTTTGTTCTCTTACGCTCCATTCACATTGTGCATTTTTGGTCTGTTTTTGCTGCTAATCCCAGGAGTGGAACAATCAGAGTGAAAGTGTAATGGCGGGTTTACACGTCGCGATATCGTAGTACGATTTCAATCAAAAGTCACGTGGTTCAATCGTTGGAGCCGAAATCGTTCTTGCATTGTATGGTGTGAACGTCCAATACGATGCAGGAACGATGTCAGTGCGATATCGGGGATTGAATGAGCGTGCTATTCAATGCTCTGATATTGAAGGAAGATTGAAGTTGGATCGTGCTGTGTGACAGCCCAACTCCGATGCGATTTCAAACGTCACCCATTCACTCCCATGTTAACTATGCGATCCTGGGTTTGGGGGCGTAGACATCGCACGGACGTTGTATTCCGATATCGCAGCGTGTAAACATTCAATGCGATGCGGGAGAAACGTGCACTAAATGCGCGCTCCCGCGCCATTGAACTGCGATATCGGAACGCGATTGAAGCGTGTAAACCCACCTTCATAGAAACACGTCACCCCTTCTGTATTTATCACCCACTGCTGGTTTTGGCTACAAATACTGATGAGCAAAAACAGTCAAATTAATGCACAGTGTGAATGGAGCCTTACACCGTGCACTGCATGTCCGTTCTGTACATTTTCCATGTTCATTAAACAAATCCATTAGGGTACCGTCACACTTGGCGACGGTACCGCCGATTTGTTAGGCGATGCAGGGGCGTGGCCTATCTGCACCGACATCGCCCCTTCATCGCCTAATGTAATTAGTTGATGGCGATGCCTCTTACTGGTCGCCTGGTTTCAGAGCAGCGCTGTGAAACCAGGCGACCAATCTGGGCGATGTGTATCGCCCTATGTAAACGGCCGCCGGCGACCTGTGAGGCGATGGGAGCCTCACATAGCTCCCGTTGTACTGCATCGCCGCTGGGGTTTTGAGACCCCGGCAGTGATGCCACTTGTCAGCTCGCCGGTGCGGCGCTGCAAGTGTGTCCCCATGTAAACGGGTGGCGGCGACGCTGGCGGGGCGCCAAGAGCGTGCGCGCTCCCGTCAGTCGCCGCCGACATCTCCAGCGAGGTGGCACCGTGTGACGGGCCCCTTAAAATTATAAAAACAGATGAAATATGGATGGCAGCTCATGTGTGATCCAGGTCAAAGTAGCACATGCTGTCTTTTTTTTTTTTTTTTTTTTAGGCCGGGGGTTCCATGAGCGTATGACAAATCTGACCGGTTTTCATCCAGAACAGTTGTACAAATAAAATCCATTTGTTATTCACTGTGTTATGCTTATGTGCGTTGTTTGTTTTTTAGCTTCCAGTAGACGTGCATGTTTTATTTCAGCAACTATTATTCTACGATTGTTTTACAGTGTTCTGCGCTACAGAATGGTTCTGTATCTTTAAAAATTGAACGACGTATAAATGGTCTGTGTGCACTGTCTTACACCCATAGACCTGGATTGCAGGGTGTCATCCAATTTACGTGGCCATATACAACATGCTGAAAGATTATTTGCTTCTTTTTAATTCCATATACAACTGAGGAAAAAAAACTCGCTGCTCAGTGCTGCCTTTTTGAATAGCCTTGGTCCGAGTGCAATGCAATATATTTTTTTTTATGTATACGTTCTTGCATTGCACACATTCGATATATCCACTCTTCTGAGCACTGAGTTACACCTAGCGACATTTCAGAGATCCCGACAACGATACGACCTGGCAGGGATCGCTGGAATGTCGCTAAAGGCCCCATTACACGGTACAAGATCGTGAACGATATCACTGAAACGTCAAGGGTTTGGAGTTGTTGAAACGACATTGTTAGGACGTCGTTATGTGTGACACAGAGATACGACTACGATAAATCGTTGGATCGTTGATCACACAGAACATGTTCTCAAATCAAATGATCCTCGATCAGCCAACCTGCTGCATCGTTGTGTGTGACACCGCGATAACGATGTCGTTAACGACTTTGCCTATTCACAGCAATGAGCAGGGATCGTTCGCTGGGTTGTGTGAACGATAGCTGCTCACCACATCGTTGGTGCGTCGTCCACGATATCTAGACTGTTGACATCTCACTAACTATGTCAAAACAATGTCCTAACGACCGCACGCCCCCGAGATCGTTAGTGACATCGTTTCAACATTGCAGCCTGTAACGGTACCTTAAGTGGTCGCTGGTGAGACACCACACAGGCAGATCTACTCACCGATGTGGCGTCCCCCAGCAGTCGTTGGGATTTTTCACTGTCACGGGCGTACCATGGAGATTGTTGGTCGTTGCCCCTGTCACATACACCGATGCAGCATGGCCAGCGGGAGATCGACAATGAAAAAATGGTCCAGGCCACTCCGTAACGATCAGCGATCCCACAGCGGGGGCTGCTAGGTGTCACACGCAGGGATATCGCTGGCGAGGTCGCCGCAATGTAACAAAACCTGTGACGCTGCAGTGATGTTGTTAGCGATATCGCTACGTGTAACGGGGCCTTTACTTGCACACACAAGCCATCAGTCCATGTGTAAGAACATTGATTTTGCATTGGTGCAATGTTTTGCATACGGGACCACACATGGTTATTTAATGCGCTCATCAGAACACGAGCCTTTGATTTGCTCCCTTTTGCGTATTGAGCATGTATGCACGACTGATGAAATCAAGTGTACATTGCATTAGGGAGTTAGAAGAGATGGTTGTCACCCTTACCCCTCTATTCCTCCAAATGCTGTCTGAGCTATGAGGGGGGCTGTATATTTGTAGCAATCCTTGTAGCACTCCCTCTTCTTGTCACCTCTTGTGTACATTGATGTAGAGCGCATCTTCCCCATCATACATGTCCCTACTTGTGGCGGTGCCTCCATTAGAGACTGTGGTATTATATGGCCTCGGGGACGGGGGGGGGGCTGCATTCATGTGTATTTTATTCTTTCAGTCTCAAAGTCAATAGGTATAGGGCGCAGGCGTCAATGAGCGAGGAGGCCGTGTACACAGTAATGTCTATCACTATGAAGAATAACCGCTATTCATAGGTAATCCATGGGTGCTGATTCCAGACAATCTGGGTGCCAGGGTGCCGGAGAGGATTATTCTTCTGTTGGGTTTTATTTTTCTTCAGTTTACACTTGGACAATGGAAAATCTTCATCTCCAAAGAACGTGGTCTCGGTGATGATTTTGGCCTTGAACCACAAGGCTTACAGTCTATTTTTCATTAGGGTTTCTAACTAGTTTGGGTTAGTATTCCCATGACTCATGGATAATCAGGAAAGCAGTGTGTCCTCTAATATGCTTTGGAAAGAATTGCTATCTGATTCTTGATCTGGTGGATTCCTATGGCATTCAACCAATCCCACTTTGGGGTGCAATGATCTTCCTTTATGGGGCCTCCTAAATAAGCACGAGGTTCTACTATGTCTGTCATTTTTGATGGAATCTATGATTGAGTCTTCCAGGCAAATGTGTACACAACCTTAGTAGATGACTAAAGTAGACTGTTATCACAAAGAGCGCCATAACCTCTTGAGCTGCAGCGACTGGTTCCACTATGTATAAGAACCTATTACTCATGGTCATGAAAGGGTCCCAACTTTGCCTCTCAATTAAAGACTGAGATATAATGCTATGGGAATATTAGAGTGAACATCATTTACAAAGTAAAATATTTTCTGAAAACTCTTTTACCTTGGTCACATTTAGACAAGCTAACGGCAGCCATTAAATGACCACCAGTTTGCTACATGCAAGGCGGTCTGCTAATGGAGTGTTTCACACTGATAACACTCCCTTGTGCACTGTTTGATCGTTCTGGGCAGCATATTATCAGCTCATATGTCGATATGCTTTCGAGAAGGATGACTTCTCGGCTTGCTGACTCGGCAGCCTGTTGGTCACCCCACCTTCTAACTAGGGGTCTCCTCTTTTTTCCATTGCTCCTAAAACCAAAATGGCATAGAAATGTCTCTTCTCACCCGATGAACTAGTGTTTTGCTCATCTATTGGGCGGTTGCCAGTCTGTTTAGCATCCCCCCCCCTCTTCCCGCTATGTGGTGACTGACAGGCTAATGAGTAGATCTAAGACCCTTTATATGGGCCCATTTTGATAGGTCAATAATCAAGAAATGACCGTTCCTTGGAGAATCCCCGATATCGCATTGACATCGTTCCTGCATCGTATTGGACGTTCACACCATACAACGCAGGAATGATATCGGGTCCAACGATCGAACCACGTGACTTTTGATTGAAATCGTACTACGATATCGCAACGTGTAAACCCGCCATGAGCGTGCTATTCAATGCTCCGATATTGCATAGCAATTGAAGCCGGATCGTGCTGTGTAAACGCACAACTACGATGCGATTTGAAACGTCACCCATTCACTCCCATCTTAAGTGTGCGATCCTGGGTTGGGAGGCGTAGACATCGCACGGACGTTGTATTTTGATATCGCAGCGTGTAAACATCCAATGCGATGCGGGAGAGACGTGCACTAATTGCGCGCTCCCGCGCCATTGAACTGCGATATCGGAACGATATTGAAGCGTGTAAACCCACCATCACTATTTGACCTACAATGCAATGCAGGGAAAGTAGATATAGCGGACAGTGCAGGTCCCCTGTAGTAGCCCTATGCAGTGTAATGGTGGAAGTTCAAATTCTTGATATTAGAATGAGCACTTAATAGTTAATTATGGTATTTTACATGGAGTTTATGGTATTTGACGTTTCGTTACCTTAGGAGGTCACTTCCTTTTTCTGTGGCACCGAGACAATCTTTGCATTGTCTCTAGGTGAGTTAACGTTGCAGTTCTCCTTGTGCTGTGCCCAGCGGCAGTGTGAATGTCTGCTCTACTTGATGGGCATGTAACAATATGGAATGCTGTGTTTCTTATTCTTAGTATCAGTCTTCATTAAAAGGAATTGTACAAGCAGATGGGGACCCTTTCTCGGTGGAGTTTGCTCACTATATGATTCCAGAGGTGTAACATTTGTAGCACGCTCCAAAGCATGTTATTCTGTGCGTCCAGAGGCGAAACTACAACAGGTGCAGGGGTTGCGGTGATACCCGGGCCCTGGAGACTGGGGGGCCGCAAAAGTGTCTTTGGCCTATAGAAAAAGACTAATGTTATTAAAGATCTGAAATAATTGGGGGCCCGTAAGGTTCAAGTTACGCCACCGGGGGGGTGTATTCTGCTTTAGTGAAACTTGATTTTTTGAGAAAAGAAAGAAGTTTCCCGAGGCCCAAAGACAGCAGAAGGATGACGTACCCACCATAACATGGGGCACTAGGGACTCCTTTATACTCAGGGGTGGACCTACCGTGGTGCAGCTGGTTCAGCTGCACCAGGGCCCCGACCGGCTAGGGGGCCCCTCAAGCCTGCAGGGGGGGGCCCCCAGCCCACCCCCATGACCCTGTGTCAGAGCAGAGGGGGTTAACTGAGGTAAGCTTCCTGCCTCCCTTGGCTGATCCTGCCCCTCCTCTCCTCTGCCGCCCCGGCTCCCAGGACTATCGGCGGCAGGGCCGCAGTAGGAGCCGCAGCACCTATAGCACCCCCCCCCACCCGCTCCTTCCGAACGACCGCTAGCACCACCCACTCCTCGCCGACATCTGCTACAACCAAATTTAATTCGATTCAATGGCGCATTTTAAGAGGGATCTGTCAGTAGATCAACCCTCCTGAGCCATACTGCAAGCCAGTAGGTGAACACATTGTGATCTGCAAGCCAGTGGGTGAACACATTGTGATCTGCAAGGCTCAGTGCCCATGACAAGCAAGCCACAAGAAAAACCGTTTGTTATAGCGTTTTGCAGCTTGCTTGTCCGTTGTTTTGAACCATGTGGGTCACAAAGTGGCTGCAATCACCTGCGTTATGCTGCAATGTAGCGGTGGCATACAGCGATCTTTGGACATGTGATCTTTAAAGTTACCATGTAGCCCAGCCGTAATTTTAATTCACACCTTCTTATTCTAAGGTCCATGCTTGAGCCACACTCCTCTGTACCACCGCAGGTCTCCTGACTTTAACATCTTCATGTATTTATTTTGCTCACTTATATAGAGCCATTAATTCTTCAGCGCTTTACAGATAAGGCTCTTATAGTCAGGAGAACCATGTTTGAACCAGATATTAAAGAGAATTTGTCAGCAGACTTTCTCTATGTAATCTGAAGACAGCATGCTGTAACATACAAAGATTACGCTATGCCTCTCATTGCACTCTGTGTTGTGTACCTGCAATGTTTGTTTTAGTGCCATGAGCTTATCATTGCTGTGATTAGCTCGCTAGGAACTTATCCGAATCCTCCCTCTCTTGTGATTAGCAGCATTCTGTCCATAGACATTTGTATACAGAGGTGGGGGGATTCCAAGTACCCCAGCCACACTGGGCCCGGAGGCAAAGCAATGCATAGAGCCCAGGAGCATCCGCCTGAGACTTAGGGCTGATAAAGGACTTGGGTTGCCTGTCATACGGCACCAGCAGGAGAGAGAGAGGGCCTGCAGCAGGCACCCGCAACAGAGCGCAGCAAGGAGGCCTCAGGACTTGCCGGGTATGGAGAACCAGGAGTTGCTCTCGGGTGGACGGACTCAGTTAACCAGCTGCAAGTTCTGCCGTAGCACCAATAAAGGACTGAGGAACCTACAAATCGTAAGTCTGTCTGATGCTTTGCGCTCCGCCATCCTGCACCCTACACCCTTACCACATCCACTGCCCTGGGGATCTACCCATGGGGAGCCGCTCCATCCCAGCTGCCCATCAATCACCACTGGAGGTTCTGCAGTAGCGGTGGCCACTAATAGCCACGTACCACGGATGGCGTCACAAATAATTCCCTTATTCATCATCCCCTTTCCCTACTACGCCAGAGAACTTTCCTTTTAAAACTGAACCCAGGGGCATGGAAGCCGGGTCTCAACCCCTGTGACTCCCCAGAGACAGTATAGCACGGCTCCAAGTACCCCACGGCCCTGGGGCCCCTCATATACAGTATGCGTTGTTAGAAAAACTGATGACTCTGATCAAACATGGGCCGATTGTCTTGTACAAGAAAATCACAGCTGTGTGCATGGGCCCCTAGCAGGGTCTTGCTTTTAGTTGTTACCTTTTACGTATCCTTTTTTGCAATGTCTCCATTTGACTCGCCCAGGGTATGGGGACTGTGATATCTGGGCCCTCTGCTTCGGTAGGGATGTCACCGGTGGCCTGCCCAGACCCATGGCCCTGGGGTCTTACTTTTTAAAGGGGTTATTAATATAGGAGTAATAAAAGTTTATAGAATTTATCTTGACGCCACCCGCAAATCCTGGTGAAAGGGGCACCAGTGCTGCTTCAGTCCTCCGGAGGGTGATGGTACTGCAGCCGAGATGGTACAGCTCCCTGCAGGTAGAGCTGACCCTCCGGGCAGGGTGCACCTGTACGGATGAAGGTGCTGATGATGGAGGTCGTAGTTGCAGCACAGTAGTGAATAAGCACACGGAGACTCAGTCACTCTACCCGGGTACTTTACTTGCAAACTGGTCAAGGTGATGATACAGCTTACAGTTCTTTAGCAGGACGGCTGGCCAGGTAGTCGCAGTAGAATGCAGAATCTATGGGAGTCTCTGGTGGTACCTTCTTGGATCTAACCCTTGTCCTGTTCCTTCTCTTTCCAATGTCTGCTTAGTTAGCAGTGTTACGTCCCAGGGGATAAACACACTGATAACGTCTTCGGAGCCGGGACGAGTACGGTCGGAGGATGAACACTCCAGGCCGCATTGTCAGACTTGTGCACTCCGGGTGAACCAGTCAGAACCTCTCCGTCTGGGATACTTCTCTCTCTAGCCCTCCCTTGGGCCCCCTTTCACTCATGGGTAAGCTCCCGTTTTCCGTCTTTCCTCGGGGAAGACACTCTTGAAGACACCCCGTGCGTCCTCCCTGCTCCCCTTACAACCCCGACTCTCGAACTTTGGGACCTCCTCCGCTTGCCTACGCTGGTGTGTGGGATCAAATCCCCCCCAAAGTGTTCCGCATTCTACTTGCGACAGGAATAACCACACGCTCATTTCTGGGTGCAGTACCCCACTTGTGACGCCTGACCAGTGGGGCGCCACATTTTCATGCTTTGAATTTTATCCCATAAATACTGTTTTTTGGTTTTTTTTCTTTTTTTTTAGACATTAGTAAAATGTATTATTCAGGGGAATGTAATGCACTTGTCTGAAGAAGATAAATAATCGAATGACTTTTTAACAAGGGTACTGTAGATTGTGACAGATCTGACAGATTATCTATTGTTTCCTATATGATTTATCCAACTTCATTGCTTTCCTCCTTTGTGCTTGATATTCTCTGTCCTCCCATAATAACCTGATATATTATCCGTCGTCTTATCTAGTAATGTTGACTGAAGTCTATGACCTGAAATAAGGAGCAGAAGACTCATTTATACACTAGCGCAGATTTACTATTGCTGTCAACATTCCGGCAGCATAAACCCAGATGAAGCCGCGGATGATGTGACAAATCTGCCCTGATGTTTGATACATTTGGTGCACGTTGCGCTCAGTTTCCCCTTTTTTTTGACCAACTCTTGATAGTATAAAAAGTGGTGCAAATCGATAATAAATATAGCGCGTTGTATAATGTCAGTCGTGGCCTTTTTAGTGGACGACTTTACAAATGGTCAAGCAAACCGACGTCTGATCAGAATAATTGAATACATCAGTCTTAAATGATTTGTGCTGGAACTTTGGTGCAAAGGGAGAAAAGGAAGCGTGAATACAAGGTTATGTCACGACTGTGCAATTAAATGGTACCGTCACCACGCCGCAATCTCGCCTGGGAATCCTAAAGGCGATACGTCGCCCCGGAGCAATCACCATGAAATTGCCTCACAGTTGCGGTGTGTGATTGGGGAATTTCGCGGTGATAAATCGCCTCTTGCCCGTCGCCTGATTCCTGAGCACTGCTCTGAAATCAGCCTCAATCATGAAGGAGATATTTCCGTGTTGTGGCGTGTGATAGGGCGATAGCGATGGAATCAGCGTCGCCTATGATTTCCCGTAGACGTGCCACAGCGTGCTGTAGTCCGCGCCCCGTCTGCGATGATTGGTGCTCATTGGGATGGGTACTAGGTACCGGGACCGGGTACTCGTACTGGACCGGGGTACCGCTGGGGATATCACGGCATTCTTGGTCCGGACCGTGTTCCGGATTCCACAAGTAATGGAGGTATTTACAGGGGATATTGTTTGTCGTGACGCCACCCACAGGTTGTGGTCAGTATGGTGACCACCGCTGCTGCAGAACCTCCGGGATGATGTTTGGCAGCTGGGGATGTAATGGCTCTCCGCGGGTAGAGCTCGATTCCCTGGGGCAGTGGTAGTAATAGTCTATAGATAGTGCTATGGATGTTGTAGGATAGGGGTAGTAGTAGAGATGATAGTAGTTTGTGAGGGTACGCATGGTTTGAGCACAAGGATCCCACACACTCACGGTTTTGATGTTTTCCAAGGCTTTACTGGTGATGGTATTCAGTAGAGTACTGTCCACAGAGTCTGTACTGGGGCCGGTTGCTCCCACCCTGTCCGGGTCCTCAGCTTCCTACTCCTGCTCCTTGTGTGTGGCCCTGCTGCTGCTTTAGCTGAGCTGCTGGCCCTGTTTCTACTCACAGGTACCCCTTTTGCTAGGCAACTTGAGTCCTTCCGTGTGATTCTGACCCAGCCGTGTTGATTCGCTAAGATACTGTGTAGGTATGTAACCTCCACTATCCCAGTGTTTTCAGTGCTGCGCGTTTCAGTCACAGATTCGGATCCAGTATCCAGCTTCTGTGCTTCTCTGGGGCGAGTTATGAGGTAACTCAGTCTCCCAGATATGTTCCTTTGTTTCTTGTACTCCTCTCCTCAGACCCTGGCTTCAGGCCTGAAAGTAGTCGGTGGTCCCTGTCAGGAGCTTAGCACTGGGTGGTTTCCCACTGATTATCCAATTTGTTAGTGCGTCTCTTTCTCTTGAGAACGTGCTCACCGGGTTGTAATGGAGTTGCTTGAGCACGTTGGTTAAAGGTTCTCTCTTGTCTTGCTCTAGCTTGCTGAAGATTTTCTCTACGCACTCCTGTACTTGGCGATACTGCTGTTGACGTAGGGTATCCCAATTGGATTCTTTAACTTCTGCATCTGGTATTAGTATTCTCATATCTAAATCAATTGGCAGCTTACTGAGTCTTGCATGCATAAGGTAGGCTGGGGTGCAGTTTGTAGAACTCACTGGAGCATGGTTGTACAAGTCTACCAAGTCGGGTAATTTCTCTGGCCATTGATTCCTTTCTGACTCTGGTAATGTTTTCAACAGGTCAATTACAATATGGTTCATCTTCTCGCATAAGCCATTAGTTTGGGGATGGTACGCTGTCGTGCGGATCTTCTTATAGCCGTACATATTGCAGAATTCCTGGAAAATCTCTGATTCAAAGGCTGGACCTTGATCTGCAAGGACTTGTTTCGGGTAGCCATGAGGTCTACAGAAATGTGTCTGAAATGCTCTTGCAGCCGTCTTCGCTGTCAGGTCCTTGACGGGTACCACAACCAAGAAGCGGGAGTAATAGTTAAGGCATAGACATAGCCTGACCGGCTTGGTGACAACTTGACGTGGTCTAATACAACTAACTCAAGTGGTTGCTTGGTTACTATGGACTGGAGTGGGGCTCTCTGACTCCGTTGATCCTTTCTTGTGAGGTTGCACGGGCCACATTTTCTACACCAATCTTCAATTGATTTACTCATGCCAACCCAGTAGAATCTCTCTCTTAAGAGCACTTTCAACTTCTTCCATCCAAAATGACCTGCACCATTGTGGGAGGCTTCTAAGTCCATTTTGACATCTCTCTTTGGTACGATTACCTGCCAGACCAGTTCATGTGTTTTAAGGTTGGTATGCCTTCTGCAGAGCTTTCCTTGATACAGGAACCACTTGCCTCTCTCCTTCCAGAGTTGTTGGGTCTCTGCCGGGGGTTCTGGTTAGGGTACGCACCTTGTTGTGTAAGCAGTTCTTTCACTAGCTTCACAGCTGGATCACTATCTGGGTGTCAGCTCATTCATGGTGTGCTATCGGATTAAGACTTGCCTGCTGTTCTCTTTGGTAGATGCTGGGTTGATACTTTTCTACCTTAGAACGGTGAAAGGCCGGTAGCTCAATCTCTTTCAGCTCCCCTGGTTCCTCTTCCACGTCTTCCAGGTGTGGCATCCTGGATAAGGCATCTGCGTTCCCGTTCTTGCGGCCTGCTCTATATTTGATGACAAAATTGTAGTTAGATAGCCGGGCTATCCATCGCTGCTCCAATGCACCTAATTTTGCTGAGTCCAGGTGAGTCAATGGGTTGTTATCCGTGTAGATGGTAAATTCTGCAGCTGCCAGGTAGTGCTTGAAATGTTCAGTTACAGCCCAAACTACTGCCAATAGTTCTAACTTGAAGGAGCTGTAGTTCTCGGGATTTCTTTCCGTAGGCCGGAGCTTTCTGCTTGCAAAGGCAATAACTCTCTCTTTGCCTCCTTGCATCTGTGACAACACTGCTCCCAGTCCCACGTTGCTGGCATCCGTGTATAGAATGAATGGTTGATGGTAATCGGGGTATGCCAGGATCTCTTCCTCCGTCAGTGCACATTTCAGCTTGTTGAAGGAATCTTCCTTCTCTTCACTCCACTGGAAAGGAGGGTTACGGGTTGAAGACCTTTTTGACTGTCCTACAAGGATGTCTTGCAGAGGAGCTGCTAGCTTTGTGAATCCTCTGATAAATCTTCTATAATGGACTACCAGGCCCAGGAATTGCCTCACTTCTTTCACATTTGTAAGTCTTGGCCAATCCTTTATCGCTTTGACTTTATCAGGATCCGGTGCTACTCCCTCTGAACTCACGACGTGGCCCAGGGACTGCACAGAGGAGCCGTCAACTGCAACAACTACAGGGGCATGTCTGTGATATCATGTCACTTTCTGGAGACTCGGTTTGTTTGTCACTGTCTGTGTCACAGAGTCCCTGAAAACAGTTAACTGCAGCCGACAACACTAACCTCTCTGCCAAGCAGGGGTGATGCGCAGTAAGGAGCATTCCTATATGCTTGAGGCCGGGGTGTGGCTTGATATGGGTGTGGCTTGATATGGGTGTGGCTTGATATGGGTGTGGCTTGATATGGGTGTGGCTTCCCTACACACAAACACGGAACCTGTTTAAAAATTTGAATCCCACCCCTGGCTGTATGGGCCATACATCTGACCAACCTACAGGGGGTGGGGGTCCAAATCTTACAATGGGGCCCAATGGACTCTAGTTACACCACTGAAAGAGACTTTGAATTACAATGTTACTAACAGCAAAGAAATAATATATTCAAATCATAATTTCTAAGGTTTTTTTTCCTACCAACAAAGTTAATTTGAAAGATCATTTTAGTCAATATATCTTGGAATAATTATCATTTCCACAATTGGATGTGTTTAAAAACTTGTTTGAGTCCTCCCCTGCCCAGGAGATGTGGTATGATCAGATCATGTCTCTGTACGGTCAGGCACATCCATTACACAGTACATAGCAGTGACACATATATAAGATTATCTCAGCCCAGGAGATGCAATCAGACCATGTCCCTGTACGGTCAGACACATCCATTACACAGTACATAGCAGGGACACATATATAAGATTATCTCAGCACAGGAGATGTGGTATGATCAGACCATGTCCCTGTACGGTCAGACACATCCATTACACAGTACATAGCGGGGACATATATATGATTATCTCAGCACAGGAGATGTGGTATGATCAGACCATGTCCCTGTACGGTCAGACACATCCATTACACAGTACATAGCAGGGACACATATATAAGATTATCTCACCACAGGAACATTTTTTGTTTTATATATCCAGTTGTAGAAATTATTATTATTCCAACATCTATTGATTAAAATGAACTTTATTTATGAGAAAGCAATTTTTAAGGAACTGTCCAGGATATAACATTTTTGTAAAGCCAAGGAATGCTTTAATATTCTTCATACCGGATGAACCTCCTAAAACACAGAGTAGAGCCCCCCCCATCGTAGGAATTCGTCCCAACAAGTGAACCTCTTAGAACCCTAAACTTGCCAGCAATCTCCTTTATGAAACCCATACGTGGCCTTTATTTTCCTGCATTTACATTTTATTAGAGTTGTGTTGTTTCCAGCATATACCGGTCAAACCTGAAATGTCGGGTTCAGTGCTGCCAATCCCCGGCATCTTCCCACGCCAGGTGATAGTGGTCCAAGAAGCCGAGACGTCTGCTGTGTACGGCACGTCCTGAGGTTCTACATGACGACGTGTTGGACTTGTTCTTGTAAAGCTGCTATAGAGGAGGGCAGATACCGGTCATCCTGGAATACCGAACAGTCTGTAGGAGTCTCACAAGCATATAGTCATTTACTCCTGTGACATACGCAGAACAGGATGGGCTTCCCCTCTATGGATAATTTTAATGTTTTGCCTATCTATTCAACCCCCCCATCGCCACCCCCACACTTCTAATTACTGTATAGTGTGTAAATATGTAAAGGGACCTGCCCTGCAGCACTTACAGAGCAGAAGGAGCCGATCACACGATGGACAGACTGGTGGGAGAAGGTTCAGTACATCTGAACTCCCAGATGTTTATATGTCTAATAGTCCAGTGGGCGGTCCTATCAGTGATTGACCGTCTCCCTTCTATGATTGTGCTTGCAGATATCTTTCGATCACTACTAGGACCGCCCACTTGACTCCTATCCACACAAACGCCAGGGATTTCATTGAATAAAATAGTAGTTATACTGCATCTATTCCCACCAACCTCGATATCCTTCCGCTCCGTGTTCCCTCCATATCTTGATGATGACACATTGCTGTCAATGATTGACAGCGGCATTAAAGGTTTAATCACTGACAGTATCTCGATTTGGGCTCAAAACCACATGATATTTACAGAAGCATTAGGGGTGCAGTCACAAGGGGTTCCACCAAGCCCAGAAGAGTTAGGGGCTATACCGAAGCAACTGATCCATTTAGTGAGCTCCGCCCTTCAACAGCCCCTGGATACTTTGTACCAAGCACACCATTGCTTTACTTATGAAATTCTCAATAAGTTTGATGTGTCACATGACCGTCTTCCCATTGAAAAAAATAAAGTTGGATCCTAATGGCCGACTTCAAAATGGCCGCCATGGTCACCCCCCATCTGGAAAGTTTCCCCCTCCCATATATGGATGTAAGGATGTGAGAATGGCGTTCTACTAAGAGCCTTATAAGTAGCAGCAGCGGGCGGCTGTCGGTTACCATTGCAGCAGCGGGCGGATCCTGGTGACCTGAGTCTTATCCGTAGGTTTCTGGCTTTCAATGACAGATTTTGTATAATATATGTCGAGAAGAGGATTTATCTGTTTGGATTGCTGTGCGCAGTGCTGATGATCTACGACGGTTTTACGTTATTTACGCTCCCTTACAATGTATAAGGGCTGAGCTGTGTGTATGGGCCTCTCCCTAAGCTAAGAAAGTCCAAGCTGTTATGGAGGCCCTGCTGGCATTGTATCGGAAGATTCATTATTCTCCTTGATTAACATTAATAATTATCAATTTAATTAATTTTCAATTATTGGTTGCCCACCTATAACCAATGAAATCCTGTGCTAAAATGATCTGGCCAATCCCTGCAGTGTTACCGATTTGGAAACTATACTTCCTTCCACCACAAGAGGGCGATGCAAAACCATCCCATTATGGACTGTGACCGGTCAGTATTATCCACAATAGGTCACAATCAACTATTGTATCGGATCAAGGCTGAGCGCGAACACTTGGGTACACTATTGTAAGATGTTCGCTCCGATATAATGAACCCGGGACCGTTGTGCTGCTTCTAAATTGTGCAAAAGTTGTTTAAAAGGTCCCAAGTAATTTTGGGGGACCTTGCCTGCGCTTTTTTGTAGAGTAACATTGGTTTAGATATTGCGATTATTCTAATTCTGCACATTAATGACAAAATGGCTGCCTCCATAACGGACCGGGTACACCGCATGCTGCATGTGTTGGGAGTCCGCTAATGAACTAATTCATAAACCTGATATTATTAGCCTGGAGTCAAAGAAGCGTCTAAAAAACCAGTTCCCTTCTCATCCAGAAAAGTGGGATACTTGACTTGTCATCTGTATGTAATGCTGCAATTTATTTATTTCTTTTAATCATGCTAAATACAGCTGCGAAAAAAATCCGATCTGCCATACCGCATTGAACAATATTGATCTTATTGCTATTTTATTTTATTGGATTGCACTTGTCCAATATTATGTATATGCTTGTGTGATTAAGGCCTTTAGTGTTTTATTTCTAGTGCAACAATATATCCCACAGCTCTCATCACTCCTATCAGGCCCTGTCCCTGTCGAGGGCTCTCAACCTAAAAATTCCAAATGAACCTATGACTCTACATTTTATGTTTATATTGTACTAATTCATACTCCTTTTATTAAGATTATCCAGCTCATAAAATTGGCATTAAGTGCTATGAAATGACTTGATCATCACTGTTCACCTACTCTTTCAGCCAACGACGAGGTGCTAAGTTCCTTGCGGTGCTCGCGGCTTTGTTGACATGTGTATGGCACTTGACCGCTGCAGCCCTTTGAAGGCCACCTCTGTTGTGTGCTGTACCACTGTGATCACCAATGAGTGCCATAGTGTCAGTAACATGGTAGGCGACCACTGTGATCACCAATGAGTGCCATGATGTCAGTAACGAGGTAGGCGACCACTGTGACCACCAATGAGTGCCATGGTGTCAGTAACGAGGTAGACGACCACTGTGATCACCAATGAGTGCCATGGTGTCAGTAACGAGGTAGGCGACCACTGTGATCACCAATGAGTGCCATGATGTCAGTAACGAGGTAGGCGACCACTGTGACCACCAATGAGTGCCATGATGTCAGTAACGAGGTAGGCGACCACTGTGACCACCAATGAGTGCCATGATGTCAGTAACATGGTAGGCGACCACTGTGATCACCAATGAGTGCCATGGTGTCAGTAACATGGTAGGCGACCACTGTGATCACCAATGAGTGCCATGATGTCAGTAACGAGGTAGGCGACCACTGTGACCACCAATGAGTGCCATGATGTCAGTAACATGGTAGGCGACCACTGTGACCACCAATGAGTGCCATGATGTCAGTAACATGGTAGGCGACCACTGTGACCACCAATGAGTGCCATGATGTCAGTAACGAGGTAGGCGACCACTGTGACCACCAATGAGTGCCATGATGTCAGTAACATGGTAGGCGACCACTGTGATCACCAATGAGTGCCATGGTGTCAGTAACATGGTAGGCGACCACTGTGATCACCAATGAGTGCCATGGTGTCAGTAACGAGGTAGGCGACCACTGTGATCACCAATGAGTGCCATGGTGTCAGTAACATGGTAGGCGACCACTGTGACCACCAATGAGTGCCATGATGTCAGTAACATGGTAGGCGACCACTGTGACCACCGATGATGGGCTGCGGTGACCACGGTCCACCTGCATGTGAATAAAGACCTGGAGTGTTCCAGGAGGTTCGGCTATGGATCGTTGGGTGAGAAAGTTGGTGAGGAGTGTTTAATTATTAATTGTTCTCACTCCTTGGATCCCTCATTTCATACCGTCGTATGGTGACCGTGTGTCTGTGTTTGCATGTATCTCCGCCACTGTATTGTTTTGTATTTCCCTTGAATCCCTCCACAGGAGACTTATTTTACAGTATTTAGCTTTGAGTGCAGCCAGCTCTGTATATAATCAGGCTGGAGCTCCTAGTCTGAATGGAATGATAAGCATTCCTTCCCCTCCAGGAGAGTAAAGGGACACATTCAGTAAGGACAGAGGAAAGTTTCCTACAGAAAGTAATGGGAAGGTAAAGTTTCCTGAGAGAGTGCAGCATGTAGGATCACACCTCTAAAATCAACAGCTCTAGACATCTAGGAGAGCTGTGGTTAGGAAGTAATTATGTCCAAACCACTCCCTCCCGAGAGGAGTCATCAGGAGAGAGCTGGAGTAGGCAGGACGTCCGAACTCGTGTGAGGAACTAACTACATTGTGCTTCTTATTTCTTTCCAACCAGATTAAAGCCACCGGGGGAGAACCGAAGAACCTGGAACTTTAGACGTGAAATGTTTCTTCGTAAAGTTTCCCGTTGTGAAGAAACTTTATTTCTTACAACTTCTCCAATGTCCTCGTCATCTCCTGCTGAATCCCAGAAAAGGAACTGGAACTTCGGCATCTTAACGTCTAGAAAAAGTCTCCAGCAAAGCCCGAGTCCCTGGAGATGAATGAGAACCTGAACACGCATTACGAACAAATCCCTTTACCTCGGGGGTTAAACAGCAATGGACAGCAAGGTCAGGAACGCGCCGCCACCCACTTTTGAACTGAAACGCGACGTGCTCATTACCACGGAGGCCCCTCGGCCGACCATTAACCTGGACCCCCGAGTTTCCATCTACAGCGCAAGACGACCCCTGCTCACCAGAACCAACATACAAGGCAAAGTCTACAACTTTCTGGAACGGCCGACGGGATGGAAGTGTTTTGTCTATCACTTTACAGTGTGAGTACCGACCACCTTTAATGTGGTTCTCTCTATAACTTGTATTTCCCAACTTGGGACCTTCTAGAATAGAACTCACCTGAACCAGATAGATATTATGATGTCCGTACATACCTGTATGTAGAAGAACTTTCAGAGTTACAAAGTTATGAATATTTGCGATTTTATTCATTTTAAGTTTTCTTGAATAACTTTTAAAAATACAAAAATCTAATTAAACTTTTTAAACGATTCTCTATTAATCTATACTCTGGGTATATACAGTATCAGGGGCTGACTGGCAAATTTGGGCCTGGAGGGGCAAGCACACAACAGTGCCCATGAGCTGTAAGCTTTGGGGGCAGAGCAGCCTCCCAGACCAACATGATAGAAAACTGCTGCCTGACTATTGGCCTGGGGGGCATCTGCCCTCCTGCCCCCTGGCCAGTCAGCCCCTGTACAGTATATACAGTGAGCCCTTTGTCTCATTTATGAAGCTGCTAGAAATTCCTGCTCAAGGCTGTGTGCACACAGTGTGTTTTTGTCACATTTTCGGAGGGGTTTACTGATGCCGGTGATGTCATTGGGCACCCTGATGTTTCGTGTACATGTTGAGTGTAGATTTAAATCAGCAATAGGTCAATAATTTCAGCATTTTTGCTACAGATTTTACAAATATTAATGAATTGGGAAAAATCTGCTCCAAAAAATGCAAGTAATAAAGGCACTTATTTTATGCTGTTTCTTTTGCTAAGAGATGCAGCAAATACTTTACATGTGTACATACCCTGAGGCCCTGCTGTTGTTTGATGTTTTAGGCTGCGTGCACACGGTCCGGAGGAGCTGGGTGTTGGACGCTGCTCCTCCGGACCTGAGTGAAGCCGTGGGTGGCTGCAGGGAGACCGCAGCCACCCTGTACTCACCATGTGCAGTACCCCTTTGGGAACCACTTCCGACTCCGCAGCATGAAATAAACATACTGCGGAGGAGCGGATTCCTGGCAACCCGCACTGCAGCTCTAAACACGCTGCGGTCAGTTTAAGCATAGTGAGGATGGGATTTCTGAAATCCATCCACTATCCTAGAACTGTACTACGCAGCGTTTTGGATGTAGCGGCAAGACACTGCGTCCAAAACACTGCGTACACTGATCATGTGCACGCACCCTTAAGAATCTTCATTGCAGTCTCCATGTCTATCCTGAGATCAGCCAGGTCTGACCGGTCAGCAGTGCCTGTGCACACGTTGTTTTGTTTTCCCTGCAGATTCGGTGCGGATTTTGGTGCCGAAAAAAGAAAATGTACACCAAATCTGCAAGGAATAAAAAAAGCAACGTGTGCACAGCGCGGCTGACCGGTCAGACCTGGCTGACCTCAGGATACACATGCACAGGTGTAATAGCTTTTTCAAGTAAACTGGTAACAACATATATGACCACTATTCTTCCTAAAGTCCTAGGTTTCCACTCCTGATTTGCAGAGTGAGTAGATGCCGCCAGATCCTGGTGCCCAGAAGGTCACTCTGCCACTTAGGGTACGATCAGTGTTTTCCTAAGTGTCTATAACGCTGCGTTGTACGGTACAATCACAGTAGATGGAGTTTACAGAAATCCCGTGTCCACTGTTCTTGTGTTCTCCCCAGTGTAATCTGACCTGCGCTGCAGTTTCCCGGTCGCAGCCTTGCCAATCTATAGCTGCAGAGACGCGAGTGGAGAACACAGCGACTATCCGCAGCGCCCAGAGCACATGGTGGGTACAGACGGCTGCCTTCACCCGCTGAGATCACCGGATCCCCTGCAGGAGAGGAGACGCTGCGTCCAGGACACGCGTCTCCGAACCGTGGGAACGTGCCCTCAGAGGATGCCAGTATTAAAGATGTTGTGTGTGAGCCCTACTACAGACATTTATGGTCAACATTAAAACTTTACAACGCTCATAAAAGGAAAGAAATGGTGAGAAATGCAGGGTTATAGAGGAAATTGGTGTCTATGTCCATAAAGACTGATTTCCCTTCGTTCCTGCATTACCACCTGATTGAACTACGTCATTTCACCAACTCCACATTCATTTGATGTCATTATTAAACTGAGGTGTAACGTTAGTAATGGCATCCTGGTGGGCTGTGAGCTCTGAATGGTTGGCTGTCCAGGTGATGAAGAGGTTAATGTCATTAGTAAAGGCCGGGTACAGACCCCGTTACACGCAGCGATATCGGTAATGCGGTTTTGTGACGTTGCAGCGACCTCGTAGCATGCCGCAGCAACCAGTGATGAGCTCACTCTGGAAAGGCCATGACCATTTATCGGTCGCTGGTTTGCCGCTGTCACGCACTGTGTGACGGGCAACAACCAGTGATCTTCAGTCTGCGCCCGAGACCCTGAACGATCATAACGACCGTCGGTGTCGGCGCAGCACTGGTGTTCGCTGGTGAGTCTGCCTGTCTGATAGCTCACCAGTGATCACTAGCGATGTGCCAGCGATCCTGATCGTGGTTGGGTCGCTGGCGCATCGTTATGTGTAACCCGGCCTTAAGCTTCATCCCTCTCGGCAGCAGATCAGAAGGGCTGTCGTCTTGATATGTCTGACAATCGGAAAACCTAACCGACCTGCAGTCGTCAAACAGCTGACGCTCGCCGGTGTAGCCGTTCCCACTATTAATATTTGAGTTCTTGAGTTTACAAACTTTCTAAAGATTTCCCTCAGCCCAAAAATCACACATTTTCCACATTTAGTGGAATTTAATTTAATGAAAATCTGCACATAGAAAAACAGTGTAAGAAAAATGAACACATGGCACAGGTCAGTGTAAGAAAAATGAACACATGGCACAGGTCAGTGTAAGAAAAATGAACACATGGCACAGGTCAGTGTAAGAAAAATGAACACATGGCACAGGTCAGTGTAAGAAAAATGAACACATGGCACAGGTCAGTGTAAGAAAAATGAACACATGGCACAGGTCAGTGTAAGAAAAATGAACACATGGCACAGGTCAGTGTAAGAAAAATGAACACATGGCACAGGTCAGTGTAAGAAAAATGAACACATGGCACAGGTCAGTGTAAGAAAAATGAACACATGGCACAGGTCAGTGTAAGAAAAATGAACACATGGCACAGGTCAGTGTAAGAAAAAAGAACACATGGCACAGGTCAGTGTAAGAAAAAAGAACACATGGCACAGGTCAGTGTAAGAAAAAAGAACACATGGCACAGGTCAGTGTAAGAAAAAAGAACACATGGCACAGGTCAGTGTAAGAAAAATGAACACATGGCACAGGTCAGTGTAAGAAAAATGAACACATGGCACAGGTCAGTGTAAGAGAAATGAACACATGGCACAGGTCAGTGTAAGAGAAATGAACACACGGCACAGGTCAGTGTAAGAAAAATGAACACACGGCACAGGTCAGTGTAAGAACAATGAACACATGGCACAGGTCAGTGAATGCCGCACGGTTGTCGTAGGCTTTGCTGGAATCGTAAGACATTATAATCTAGGGTCTAATAATGATCACCCTATACTGAACCATTTCAGCCCTTGTATTGAGCGCAGATGAACCATATGTACCAGCTGGTGTCTTACCTGTTCATAGGGAAGACACCAGTTCATTCTCTAGCAGTCATTCTTCTAAATAATCTAATAGTCCCCATGCACCGTCCGGTTATCGGCAGCTCATTGGGTGATTGGCGGAACATTGCTGGTAATGGTTGTTTCAGTGACCAGGCACAGTGTGTAAAGTGGCTTTTATTTGATAGCACTTAAACGATATGTCTTGTCCAGGACTTTTTATATTGGTGGCCTAATATTAGTCAATAATATCGGATTGGTCTGTACTGGGGGTCGCCTCGATCAGCTATTTTGTGTCCTCGCGGTTGAATGTGCTCATTTGCGGAGCTGCACAGTGCATAGTGGGGATAAAGGATAGAATCGGGGTATCAACTCTTCTTCTTCTCTGCCGGTGGAAGAAAATATCTCATTTCAGATTATCCAACGCGTTTCATAGAAAGCCGCTACTTCAGGGCACAGTTGTCTCGCTACCAAACGCGTTGGATAATCATTGAAATCTATTTGGAGCCTTTTCTTCTACTGGCAGAGAAGAGTTGGAACCCCGATTCGATCCTTTATCTTCAAGTAACCACGCGGGTATCTGCATCAGCCATTGTAAGCTTTTAAGGTGGTTGTGACCCTCACAACCACACAAGGTGAGCTCAACTTTATTATCTTTCAACAATTTATTGGATAAAGCCCTATTGGCGCCTCCTTCCTTTTCAGCTTTAGGACATAGGCAGAGGTCTGTCAGTCACTGTCCGTGGCGGGGAAGAAGGCATCAGGGACCTGCCTGTGACTAGCGCACCCTGCGGCTCAGACGCCGCCAGATATGAAAAGTGTGTTGGTCTCTGAAAGTCCTTAAAGTTTAATGGCCACTTTACACGTCCCGATATCGGCGTCCAACTCCGACCAAAAGTCACGTGGTTCGTGCATTGGCCCCGATATCGTTCGTGCGTTGTATGGTGTAAATGCCCAATACGATGCACGAACGATGCCAAAACGATATCAGGGATCGAATGAGCCTGCTCTCCAACGGCCCGATATTGGATGGAGGTTGGAGCCGGATCGTGCTGTGTAAAAGACCAACAACGATGTGGAGTACAACTTCCCCTATCCTCTCCCATGTTAAATGGTCGTTCCTGGGTCGGCCATACAAGGGGGGCGTAGACATCGTAGAGACGTTGTGTGCCGATATCGCGCTGTGTAAATCTCCGATGCGATCTATGAAATCTGGGCAGAAAAAGCACGCTCCCACGCCGTTGGATCCAATATCGGACCGACGTTGGGACGTGTAAAGTGGCCATAAGAGTGAAACATCGACCATACAACCGGTGGCTATTTGTTGGCCATAGTTTGGGCACATGTATCAGCTTTCAGGTTCCCTTTAGGCTGGGTGCAGACTGGCCGGCGGGTTGGTCGTCGGCGGCTGGGCGGACCCGCCAGGAAGCTCCGGAGCCGTCCACCGGCTTCCTGGTGGGTATGTGCGGCGGGTGACGGGCGGGTGGCCAGCGGGTTAGCGCCGGCGGTTCTGCAGCGGCTGGAAGCAGCACATGATTCTGCTTGCAGCCGCTGCAGAACCGGCCGGTTTATAGAACATGCTCATTCTTTGCTAACCCGCTGGGAACCCAGCGGGTTAGCAATGGATAAGCATGTGTAAACCGCCGTTGTCTGCACACCGGGTGTCGGTTTACATAGGTTTCTATGTTAATCCAAACGCCGGTTTGGATTAACATAAATTTACATGAAACTTATGTAAACCGACCGGCGGTTTACACATCTAAACCGACCATAACCCGGCCAGTGTGCACCTACCCCAAGTCTTGCAGGAGATGGGAGCTGACACTTTAATGGTGGACTTGGCCGCTTGAGCCCAGCGGCTCACATACAACCTCCCTGGAAGTTTAACTTCCCAATTTTGCCTAAATAACAGAGTTTTTCCAATTCTTTAGATATTTTCTTAAAAGTTGTTTCCCCCCCCATCAAACATAATTCCAGCACTTAGTATGTGGCTCCAGAAATATTGGGTTCCTCCTATTTATTACACAGTGTTTTATCCGGCGGAGTGCTTCTTGTGTTTTCCGACTCTCCAGGTTAAAGTGCTTTATAGTGTTTGGTAAATAATGGTGATTCATTACATGATGAGCACTATGTAACTCCTTCACGAGCTCTTTACATGATAAACATAAAGCAGATAAAGCGTCAGTGTTTGTATCGGGTCCAGGAATGTCTCAGTATCTTCATGAAAATGTGTTTATAAAAAAATAACTTTGTTTCAATCCGGTTTTTACGCCAAATGTGTTTGGATAGATTGTGGTATGAAGCAATCTTGTGAGGCCGTGTGCACACGATGCGTTTTTGGAGCAGTTTGTTTCACAAATCCTTATGCAGCAAAGTCTGAGAATTCTGATGTTTTGTGCACACGTAGTTTACTTTTTTCTTGCAGCTTGTCGAGTCTCTGTGCAGTTTTGCCTGCGTTTTTCAGCCCTTCCAGCCATTGACTTCATTATTTAGAATGCACGGCCCTGCTGCTCTAATAACGCATTGCCTTTTTGACGCGTTTTTCTGCCAGAAGATGCAGAAAATGTCTGCACCCAATAGCATGCGCACATAGCCATCATGCAGTTTTTCAGTACTGGACTTGGGCTGGATTCACACAGAGCGTTTGTGCTCCATTTTTTGTTGATCCGTTTTTGGTGCAGAGTCTATTTGCAAAAGAGCATCACAAATGCATCATCCATCTGTGCTGCCTTCTTGCTGCGCTTTCAGGGGACACAGACAGGTGACAAAAAGACATGCAGAGACACATACGTTCTTACCATGGCTGTGGAATCGTTACGCCAAACATCCGAGTCCGACTGTTCAATTTTCTCGAGTCTGACTCCAACTCCACTAAAATGGACTCCTACGCCACGACTCCGACTCCACAACCAGGGCTGTGAAGTCAGTAAACCACACATCCGACTCACTCTTCAATTTTCCTGAATCCAACTCCGAATCCGATTCCACTCAAAATGGACTCTGACTCCACAGCCCTGTTTCTTACCCTCCCCTCCTCTCAGCCTGAGAGTCACATGGTGCTAGGTCCTGCCGGTGCCTGTGAGGATAACCTCATTGGGGCTCACCGTGGGATCACAGGGAGGGTGAGTAATTGAATGTTAAGGCGGCGTCACACGCGTCAACATCGCGAGCGACATTGCAGTTGAGTTGTGCTGTGTGAAAGCGCGACGCAACTGTGATTTATCGCTGGTCGCAAGTTGACAGGTTTACCAGCATGAAGGTAAACCTGTCAATGTGCAACCAGCGATTAGGCTTGATCTCGCCGTCTGACACCGCAATAGCGATGTTGGCAGTGATCCAGCCTATACCGCAGCATTGCTGAGGACCGCTCGCTGGATTGATCCCAGCCCAGCGAGCGATGGCTCCTCCCTCATCGCTGCCCGCGTCACCGGCAACATCCTGCCGTGTGACAGTTGGCCTGCAATGTCTGAAGCTAGCGCGCACCCACGCATCGCTTCCAACATTGCAGGCCAGATTGATGCGTCTGACGGCCCCTTTAGTGGTGCAGAAACTGCACCAGAAAAACGGAGCACTAAGCCCAGGGTCACACTGGCGCTGGCATTCTGTCTGGGGGGGCGTCAAAAAGATAGATTCTGGCAGCATTAATGCAGTGTTACCGTAATGTAACGCTGCCAATACGATCCTATGGGTGACGGACCCCAGAGCGCAGTCAAATGCTGCCATGTGTGTGCTGGAGTCTAAGATCTTGCGCTATTTCCAAGCGCATCACATGACGGGCGCGCGTCATGTGATGCGCTTGGAAATAGCGCGAGATTTCAAACTGCGGCACATACATGCCGGCATTCAGCTGCTCTCGGGGGTCGGTAACCAATAGGATCGTATTGGCAGCGTTACATTACGATAGATTCTGGCAGCATTATCTTTTTGATGGACCCCCCTGGACGGAATGCCATCACCAGTGTGACCCCGGCCTATCTGACGCTCATTATTTTCTGGATGTTCTTTCTGCATCACTCAAAAAAATGCAGCGTCTGAACAGCAAAATAAATATCCCATTTACTTTGCTGCAGACGCAGTGACCGATCCATTGTTGGTGCAGTTTTTTGTTTAAAAAAAATAATAAATTTAGTATCAAAAATGTCCGGTGAGAACATAGGCTTATACTTCCGGTTCTTAGCTGAAAAACTACAATTACATGGAGAATACTGACTATAACCCTATTGAGTTTTAGGAAATCTAGACTGGGCATGCTCTAATCCAGGCAAAGGTGAAGGGGCAATGAGGAGGTGACATGATCTTGCATATGAGGAGTGGTGATTCCTTTACTAATCATTGTATTTCCAGGCGATACCTGTCATTGTAATCCTGTCTGTAACCATAAGATGCTGCAGAAACATATTCTGTACAGAACAGAAAATATGAGTTTAGTGAAAGGATTGATGGTCAGTGTGACAATTGTAAGTTTTTTTTTTTTTTATATACGTATATGGTGACATGGAAAAAAACTGAAAATAACATTCTGATTTCAGGTAAGAGGTCCTTTTGTGATAACACATTTCTCTCTAAAGGTCCCCATGAAAAATGAAGCCAACATTTGACAGAATTGAAATCTGTAACATTGCAGAAGTCCAACAGCCCATCGCTCACAGAGGAACACAACTGTTCAGACCCGTCCATCCTCTGTGAGCAGATACAGGCCCCAGGTCTGCGATCCTCACTGACACATTGTAACAAACTAGGCAGACCGCACATGAGTAGATACAATTGTATACATTGCTATGAGACGGGTCGGGCATAATAAATAACCGGCTGTGAACACGTCTTTCTCATCACTCCCCTATTTATGATTTGATTCTCACCCAAAAAGTGGAATTAATTCTCCCCCCTTGTCATTTTTTACTCATCGGCTATTAATCAGGACCATTTACAGTTTCCCTTCTTACAGAATTGTTATACATTTGTAAACCTCAGATGCTGTACTGATGGTCCATATGGCATCCACATTTCTTGCACCATCCCAATTTTGAGTCAGATTGCAGCATGCTGTGATTTTTTTTTTTTCTCTCATGCTGAATACAGCTGAGAAAAAACAGCCGATCTGCACTGCCTCACTCAATAACATTGGTCCGAGTGCAATCCCCCCTTTTTTTTTTTTTGTCAAATTGCACTTGTCTAATTTATAAGCTTGTGTGAGTGAACCCTAAACGTGATGTCTCATCAGAGAAATCTTCTTTATTACATCTGTGATGGCCGATGAACACTGTATCCCACTCCTCCACTCCTACCGTAGCACTAAAGATCTGAAAGCCAGACTTTGTAGTATTACATGACAGCCATTCATGTATGGAGTCTGGAGTAGATCCTGCTCATAGATTAGGATCCAGAGCCTTTTGATAAATCCCATATATAGTTCTTCTTTAAGGCCCCGTTACACGGTACGAGATCGTGAACGATATCGCTGAAATGTCACGGGTTTGGAGTCGTTAGGACGTCGTTGCGTGACACTGAGATATGACTATGATAAATCGTTGGATCGTTGATCGCAGATTTGAGAACATGTTCTCAAATCAGACGATTCTCGATCAGCCAACCTGCTGCATCGTTGTGTGTGACACCGCGATAACTATGTCGGGAACAGCTTCGCCTGATCACAACAGTGAACAAGTATCGTTCGCTGGGTTGTGTGAACGATATCTGCTCGCTACATCATTGGTGCGTCGTGCACGACATCTACACGTGTGACCGCTTACAACGACGTCCTAACGACCGCGCTCCCCCGTGAGATCTTAACGTCATTGAAGCGTGTAAGCTGTACCTTAAGCCATTCTCTTTGATGGCTGTTGACAGAATGATGGTTTGGCCGGTGTTTACATTGACCTTCTCTCCCATGCACTGGAGCGCTTGTTCAGCTGAGTTATGCTTTCTTCTATATGATAAAGCCTCTGGCATACATCTCTGCCAGCAGCTTATCTCTGGGAGAAATCGTCCCTGCCCGATCAGCACCTCCACTGACCATCAGATGACACCTCAAACACATACTAATATGGGCTGAGCCTGTCTATGGGTGAGTGCCGCTGACATTAGTCCAGTGTGTATGAGCTTTTTTTTATCAAGTGGGTGTGGCTTAGATGGAAATGGGTGTGGCTTAAACAGCCCCAAAGACTTGCCAAAATGTTTTTTTTGTGGCATAAGTAGATGGCATAGACTGGCAGTCTAAAGATGCACCAAATTTATAAAAAATGGACGCACCACAGGGATAGATTTGGTGCATTTTAAAGGGGCTGTCCATATTTGTGAATATTATTTATTTATTTTTTTTCAGTTTTTTTTTTTTTCTTTACTTGGAAAAGCTGTCACCAGGATCTTGCATGGAAAAACTAAAGGAATGAGCCTGGTTGTTATTTAATACTATCAGATGTTTTGGTACAATAAGCTGTTTATGCATCAGGGCAGGACTGTGGGACAGGACTAGGGCGAGGCTGTGGGACTGGGGCGAGGCTGTGGGACTGGGGCGAGGCTGTGGGACTGGGGCGAGGCTGTGGGACTGGGGCGAGGCTGTGGGACTGGGGCGAGCTGTGGGACTGGGCGAGGCTGTGGGACTGGGGCGAGGCTGTGGGACTGGGGCGAGGCTGTGGGACTGGGCGAGGCTGTGGGACTGGGCGAGGCTGTGGGACTGGGGCGAGGCTGTGGGACTGGGCGAGGCTGTGGGACTGGGCGAGGCTGTGGGACTGGGGCGAGGCTGTGGTAGGACGAGACTGTGGGACTGGGGTGGGACGAGACTGTGGGACTGGGGTGGGACGAGACTGTGGGACTGGGGTGGACGAGACTGTGGGACTGGGGTGGACGAGACTGTGGGACTGGGGTGGACGAGACTGTGGGACTGGGGTGGGACGAGACTGTGGGACTGGGGTGGGACGAGACTGTGGGACTGGGGTGGGACGAGACTGTGGGACTGGGTGGGACGAGACTGTGGGACTGGGGTGGGACGAGACTGTGGGACTGGGGTGGACGAGACTGTGGGACTGGGGTGGGACGAGACGTGGGACTGGGTGGGACTGGGTGGCGAGACTGTGGGACTGGGGTAGGACGAGACTGTGGGACTGGGTAGGACGAGACTGTGGGACTGGGGTAGGACGAGACTGTGGGGCTGGGGTGAGACGAGACTGTGGGACTGGGGTGGGACTGGGGGGGGAGACTGTGGGACTGGGGTAGGACGAGACTGTGGGACTGGGGTAGGACGAGACTGTGGGACTGGGGTAGGACGAGACTGTGGACTGTGGGACTGGGGGCGAGACTGTGGACTGGGGTGAGACGAGACTGTGGGGTGGATCTTAGTCTCTGTGAATACCCCTCAGATGCTTCTGGTATATCCATATGGTATTTAAAATTCCCTAGCCATGGGTGGCCCTTGCACAGATGGATCTGGTTTTGGCTTTGATGAAATGGCGCTGTGGTCTGGATACGCACACCATAACCTCCCAGCAAGTCTTCAGGAAAATGGTGACTCGTGCAGATTACGATCTCGGCTTGTCATTCAGATGAAGGCTCCCCACAAGCTCTCCCCAATACACGAACAGCTCATTGCACCAAAACATCTGTTGGTGATTAAAGAATAACCAGGCTGCAGAACATCACCTTTACTATTCCCACATCTTTAGTTTATCATGCCTGATCCTGATGACAGCTTCTCTTAAATTCATGTATTTGAGGATAAACTAATTTTTACAGTTTGGGTCTCGGTAAACATTTTGTTTGGCTTTGACAGGTTCTTGTGTCTCTGCATAGTCAACTTTGATGTGGTCATCAATTAGCTGAGAAAAAGACGAGGGTTAAAATCAGACCGTAATAGTGGAGCGGCTCGTGGAATCTGTGGACAATTGCAAAAGTGATTTATGGCCCAATTCTGTGTGTTTTTTTTCAGTTGTCTTCTCGAATCCCTAAGAACCTGCTGCCGAAAAGCTAAACATTGACTGATGTTTCCATGTGGGATTCCGTCCAGACAATCTCTACTACTTCTAATCGGTTGTTGTACCCTGTCGCCAGTCCATATGTGTTTTAGCAAATTATAGTTCCCTTTTTGCTTTGCTATTCCTCTGTTGTTCCTCCCGCAAATTTAAAAATACATTGACAAGTGGGTGTGACCAGTTTGCAGTGTGTCCCTACACCGGCCAATCAGTGCTGCCAGAGTCGCGCCCTATGGACGGTGCTCGATTGATAGAGAATTAATAACACCCAATTGTCAGTTTGCCCGTATGTTTCTTTGAGGAACCAGCAATACCAGGGGCCCGTTTTTGGGGGCCCAGTCTCTTTTTATTCTATGTGGATATATTTATTGCTGCTATGCACAGGGGTGGATTAAGGGTAGCCAGGGCCCGGGGCTGTTCAGACTCTGTGGGCCCCCCCCCGGGTCATGTGACGGGGTCATGGGGGTCATGTGACGGGGTCATGTGACGGGGTCGCGGGAGTCATGTGACGGAGGTTATCATATACCTGAAATAGATTATTCCAGAAAAATAGTTGCTGAGTGAAACTCTAATCTGTCAAACATCCATTGATCCTAGTCAATTTACCCTTCAGTTAGGAGGAAAAAAACAAACACTTTAAGCCATAGTATTGAGCAGTCCATTAGAAGGCGGCCATTATGCCCTGACTGCCCCTGTACTCAGAATAAATAACTTATAAATATCTCGAACGGCGTGCACCCTGAATGATAATCACCTGTTACCAGTCTGATGGACTTGCTTGCAGATTGGTCCGTCCCGCCTCCTCGCGGTCCGACAGCGTCTTCTTCTGAATGATGTAGATAACGCCTCCTGCCATCCGTGTTATCCACGTGACCACGTCCAATTTTCCCATTGCCTATGCTATGCCCATACCTCTCCGGCTTGTGCAGGTGCAATGTGCTCCATCATGGGATTATCCTACAAGTTTGAACTCTCAGTGATGTCACCATTCATTACCACGCAGAAGACTGGGAGCCTGTAGCCGTGTGCAGAGACCCCTGCGGTTCGCGCATGAGTAGATGAGTTTTACATTGTAGCTGCAGTAGGGCAGAGCACGGTGCGTTTGCGCAAGCTGGAGAGGCATCTGCACAGACGTGAGATGGGAAAGTGGGATGTGGATAACAAAGGCGTGATCCATATCATTCAGAAGAAGAGGCTGTCAGACGGCGAGGAGAGGCTGAGTGGACCAATCTGCAAGCAAGAATTTCGGACCAGTAATAGGTTAGAATACAGGGCGCTAGATTTTTATAAGTTATTTATTCTGTGTACAGGGACATTCAGGGCATAATAGCTTGTTTCTTATAATGCAGCATCAGCGTGTGCACGAGGCCTTACAGATTCTGAGGTAACAACTCACCAAATACTCAGCGTGTGCACGAGGCCTTACAAATACTGAGGTATAAACTGACCAAATACTCAGCGTGTGCACGAGGCCTTCAGGTACCTTTACACGCCGCCACAACAGGATGGATACCAACTGCTACTTCACGTGCACGAGCACGGCCAAACGGTTACAAACGGGAAACGCACCCTCTTTACACGCCGCCACAAGGTGCGCTACGCGACGCTACATCTACAGCTAGCTACATCGCCGGGTGTCTCAAGTAGCCATCTGTAGCTCATTTACACACCGCTACAAACAGCTACTATGGGCGTACCTGGTGCAGCAGGGACAGCACATAGGCGTGCTACAATTGTGGATTACGAGACGTCCGTACGCTGATAGGACAAAGCAATAATACCATGATTGGGCAGGCATCGCAGGAGGCTGATTAATACATGACGCCCGAGCAATTGTGTAGTGTGACTGGTCAGCTCCTTAAATATGCCGCCCTGTGCGGCGACAACCAATCGCAACGCAGGAGCTTCCTCCAATGATCGCAGATGGGGCGCGGTAACACGGAGCCTGGGTGACGCCTTAGCTACATTGCAGCTACATCGCCGGGTGTCCACAGTTCCCTTCTGTGGGTTCTTTACACGCCGATACAGCTCGCTACAATCGGCGATGTAGCCATCTGTTTATGGGCAGTGCACGGATACAGATGTATCTGTAGCCGGCTGTGTCGTCCCGTCTTCAGACGCCGCTACTACGGGCGATATTGGCGCCACAAGCTACATTTGTAGCCTGTAGCGGGTTGTATGCATCCTGTTGTGGCGGCGTGTAAAGGTACCTTTACAGATACTGAGGAAAAAACTCACCAAATACTCAGCGTGTGCACGAGGCCTTACAGGTACTGAGGTAAAAACCCACCAAATACTCAGCGTGTGCAATAGGCTTTACAGATAGCGAAGAAAAAAATTACCAAATACTCAGCGTGTGCACGATGCCTTACAGATACTGAGGTAAAAACTCACAAAATACTCAGCGTGTGCACGAGGCCTTACAGATACTGAGGTAAAAACTGACCAAATACTCAGCGTGTGCACGAGGCCTTACAGATACTGAGGAAAAAACTCCCCAAATACTCAGCGTGTGCACAAGGCCTTACAGATACTGAGGTAAAAACTCACAAAATACTCAGCGTGTGCACGAGGCCTTACAGATACTGAGGTAAAAAACTCACAAAATACACAATGTGCGCACCCACTACCCCTCCACCTTGGATAGACATGTGAAATACCTCTACATGTTGTATGTGCCCCTCTATGTGGATATTTTTCTTGAATCATGAATGCATGGACTCCATACGTACATGATCCAAGCAAGATAGCCACTTATTAGAGGGGCACATGATACACCATGTATAGCCATTTCACATGTTTCTGTATTATCCAAGATGGTGGGGCACACCACTTCAGTGATTAAGGGGCCTTTCACATCAGCGGTTTTGCTGATGTGCGGCCGATTTGGCAGGTGGCGCCGGATCAGCTGCCTAACGGCCGGCTCGCGGTCCAGATGCGGCAAGCCCTATGCATTGTCTATGGGGCTTGCGGTCCGGTGCGGCAAGTGCCTGATCTGCCGCACTCAGCAGAACCGCACTTGTGATAGACAATGCATGGGGCTTGCCGCATCCGGGCCGCAAGTCGGCCGTTAGGCTGACGATCCGGCACATGCGGCGCCACCTGCTGGAACGGCCCAAACATCAGCTAAACACTGATGTGAAAGCAGCGTTCGTTAGGCCCCTTTCACATCACCGTGTCTTTCAAATTGCGGCAGATCCAGCAGATTTACCACATTTGCTGCCTAACAGCCGTTGCGACGATGGATGACAACGCGGTCAGCAGCGTTTTTTTTTCCACCGCCGCAAATGCCGGACTTGCCGCACCCAGCAGAACTGCACTTGCCGCACCAAACCGCAAGCCCCATGAACAAGTCATGGGGCTTGCCGCAAGTGTGCCGCAAGTGCGGCCGTTAGTCGGCAGATGCGGTAAATCTGCCGGATCTGCCACAATCTGAAAAAAAGCAGATGTGAAAGGGGCCTTAGTACACAAATCATTTAATTACTGCTTACATTCTTTCTTTACACTGACTGAGTCCTCCCTGCCATGCAGCAGCCACCAGGTCTGGCTGGCAGTGCACACACAGAGCACAGCCACAGGCAGCAGCTGCAGCAGCAGGGCAGGAGTCAGGAGTGGACATATCACTCACCTCTCTGTCACACAGGCACGTCCTCTCTCTGCTCTGTGTCGGCATTAGGTGACAGTCCCTATCCTCAGACTCCCTCTCTTCATGCAGGCGGCGACCCAGGAGGTGGTGAATGGCGGATGAGACACAGACTCAGTCAGGAGGACGGAGGAGCCTGCTCAGCCTCAGTCGAGATCAGCTGCCTGCCTGGGTCTGGGTCCTCCTAGAGTAGGAGGATTCAGCAAAGCCCGGTCGGGCCCGGCAAAATCAGCATAGCAGGCTTACACAGCATACACACTCGGCTCTGCTCCGTACACCTCGTACACGTGGCTCTGCTCCGTACACACTCAGCTCTGCTCCATACACCTCATACACATGTGGCTCCGCTCCGTACACCTCGTTTACATGCGGCTCCGCTCCGTACACCTTGTACACACGCGGCTCTGCTCTGTACAACTCGTACACATGCGGCTCCACTCCGTACACCTCATACACACTCAGCTCTGTACACCTCGTACACACACGGCTCTGCTCCGTACACCTCGTACACACTCAGCTCTGTACACCTCGTGCACATGCGGCTCCGCTCCGTACACCTCGTACACACTCGGCTCCACTCCATTCACCTCGTACAAACATGGCTCCGCTCCGTACACCTCGTACACACTCGGCTCCGCTCCGTACACCTCGTACACACACGGCTCCACTCCATTCACCTCGTACAAACATGGCTCCGCTCCGTACACCTCGTACACACTCGGCTCCGCTCCGTACACCTCGTACACACTCGGCTCCGCTCCGTACACCTCGTACACACACGGCTCCGCTCCATACACCTCGCACACACTCAGCTCTGTACACCTCGTACACACACGGCTCTGCTCCATACACCTCGCACACACTCGGCTCTGCTACATCCACACTGTAAATCCCTCCTGAGTCCTGACATCACACATAACCTTCATCTCATCTTCTTCACCTCTCCAGCACCATGACAACCATCACAGAGTGGAGACCTGCATAACGAGGAGCCGATCATGTGATCCCTGACTCCTCCCCTCCATCACATCATCACAGGTCCTGTAAGCACAGGTCCTCCTGTGCCCTGTGCGGCTCTACAGGTGGGCTCACACTGCGGGGGGGGGGGAAGAGTGTAACACAGCGGTGGCGGGGGAAGAGTGTAACACAGCGGTGGCGGGGGAAGAGTGTAACACAGCGGCAGCAGGGGGGACGGGACGGGGAAGAGTGTAACACAGCGGCAGCGGGGGCCGGGACTGTAGGAGAGAGAGCGGCATCAGCAGGGGGCCGCGCCACTATTAGGCCCCCTGCGGTTGCCGCTCCCTGTCAACTAGCGGGGCTCATTACCTCATGGATGCTGCCTGCGTGCAGAGTGCTGTGTGGTGGCGCCGTGGCGGATTATAATGGGGCAATTTACCCCCTGGACTGCGGGCCCCTAGACACCATTGGGCCCGGGGCAAAAGCCCATATTGACCTCATTATAATCCGCCACTGGCTATGCAGGATTGTTTTGGGTGGAAATGATCCTATAAGCTCTGATCTGATGTGTTTTGTATCTTTGGGGGTCCATTTACAGCCGTGTACCTGGGCCTCTTGCTATTTCGGGTGGTATGGCACTGTGTAAATCCTGCTGTAATTCTCCAGTCCCGAATTGGTGCGCTGTTGTTGATGTTGGCTCGGTCAGGTCTTTGTAGTGGCTGTTGCTAAGTCTCTTCGTAAATGAACCCGTCTTACTCCTGTTTACAGGGTTTTAATCTAATCCTCATATAAACTTTTCTTTAGCAGCTTATTCATAAGACTCCGAACGAGAGCAGGAGACGTTGCCACCGCGGAAACACAGCGATGACACGTCTGCCTGTTTGCCCTGATTCCTGCCAAGTTTTACCACCATGTGAGAAACTCCAACTATTCTCTACAGTGAATACACCGGTCATGGGTGAAGGTGCACTGTACTTTTCTGAGAAGCATTACAACCAATATGATTTTACTTAACCAACCAAAACCCTTAATTGGACACCATTTTATTCTATGGGAGATCTACACCATCAGGAGAAAACCCTTGCATTTTTTATGAAAGGTCATGTGATTCACGTTACACGACCTGTGGTCCATTAGAGGTTGGGAAAATACAACTCCCAACTTTGACTATCAACTTGGAAGTGAAGGTTGCACATCCCAATGTGGCGTCCCTGCGACCGGGCGGCCACAGGGTGAACTGCTGCTAGACTAGGTAAGACGGTCACTTCGCAAAACGCCCACACACAGACAATCCGACCCTGAGCCAATCACTCTGTTGGGCAAGGGGTGGCGGGAATTTAGAGCAGTGTGGGTGGAGAGAGAAGAGACGCCACAGACAAGTGGGTGGATGAACAGTAGCGAGTTAGCCACTGGAACACTAAGTTGGGCGAGACAATCGATCGAGGAGCCCTGAAGGGTAGCATGCCCAGGAGGCAGAGCGAAAGTGAGTCTCCCGGATAGCCTGGAGGTAATTTGTCCAGGAGGGAGCTTGCCCTGGAGGGTGGAGAAGGGACCGATCCCCAAGCCGATACACCCTAAAAAGTAATGCAACCGTGGGAGACAGAAGGAGCCTGGTGAGCCTAAGTAAACCAGGGTCACTGGAAGGCAAGGCCAGGACATCCAGAGAGCCGGCTCTGTAGACGTGACTGGGGAAACTACACGACCATACCCACAAGACTTCCCACCGGGGTGCGGGGGCTCTATGACCCGTGACTTAACTACCACTATGGAGTAGGAGAAAGCCATCGTACTAGGGCTAGTGACCTGCAAATGGGGACTAATTACTACAGAGCCTGTGACGGCTGGACCAAACCCGTAGGTGAGGACAATAAAGAACTGAAAGGCCTGAAAGGTACACTGAGGGGAGTGACGCAGAGGAACCGTCTAAGCTGCAGTGAGAACCCGGGCCCAGAGCTATGGTGGCAGTGGGAAAAAACTGTGACTGTTGTAAACTCTGTTGCCGTGCCACAAGTAAAGTACCCGGCTAGCTCAAAAGTGTGTGAGACTGTTATTTTGTAAAGCTGCAATGAAATCTGCACCTGCGGAGCTGCCGACTGATCCTGCGCGCTAGCTGAAGGAGCTGCTGAGAAAGAGAGAAGCGCAGCGCCTAGAGACCCTAACCACTCATCACGCCTGCCCTGGGGACAACCAGCCCTACCCGTGGAGGGCTTATCGTCTAAGCTGCAGTTCATCATCGTCCCTAGCTGGAATACGGCAGCGGTAGTCCATATTGACCACACACCGCAGGTGGCTTCATGAAAACTCTATAGACTCCCTTGTAAATAATCCTCAACTCCTTTGATTGTCGCACCTGGGACCACAGAACGGGGCCACGCTTCTGTGACCTTTTTGCCCCCAGGAAGAGACAGACTGTACGGTTCGGCTCCAAGTACCCGGGTCCCTAGTGGGTGCAACAAATCCTGGCTCACAAACAGGATTACTGGCTTCGTAAAACCGGGCCTTGTGTGCCTGACAGACTGTGTACTGGACTGTGTTTGCAGAACCCCAATGGTGGCCCACAGAGACTGACTGTGCTGGCTACGGAGTGTGCCGGAGGCCCTCATCGTGGACCAGGCCAGCACAGAGCGGGAAAGGAAGAACCTGCACCTGCTATCCTTTGCTCCAGGGGAGCGAGCTGCCATTCGAGAGGAAGAGACTCAGCCTGAGGGTGAATCGGCCGAGAGCAGTGAGAGAATCGGCAACACCAAAGAAAAGGAAGCGGAAGAGCGAGTGTGCAACACGCATGATGGCTCCCTGGAGGACGTTTGCAGCTTCCCAGCAATAAAGACCTGAGACTACTAAGACCTGAGACCTGAAGACTACGTCTAGTAGCAGTAGGTCCGTGGCAGCCAGAAGCCATGGTGGGGCCAGGACGTAGAGTGGAGCGGAACCCCTTGCAAGAGACTGGAAGTGTCACCGCAGCCGAACGAATCGACTTGTGGTGAACAGAGCAGGCCCGGTGAGGGAAGGAGACCCATTTGGAGCCTCTGGAGGAAGGATGCCCAGGCTTGGCGGAGCCCCTGATCCCAGCATCGGTGACGCAGGAGGTTTGTGGGGAAGCCCCCCATTGCTGCTGGGAGAACCCCAAGGACGACTTGATGGGGTTCCCCGGAGGAGCCAGAGCCGGAGGGGGCAGGGTGGAGATCCTCACCCAGGAGGCATATTGGAGATGCTGGATCGCCCGATGGAGAAGAAGAAGAAGCCGAGCGTAGGTCCCAAAAGCAGGCGATGGTGGCAAGGACAATTGAGGCCAAAGCAGCAGCCAGATTGGAACCGGCTGTGTCCAAGACCCCGCGCCGTGAGGAAAGGATCCGTGGCCTTCAAGGACGAGAGGGGATATGGCATCATCCAGGAGCCTGGTGTATGACGGGAGACTTTCGTGTCCCGAAGGGATGTCGAAGCGCACCTGCCAGAAGGACACCCGGGCAGGGACTTGTGTGTTGGCGGGTGGGTGTCTTTTGTACAGCTACCCGGAGAACGTGGCCCTTACATTATCAGAGTAAAGAAGTTACCCTGGAAGGTACCATCAGTGGCCGCAGCTGTTCAGACCCCCTTCTCTACTAAATACTGTGATGTCATGGACTATGATTGACCTGGATTAGATGTGTATATAGTTGTATGCCTCCTGAGTACACCCTATTGGTTTTATAACTGCTTTTATAGAAGTTATTTAGATTATGAGTAAATTGCATAGACATAAGTGAGCACTAAGAACACTTACCGGACAGTGCATTGAACCTTCGAGACTGTTGAGACTTGGACTCGTGAACTTTTACACTTTTATAACTTTTCCTATTTTTATAATGGTAGGAAGGTTTTTGTTAAAAGTAATGTTTAAGCCAGTGCCTCCCATAAAGGGAAGAAATGTTATACGTCATGTTGCTGGTTAATGCATAAAAAGAATTGAGTTGTGCCACCGGTACAGCCAGGCTTATCATTGTCCCCAGCAGGAATACGGCAGCGGTGGTCCATATTGACCACACACCTCGGGTGGCGTCACGAAGACTCTATAAACTCCCTTGTAAATAATCCCTTTGATTGCCGCACCTGGGACCACGGAACCGGCCCACACTGCCATGACTTTTTTTCCCTCCAGAAAGAGAGAGAGAGCGAGTACGGTCCGGCTCCGAGTACCCGGTCCCTAGTGGGAGCGGCACCATCGTTATAGTGTTGACTAGTTCAGATTCTGCCTCCTCTGCTTTGCTTTTTCTAAGGTGAAGTCAACAATTGAGCTGGAAGAGATGAGGCGCAATCTAAGATAAGAAAGTGTCAATGACTAGTTGGAATCTCACCTGAACAGGTTGTGGGAGTCACAACCAACTATGTCAGCATGTATCAAGACCACTGCAGCTGCCATGGGGAGAATAAAATAATTGGGATTGGTGCAAATGCCACGAAGTCCAGGATGAATCAACAGCAGATGTTCGTGATTTATCTGAAGAAGGAGCATGTCCTGGCTCTGAAACGCGTAATTAAGGATCCGCCATCCTATCTACTGATGTATATCGATTCATTCCGGACAGCGCGGCATTTGCACCCAACCCAATTTTTTTTTTTTTCTTTTTTGAGGGCCATATGGTTCATTTCTTACTGTGACACCATTACCATAGGTTACTCAAACAGCTGATGTTAATTATATCAGAAATCTCAGTCACTTCCTATCAGAAGTGAATCTTATTAAAGGTCAGTTAGGCTGGCACAGCACAATCTCTGTTCCCTCACCTTCACCAGCTGGTTCCATACAGAATAGTACTCTTATTGCATAGTCCCTAAAGGCACCCACACATATAGGAATATCCCTGACCACAGGACTAGAGTTGACTGTTCGGGCTTGTTTCCTGAACGGCCGTTGTGAGTTTTAAGTGCTTCCTCAGGAACCAGGCGAGAGGTTGGTAAGCACAACAACACAACAGGGCAAGCATATGGGGAGAGGCTATACACCCATGACAGTTAGGAAGCCGGGACTGTGTGCACCTGACCTGCCCTACAGCTAGCTGGCCCTAGGCTTGTCCCTGTTCCTAAGATTACCCCCTGAAGGTGGGGATGGACAGGTCGTGTGCCTTGCTAAACTCCTGAATGAGACTTTATAATGACACGTCCTCACCCAGGGCTATGGGGTAGTCGGCTCTCGGGACTCTCCTCTTCACAGGTGGCCATCCCGAGGCCGTGGCCCTGGGGGTCAACTTTAAATGGGGGAATTATTTACAGGGGATTATTTACAAGTTGTCTTGTCGTGACGCCACCTGCTGAGTCTTGTGATGTTCACCAGCGCCGCTCCAGTCCTCCGGTGGCCGATGGTGTGGCGGCTTAGATGGAATCGGCCCCGCAGGCAGGACGGGACCACCGGGGCAGGGAAGCTGTAATAAAACAGTTTGTTTGAAAGGATGCTGCGGAGTCAAAGCTTCACTTCACCGGGTAACTTTTACTTGAACAGTTCTTTCTTTCAGCCTTACAGTGCAACAGTTCATTAGATGTTATACTGGCGAATGCTTTTGGGCTGCAATTGGGATTCTGGCCTGAGATGGAACCCTCCTTTAAGTTCCTTTCTTTCCTTTGGTCCTGTTCCTGTGTGAAGCCTAATCTCTTGTAGATGATCTGGCCTCCTGCTGCTTCTAGCTGCTGTCTCCCCTCTCCCTTTTGTACCCTTCGGGTTATCCTTCTAGTGAATGCCGCAGCTGCTACTGTGCTTCTGGCTTCCCTCTTGTGGGACCTCTGGGAGTCAGGGCCGTATTTATAATATACCTGTTTAGCGGATTTTCTGTGAGTCTTGGAGTAACTCACAGGTGCGGGCTCCGGTACCCGAGTTTCTTCATATGGGGCAAACTCTATCCGTTACTCACTTCCCCATTCAAGTCAACTCTGCAAGCTTTCTCTTCTCTTCTTGTTTGGGATCTGTGCTCTTTCAGGGCCTTTCTTCCAAGATGGCCCTCTTAGTTCCCTACAGGCTGACTGCCTGCTCCTTCCACATCCTCACTCCGACTCTTCACTCACTCTCTACTCACTGGTTCCCCCTAGAGGCCACTACCTGTCTCCTCCCAGGGTTCCCTCCCACCACTATCCGTAGTGTGTGAGTGCAGCTCTAGGGCTCCATCTTGTGACCATTGTCCCAATTGCAGTGGAGTACTACACCGCTTTTCTGGGTGCAGAACCCCTTCTGTGGCACCTACGTAGTGGGGCGCCACACTAAGGCACCTTTCAAATCTGCGATTCTGCTCATTCACGGCAGATCCGGTAGCTTTTGCTGCGTAACTGCTCACTTGCGGCAAACCTGTGACAAGCCCCATTCATTCTCTATGGGACTTACGGTCGGGTGCGGCCATGCAAAAAAAAACTGCTGCAAGCAGCAGTTTTTTTCCTTTGCCGCAAGTGCCGGATCCGGCAAACCAGCAAGTGCCACATCTGACCGTAAGTTCCTCAGAGAATGAATGGGGCTTGCCGCAAGTGAGCCGTGATGCGGCAAAGCTGCCGGATCTGCCGTGAACGGGCAGAATGGCAGATGTGAAGACAGACTAAGATGTCTTCCCTTTCCCCCCCAAGGCCCCACGTTGTTTCCAGTAGTGTAGATCTGGTGTAAGACGTTATACAATAAAATACAAAGGTCAGAAGATTATATTTCTTGGTATTTAAGGCAAGAAAATTCTCATGACTTTGCACTTCTTTTCTCTGTGGCATACACACGGTTATCATGAGTCTAGAATCTCGCTAATTCCCATCTAACAATAACAGATTGGATAACATGATAACCTGGGATTTACCGTCATTCTGTTTAGTAAACGCATGCGCGAGAAATCTAAACCACCGGCGACAATACGAGGCTGTGAAGAATGGACAATGTCGTACCTGTTATGTTAAAGAGGGTGCGCAGGTTTTATTATTGCAAGGGTTTAATGGCTTTAACCGCTCTTTCTCTTCTATGTAATGGTGGACCAAACCTGTTTATGAAGCAATCTGACAGTGGATTGACCCCACTGGATTTAGAAATGCGGATTCTATGTGGCACAATTTGGACAGGTGCCCCCATCAGCATGTTGGTCAGTTCTATGGTCTCCTGTACTAATTTCACCTGTCCTTTACTAATATCCCCCATCCTGACCACTTTATCTAAAATTGTTTTCCATTTTGGTCCCTTCCTGTAATAATGTCTTCCACCCTGGGGATCGGTCCAGCAATAATGTTCCCATCCTGAACCACATCCTGTAGAAACATCGCCCATCTTTGGCCCCATCCTGTAATAATGTCCCCAACCCTGCTTCATTCCTTTGTTAATCCCCATTTTGGGCCCTTCCCATAGTAATGTCCCTCATGCTGGCCCCTTCCTATAATGTCTGCCATCCTTGCCCCTTCCTATCCTAATGTTCCCCCATTCTTGCCTCTTCTTGCAATAATGTCCTCCATTCTAGCCTTTTCCTATAATAATGTTGTTGCTCCCCTCACACAACTCTAAACAGCAAATTATTGATTCTTCTTGCGTTTCTTCACTGCCATGGCCACGCCCTTTTCCTAATCCATAGTGGGTGATGCATGGCAGTGACATCATTCGACGCGTATGACGGGCATGCTGAAGTCAGTTGCTGTCATCTAATAGGCCGTTGGCCACCATAGTTATTGTGGGGCATGGAGCTGGTGATCAGATTAGCCCAGTCTACAGCACAGTTGCTAAGCAATGTCAGAATCGGTGTAAACTCCTCTTTCCTTGGCACAAGCTTTTGATCTGGCATCTGGCTCCACACAGCTCAGTCACAATCTGTTAACCTCTTCTCTGCTGTCACATTGCACTGTTCCCGATCAGCTGCTGGCCATACCCACACAGCCAGCTATAAGATGCAGTTTATAAACGAGCACAGAAAAATGTGAGAAAATAAGTCATATGGCACAAAAAAAACATTATCTTAGCTGCTATGTGACCCATCATTAACATCCGTGCAGTATTGTTTTTTTTTCAATGAAATTACATTTACAGTTTAAGCTAATCATTAAGATTCCTATAAACTGGCTGTGAGCAGAAATCTTGAAAAATCATGATGAGTTAAGGCCCCGTCACACCAGTCCACATCGCCTCCAATTACATAGGTGACGTAGGGGCGTGGCCTATCAGCGGCGACATCGCCCCTACGTCGCCTAATGTAAAGGGGCGATGTCGGTGGCTGTGACAGCTCACCTGGTTTCACATCAGTGATGTGAAACCAGGCGGCCGATCTGGGGAGTTGTGCACACATCGCCCCATGTAACCGGCCGCCGGTAAGCTGACAGGCGAGGCTCCCATTGTCCTGCATCGCCGCTGGGGTTTAGAGAAACCCCGGTGGCGATGCCGCCTCTGAGCTCGCCAGGGCGCCAAAAACGTGCCCGCACCCGCCGGTCGCCGCCGACATCTCCGGCGGCATCGGCAGGTGTAACAGGGCCTTTAGACATTTTCCACTACTGATATGATTGACCCCTTTTTTTTTTGTCCCAACTCTTCCTAACACTTTCCCAATACACCTGTCCTACCTTCCTGTAAGCTTATCTCCAAGTGGCTTGTAAATGCCTTTGTTTTTTCTAGCTTTGATCATGCAGGCTGCAGACTGGAATTGAAGAACCTGAGCAGGGCTTGTCACATTTTGCGGCGGGGCTGCCACTCTGTGGGTGACAGCAGTCTGGGCACACATGCCCATATCGGACGTCGCACTCCTGTCAGCCCCAACCATTGACTGCTCTGCTCTGTTGGTCCAATTCCGGTCTGCAACCGGAAGATCAAAGCTACAACAATGAAGGTATTTCGAATCTCTTGGAAATGAGCTTAAAGGTGCAGAGTAGATACCACGAGTATTTTATGAAACTATGGGTTAGAAAGAGTTGGGACAAAGGAAAGGAATCACATTATTAGTTGAAAACCTCTTTTAAAAAAATATTTTAAAACATTGTATCGCTTCACATTATACAGATGTACCCACTACAAAAACTGGAGTCCTTAAAGGGTTTCTCCGGCGCGGAGCACTTCTGCATCTGGAGGTGAGCGGTACAGAGCCTGTTTTTCATTACACAACTTTAATACAATCTTGCAACATGCAAGAACAAACATTGATGGATTGCAAATTGCAAGACGATCACCATTCAGACAGTTATACAAAGACATATCTAGACATCTTGTGACAGATAGCAATGAGCGAGCACCAAGATGCTCGAGTGCTCGGTACTCGAAACGAGCAGTCGGACTCTAGGATCGGCACGACTTAAGTACCAAATATAATTGGAAGTCAATAGGAAGTTTGAGCATTTTGCTGGAAAGAGTTCCTGAAAAAATGCTTGAGTTTCCCATTAGCTTCCACATTATACTCCGTGCTTGAGTTGTGGCTATCTGAGCGTCTCACTGCTCATTTCGAGTACCGAGCACTCGCGCATCTTAGTGCTCGCTCATTACTGGTTACAGAGTATTATGAAATCAAGGTTTTATTTAGTTTTCTTCTCCGAGCACTTTCCTGAGCCACTCTTCTTTTGGATATGTGGAGCCAAGTGTTGCAGTATATTATTCCTTAGAGTTCTAAGAGCCCAATTTAGCTGAAACCATAATTCTTTTTCAGTCCTGCAATTGGCCAGACTTTGGTTAAGGATTGAAGGGACCAAGACGTATAGACGGTAGTTTTCTCTGCTAGAAACTATGACGCGCACCAAGGGCTCGGGTTCAGTTCTGTCCTGGGGATGTCATGGGTGGCCTGCCCGAGGCCGTGGCCCTGGGGGTCAGTTAAAAATGAAGGGGAGATTATTTACAGGGGATTATGTACAAAGTTGTCTTCGTGATGTCACCTGCTGAGTCTGGTGATGTCCACCAGCACCGCCACAGTCCTCCGGTGGTCGATGGTATTGCAGCTTAGATGGATTAGTCCCCGCAGGTGGGACTGGACCGCCGGGGTGGCAATTCTGTAATAGAACAGTTTATAATGGAAAGGATGCAGCAGTCGGGACTTCACTTCACCGGGTAACTTTACTGAAAACATCTCCAAAGTCATACAGTTCAGCAGTGCAGTAGATGGTATAATGGCAAATGCGACGGATGCTGCAACTGGAATGTCTGGCTGTAGATGGATCCCTCCTTATGTACATTTCTTGTTCCTTCTTTTCCTTGCCTCCCATTGGCGGTGAAGTCTGATCTCCTAAAGATTATCTGACCTCCTGCTGCTTTTCTTTCTGTCTCTCTCCCTCCTGTGCAGACTTCGGGACAACCTTCTCTGAGCTGTGCAGTGGCCGCTGTCCTAGCTTCTGGCTCCCTCTCTGTGACCCACTCAGGAGACTGGGCTGTATCTGCAATATCCCCGTTCGTCGGATTCCCTGTGAGCCGTATAGGAACTCAGTTGCGGGCTCTGGTACCCAGTTTCTTCCCTTGGGGCAAACCTTCAGGTTACTTACTTCCCCAAATAGAGTGAGCTTGTAATATAAGCTGCCCTCTCTCTTTCTTCCTTTCTGGGATCTGTTCTCTTCTGGGTCCCTCAGCCGAGGAGACCCCCTACTTTTCCTTTGCTTCTCGACTCTCACTGGACTCTCCTGGACTCCTTCCTCCCCGAGTCCTAGCTCTGCTCCAGACTGGACTGGACTGGACTCTCGACTCGACTACTAGACTAACTCTAGTGCCCCCTGGAGGTCACTATATACCCTCCCGGGGTCCCTCCAACCTACTATTCTAGTGTGTGGGTGTTAGCTTTAGGGTTCCATCTAGTGACCATAGTTCCAATTGCAGTGGGGTAACTACACCGCTTCTCTGGGTGCAGTACCCCTTTTGTGGCACCTACATGGTGGGGCGCCACAACTACGCACCCTATTGCACCCCTGATATTCTCACATTTTTACTACCAGTCGGCAGATAATTTTTGCAAAATGACCCCATCTAAATGAAGTCATCCAGTAACTCTTCGTTCATTTGTGGACATTCAATGCAATCTCCGCTTTCTGTATCAATGTTGCTTCTCTTTTATGCACAACAGGATTTATACAGGATGTGTTTTCCCGGTTTAAAAGTGTCTTAAGGCCAATTGTAAAAGTTAAGGTCAGGTACTTGCAGCTCACATGCTACCGCACCGTGTCCCTTTTATCTTGGTCAAGATTTCCTACGGTCTAAATATAGTCTGGGAGCGCATATTTCTCTCTGCTGCTTCTATATATTCTTCTTCACGGCCAAGAGAGGCATCTGCTCCAATTCCAAGGGAGATAGACGTTTATCACACTTCCTCCAAGTCTACACCCCCGACAATTTAGGACGTCACACATCTTGTTTTGGAACTTTTATCCGGAAAATTCTTCCATCCTTTTACGACTCTGGTTCCTTGATGTTTTTTAAAGGTCTATCACAGATCCTACTCTCTCTGCTTCCAGGGTGGACACCGGTACAGTCATCCTCTTTCCTACCGCAGTGCGGAGCCTCGCTTCCCTTCGGGTCATCCTCTTACGCCTTTGAGAAGAATATTCCCTTTCCTCTTTCTTAATGAAGTGTAAGCAAAAGTTTACAAGGAAATACACCCACTTGTATGGACAATGTTCTACTAGAGGTCAAGTAATAACCGGTGTGCCAATACTTCAGAAAGGTGTCGGAACGCAGATCATAGAAAAGAAATGTGAAACGCCATGATTATTTTTAGTTTAAGCTACAGACATTAGGGGAAATTTACTAACCAAAATGTCAATATATCAATAATATTGAGTTCCAATATTGTGTTCCAAACTTTTAGGCAATGTTGAACAGTATCAAATGGAAGGTCTTCAAGAAATGTAAAATATACTTTTTTTTTTCGCTCACCCTAGCGGTCACATTTAGGTAATTAGTGATATTAAGGTAAAGCTTCGTATAACGAGTTTTTTTGGCCACACCGAGTCGCTGCTGTTCTGCCATATAGCCCCTGGTACAGGACATGTCTCTACGTGTGTATGAGGCCATCAGTCCAGTCACAACTGCTGTTTTCCATCCTAACCTAGATGATAAAGGGTGCTCTAAAGTTTGAATGTGTTCTCATATCCAAAGGATAGGGCATCATTTTCCGATCGCTGGAGGTCCTACCACCGTTGCCCCCACTAATTCCTTAGAAAAGCCCCGACTGAATGGGGCGTTGATCTATTTTAGGCTTCTCCTCCATACATTCTATTAGGAGCGCACACAGCACAAGGGTCGGTTAGTCGGGCTCAAGTCTGGAACCAGGCCGCAGCGCAACCCAAGACCCACAGCATCTTGCATGGCTCTTTGAATGAAAAGTTCAGTTTGTTTTTACGCTCGATGAGGGTCTGAGTACACAAAGAGTCAATGATCTCAAACAAGAGCTCTTTACTCAAAGGCGATCTTGTGAAACGTGACACATGACGTTACAGTTTTGGGAATATTTAAAGTCTTTCTCTTTTGATGCAGACTGCTCCCCACATTTCAGTACCTCCAGGCTTACATCCGTCATTCCGGTGTCTGGCTCTGTGCTCCTTGTCCTCACTAGCTCCAACCCTGTGCTCCTTGTCCTCACTAGCTCCAACCCTGTGCTCCTTGTCCTCACTAGCTCCAACCCTGTGCTCCTTGTCCTCACTAGCTCCAACCCTGTGCTCCTTGTCCTCACTAGCTCCAACCCTGTGCTCCTTGTCCTCACTAGCTCCAACCCTGTGCTCCTTGTCCTCACTAGCTCCAACCCTGTGCTCCTTGTCCTCACTAGCTCCAAGCCTGTGCTCCTTGTCCTCACTAGCTCCAAGCCTGTGCTCCTTGTCCTCACTAGGCAGCGCTAAGCAGGGAGAACACTGGTAACTATGATAAACAGCGGGTATCCAGGCAGCTGCCTAGATACCCGCTGTTTATCATAGTTACCAGCGTTCTCCCTGCTTACAGGCAGTGCTAAGCAGGGAGGACGCTGGTAACCATGGTAAACACGCTGCCTGGATACCCGGTGTGTACCATAGTAACCAGCCCTGTGAGGTCACAGATCGCTGGTTTCTCACGGTCACACGCAGCGATGCGTGCTGACCAGCGGGAAACCAATGATCAGAAAATGACCCAGAGCACTTTGCAGCGATCAGCGACCTCACAGCAGGGGCCTGATCGCTGCTAAGTGTCGCACAGCAACATCGCTGGAGAGATCGTTGTAACGTCACAGTTACAACGATCTCTCCAGCGATATCGTTGTGTGTGACTGGGGCTTAACTCTCATTATTAAATACTGACTAACCGGGGGAGCAATCATCAACCTGGCCCTTAGAGGGCTGCAAAAATACATGGTTACACTGATATAAAATGCAGAATTACTAGTGATGAGCGAGTGGTAAGAATTTCGGGTTCAGATAGATCTAACTAAATACTTTGATCGAGTAACAAGTAACAAATCCAATGCAAGTCAATGGGAAACTCACTTGGATCGAAATTCTAAAACATTTCAAAGTATTCAATTAGAGCTCTCCGACCCCGAGGACCTTACTACTCGCTCATCACTAATAATTACACCACTGTTACAACCTCATGAGTACAGAGTACTTTTCACAGTAAGGGGGGGCAATGCACTCCCACACCCCCCTTACAGGAGCACTGAAGATCAATAACTGAGCAATTCTTTTCCAGATAATGGTCCATTTACTACATGAAGATCCCATTAATGTCCTATGAAGTTGATTGGTTGTTCCAACCCCTTCTGTAGTCAGTATGGTCATGGAATGTCGGCCCCCGATTCCTCAGGGTTTATGACCTGTGATACGGCAAAGCATTGCATTTACAGCAAATGTCTGTTACCATGTCATCGTAATTGTTCTGTATAATATCAAAGTATATTTGTTATAATGAAGCTGCATATAGGGGTGTGCAGGTTGTGGGTGATCCCAGGTACTGGGTTTTTTTGTGGGCTCAAACTGTCCTTCAGCCATTAATTGGGACACTAGTACTTTAAACCTATGTGATAATTGGGGAGTCCTTTTACAAATTTTACATATCTGCCTTAAGGCGGCGTCACACGCATCAATAGCGTGCGCGACATCGCCGAAAAGTGACGCATCAGCAATGTCGCTCACGATATCGCAAGTGGGTCGTGCTTTGTAACCGTGCAACACAACTACAATTTATCGCTGGTTGCAGGTTGACAGGTTTATAAGCATGAACGTAAACCTGTCAATCTGCAACCAGCGATTAGGCTGGATCGCGCCGTCTGACACCACAAAAGCGATGTTGGCAGCAATCCAGCCTATACCGCAGTATTGGTGCGGATCGCTCGCTGGGCTGATCCCAGCCCAGCGAGCGATTGCTCCGCCTGCATCACTGCGGCATCACCGGCAACATCCTGCCGTGTGACACCAAGGCTGCGATGTTGGAAGCGAGCACGCCCCCTCGCATCGCTTCCGACATTGCAGCTTTGGTTGCTGCGCGTGACGCCGGCTTTAGAAACTCTAGAAAAAAAAAAAGAGCAAATAGTCTTACCTGAAGGTACACGAAGTAAGGACAGTGGGATTAGTGGGGCTCACCTGATCAGGTCGTCAGCCGGTCATAACCACCACTTAAGTACTCAAATGGCTGCTGCACCGATCCACCGATGAACAAGGATATCAAAGAATAAAGCAAGCATCCACCATGTGCGCTGCCGGACACTGACACGGTAAGTGTTTTTTTCTTCCGTGGACACTTTATTAAGCCTACGCGTTTCGTGACCCTCTGGCCACTTCCTCAGGGAATATGCCCTTTTTTATGCCCTGAGGAAGTGTCTAGAGGGCCACAAAAAGCGTAGGCTTAATAAAGTGTTCAGGGAAGGAAAAAACACCGTTACCGTGTCGGGGTCCGGCACCGCATGTGGTGGATGCTTTATTTTTTTTATTGACATTGCTGCCTAGACCTTTAACGTTATGCCGTTGACGGCCTAGAGTTTCATATGGATGATGGCTGGAGCTATAATTAATTTTTGAGAAGAATATATTGATATCTTCTGGACTCTCTTGTGTAGTCTCTTACATTTATTTTGTTTGCATTTTTTAGTTGTGAAAATAAATGAAATTCCAATGAAAACTCTTGGGAATAAGTGAACATGCAAAGTTGCGTTTGATGGGGCCTTGATCCTAATAAATCCTTTAGCTTCAGGGCAGCACGCCAACCATTCTAGCATGTGGGACACCCTAGTGTTCACTGTACTATTAATAAAAACTAGTTGTCACCTTTCGTTAGAGCGGTACTCTGTTTATTATTTTTTTCCATTTCATTTGAACTCAATAAGAACAATTCTAGTTTTGGACCATTTGACGCACATATTTATAGGTTTTAGCTTGAGGTCTTCCACCACTGATGTTTTACTGATGTGTCTAAGTAACAAGTCCAAAAATAATCCCTTTCATGTATGGGGAAAAATGACAAATGAAGATGGTGCCACCATTTGTAACGTGGTTAGGCATTTTTTATTTTTTATTTTTTTAACCCTGATTCAGTTGTAATCCCATCCTGTAGCACGATTTCTCTTCCGGCTTTTTTTCATTGGCGTTGCCTATACTAACTGCATCAAGAAATCACACTTCTGGTTTAGGATCATCACTGGGGGTTATGTAGTTCTATATCAGAATGTGACTTTTTGTCTATTTGTTGAAGTCAGTACATAAAATGTGTCTTTTGCTGGATGATCTGAACCACAAACTGGAAATGCAGGACCAAGGAATGAGAATTCAGCAGCAAGGAATACAAGAATGGGGAAAGAGAGAGCGGTCATCAGCAGGGAACATGGGATCGAGGAAAGAGTTTAAAGAGGACCTGTCGCCCCCCTTTCGCCCCCCCCCCCTATGTATTAGAATAGAAGTCCCTGAACTCTGCATTCAGGCATTCAGGCAAGGGTTCCCCCATTACTCTGTGGGGCTGCTACCCCGATTTGTAGGCTTATAAATACTTACAGTAAAAATCCATGGAGGCGGTCCTTGAGGCAGCTCATCCACAGGGGCATTTCATGCCCCCTGAGCCTCTGTTGCGCCCATGTCTTTGCCGCCTCGCTCGTGCTGTTCATGAAATCCTCGATCTGCACGTTCTTGTGGTGTTGACGCAAGTGCAGAGCAAGGTTGACGTCTCGGTGCATGCCCCGCATTCCGCTATGGTGTCCGCTCATTTCCCCGCCCTGCTTCATGTTGTGCTATGGAGCAGGGCAGAGAAATGAGAGGACAAGCCCCCGTAGATCAGCTGCCTCAAACACAAGGGCTCGCCTCCATGGATTTTTTACTGTAAGTTTTTATAAGCCTATATATCGGGGTAGCCGCCCCACAGAGCCATGGGGGACCCCTTGCCTGAATGCAGCAGACATGCTGCATTCAGTGCTGGACTTAGATTCTTATCCATGTGGGGGTGACAGGTCCTCTTTAACAGTGAGAACATGAGACTTGGAAAAGAGAGTTCATCAGCAGGGAACATGAGACCAGGGAAAGAGGGAGAGTTCAGCAGCAGTTGCCGTTTTTATTTATTTATATAGCGCCATTAATTTCCATGGTGCTTTATAAGTGGAAAGGGCAAACAAAGGCAAGTACATTATGTATTGACAATCAAGTCACACAGGTACAGGAGGGGAGAGGACCCTGTCCATGAGGGCTCACAGTCTATGCGGCATGGGTGAGGATATAATAGGAGAGGGTAGAGCAGATTGTGCGGTGGTGCGGTGGATCTAGTCTCATTGTAGGTTGTAGGCTTGTCTGAAGAGGTGAGTCTTCAGGTTTCTTTTGAAGGTTTACAAGGTAGGAGAGTGTCTGACAGTTTGGGGGAGAGCGTTCCAGAGTATAGCGGATGCACGTGAGAAGTCTTGTATGCGGTTGTGAAAAGAAGAGATGGAGGGGAGTAGAGGAGGAGGTCTTAAGAGGTTCACAGGTTGCGTGAGGGTAGGTATTGGGAGACCATGTCAGAGATGTATGGAGGGGACAGGTTGTAGATGGCTTTGCATGTCATGTTTAGGGTTGTGAACCGGGGCCTCTGAGAAATGGGGAGCCAGTGAAGGGCTTGGCAGAGGAGAGAGGCTGGGGACTAGCGGGGAGACAGGTGGATTAGTCAGGCAGCGGAGTTTAGGGTAGACTGAAGTGGTGCAAGGGAGCTAGCGGGGAAGCCAGTATGCAGGAAGTTACAGTAGTCAAGGTGGGAGATAATGAGGGCATGAACAAGTGTCTTTGCAGCATCATGGTCAAGGAAAATGTGGATCCGTGAAATATATTTGAGGTGGAGTTGGCAGGAGGTATCAAAGGCTTGGATGTGAGGCTTGAAGGATAGGGTGGAGTCGAGGATTATCCCGAGGCATCTAGCATAGGGGACCGGAGAGAGTGAGCAACCATTGACAGTGACGGATAGGTCTGGTAGAGGAGGTGAGCGACTTGGGGAGTTTTGCCAAGATGATGAACTCAGTTTTGTCCATGTTCAGGTTTAGAAAGCGAGCAGAGAAGAAGGATGAGATGGCGGACAGACATTGTGGAATTTTGGATAGTAGGGTGGCAATGTCAGGTCCAGACAGATAGATATCGGTGTCATCGGCGTAGAGATGATACTGAAGGCCGTGGGACAATGAGTTGTCCCACGCCGAGGGTGTAGATGGAGAAAAGTAGGGGTCCAAGAACCAAACCTTGGGGAACACCAACAGTTAAGAGGGTAGGGCGAAGAGGTGGTGTGAGAATGGGTGACTCTGAAAGTCCGGTCCATTAGGTATTAGAGGGCCAGGTCAGTTTTTGAGCCATTTGTTCACATTTTCTGTAACTTCATTATTGGATTTCAGTAAATTCTATTTGGGTTGAAACAAATCAATAACTATCCTTCGAAATATTCTTGACCGTATGATGTAATCCTAGACAGGGTTGGTAACGGCTAGCGGCCTGCTTACAATGACGCAATCAAGCTTTCCACTGCAAATAAAAACAATATAATATTTTGTATATTGCATGGCCATAAGTATATGGGGAAATTATTACTGAGCCGTATTGGCATCTAAAGGCTTTCTACAAGCTACAAGTAGCTTATAACCTGTAGCCCATGCCGTTCTACTGTACCTCTGCTTAGAACACAGTTTTTATTGTGATATGTTCTATCAAATTCCTACTAGCGTTACTCTTGCGTCAAGCATATTGATGTCTTATTTTTTCCTAGTGTGTGTTTCTCAATAAGCCCCTTCTTAAAAAACACAAAAAAAACTAACAAAAAAAGCACAAAAGGATGATAACAAGTCTAAATTGAGTGGCCAACAAGGAGCCAAGCAGTAGGCTTTGACTTCACAACACGCTCAGTTGAGATTCTTCAGGACATGAAAGGTGGTGTTTATGGAGAGGCTTTCCTGCCCTGTGATCATCAACACCTCCGCTATAATTGCAGGATATCCTTTGCCAATCAAGCAGCAAGGGACAGGATTTTTTGTTATGCTTCTTTTCAATTATCTTGTACTGTGTTCTTGACGCTGTTGGTTCAGCCGGCCTTTGATATCTCCCATTATGCTAATTGATGTCATCTGTGCTTGCACTGGTCTTGTGGTTGTTCAGTGTTTTGCCTTCTCTCGCTGAAAGAATTTTATTTTGTTCCTAAGTTTAGACCAAAAATTGCCTGTGCATGTCAGTACGAAGACCGTCAACATGACTAAATATGTCCATACAGAGCAACGGGTGGATCAATGTAAAGGGAACGTCTACCGTAGTAGACAGTGAAATACATCCTCTTTAGAGTCGCGATAATACTTGTGGGATATGGGCTGCAAAAATAGTATTGAACTTGACTTTAGGCATTTCTAATTAAATTAATTGGGATCTCCATTGCTTTCTTACATGTGCAAACTGCTTGTATTCTTAAAATAAAGGCATGCTCACTTCTCCCCCTGACGATCCTTTGTAGCGGTGCCTGGATCATCCGCCATTCTCATGTTTCGTCATCATCCGGCAGGGACAGGCATGTGATCTCTGCAAACAGTCAGTGACCAATGCATTACTGCCTTGCCTAATGATTGGCTGCAGTGGTCAAATGTCCATTTGAATGGAATCAAACATGCAAGGCCTTTCTATTCTATGATCGGCTGGGAATTATTTGAAACATAGAGGAGTGTAGACATATCCCTTTAAAGCTCTTGGGCGCTGTCGTAATGTAATGGTAAAGTGGATCCATTCTCTTGGAAACATGGCTTTATTATAATTTGGAAATTAAGGAGTGTCCACTCAACCCTCTGACCGTTGCTCAGCTAGCACCCCCTGGTGTGAACAGGTAATTGAAATCCAAAAGGGGACCGTGTTAATCTGATCCGCGCTGCTCATGCGATGAAACAATCCCAATTGTCAGGTAATGATGGCTTTATTCTGACGCGTTTCAGTGATATCCCCGCTCCTTCCTCAGTAAACCAGCGTAAGGTGTTGTGGTGTTTCCCTCAGGTAGGAGTGGGGATATCACTCTGAATGGTGTCGGAATAAAGCCATCGTTACCTGATCATTGTGATTGTTTCATGGTATGAGCGGTGTGGATCAGATTAACACTGTCCTCTTTTCGATTTATCTTTTACTACCAATAAGTGCACGTGGATTGTGTATCCTGCGGTAGCCATACCATACACTTAGATCGGTTGTGGGTCTCGCAACCATTCCAGGTGAGCAGTTGCATCTGTTGTCTACACAAAAGTGTTTGAAAGATAAGACCCTATTGCTTTTCTTTCCCTCCTATGGTTCTATTTGATTTCAGGTAATTGAAATGGTACATCTGCTGGAAAGCAGGCATTGGCTGGGATTTTATATACAAGAGGCTAAGAAGCGGCACTTCTGTCCCATCAATAGATAACTCTTCCTGCCTTCAAAGAATCGGCTGCCGGCAGACTGGAGTTGATTCCAGTTATGAATATTGAGGTTTTTGTGGCAGTGATAGTTTATGGGAGACATATTTTTGGCGTTGTGGCGAACGTACTGCATCTACTCGCTGTGAGGCTGCCAATGAGCTCTAAATCTGGCAGATGGATGACTATGTATATGCCATGTTTCCTATCTACGGAAGGCTAAAATCATGATGGGGAAATATGGCATTAATATCTTCAGCTGGAACCTCCAGAGGCGAAGATATCCTAAATATTGGCGAACCTGTAATTTCCTATAAAACGGAGACACATCCCAAGCTACTGGCGAGCTTGGCCATTACCGTAATAAAAAAAATATACAATATACTGGTCGATGCGTTTATACTTGTATATACTAATCACTCGGAGGCGCTCAATAACCTGCCCAATAGTGAAAGCAGTTGCGGTCTCGTTCAACAGTTGTCAGTCAATGGCAGAATTGTCCTGATGATTGGAGGTAGCGGAGAGTTGGTTCGTGACTACCAGGTGAATGATCTGCTCCATCGCCCAGCTGTTCCATGACCGTATAAACCTGCAGAAGGGTTTCCTGTTCTCCATGTGCCTTTTAGATAACTGGGCTCTGGTGGGATCTGGACCTGCCATAGCCTACAATACTGCGCTCTATTACAAACCCAATTATTAAATATCTAAAGCTGTACTGAAATATATTCATTTTACTCACTTACGCAGGATCATTCATTTCCCCAGCGTTTTACATTCATCATCAATGGAGATCACAATCTAAACTCCCTCTCAGTAGGTCTTTGGAGTATGTGAGTAAACCAGTGAACCCAGAGGAAACCCATGTAAATGTAGCATGGGGCGGAAGTCGTCGGCTCTGCCCTGGCACGCTACATGGAGATGGAGGTCCTGGCTGGATGTTGCACTATGGCGGTGATACGCCTTTGCAGGCTGCCTGTTGCCAGCCAGGACCGGATGCTACACCGTGTACTGAGGGGAAGCCACAAGTTCAAATCTCACGTTTCATTATCCCAGAGCATCATTAAGGACACTTTCTTCCTTTTTTAGTGGTTTCAACCTTCATAAGTACTTTTCCTTCCATCAGTACGTTGCACCACATTACAGTCCATGGAAGTAATTTTCCTCCTCAAGAGGTTATTTTTCCTCTTAAAGGAATGTTGCCAGTATTGCCGGATTGAGCTATCACCTATCTTGGACGCTTAGGGAACACCTGCTCAAGACACACTCGCTTAATTCCACGTGCTGCCCTGTCCTAGACCAGGAGACCTGTCTCATTCAGTCACCCATTCCTCTGGTCCGTCCTTTAACACCTTCAAAAATCTCTCTAACTTGGTCTACTCCTCGTTTTCTCTTCTTGGTCATGCTATCCTTTATACAGACTCCATCTGTTAAAGGAACTCCTACATCTCTGCAGAGTATTCAGACCTCTGGTCTGTCTCAGTCACAGGCTGGGCCCTATCTGACATTCTACTAAAAAATTATCTTTCCCTGCACACTACCTCCGCCGGCTATGGGCCAGGCCCAACTGTTAACTGTTGCTGCCCTAATATTAGCATCAACACACAAATACCACTGCAATATATCATATTTCACATTACATTACCATTACAATAACACAATATACATTACACTTCACATTAATGCATCACATAACATTAGCACGACTGGTGTCTTCAGGGGAAAGGCTAAACGTTCACCTCCTTACATAGACATGGGGAGAACATACAAAATCCTAGCAGATGTTCTTGGTGGGGTTTGAACTAAGGATGGCAGGAGGAATGGAAGGCGGCGGTGCTAACCACCGAGTCCTGCACTTACAAAATACAATCGCCTGCTTTTGCTATGCATGTTTGGTCATTTGCTGATTTCCACAATTTACGATAGGAAATAGCTGCCATTACAGCTCCCATAGGGGTTATCACTTGGTTTTCTTGAATGGCAAATGTGTCTTGTTATACACTGTATATCCAGGCAGACCATTCAGGAGCATTGCAAAAAGCCTCCATTCTCCTTACATGTCTGTTTTAGCAATTACTTGCATTCCTGACAAAGTAATAAATCTGGGCATTTGTTGTTAGAACTGTACTTTGCCATTCCTGTTTTATTCCTCATGGGAATTCATGAATAAATTGAATATTTGGTATTAACCTCCCCTTAATCAAATGGGTTTCTCACCACACATTTTTAAACAACCTCATATACCTTTCTTTTTTGCCAATTGTCACGTTGCTTTATGCCTTTGTTGTGCCCTTGTGGCACCCCTACGCGACGGAAGCCACAGGAACACCTGGTGCTGGGAGGGATTTCCACATCGGGTAAACTTAGATGCAACACCTTCCACCCCAGACCCGAAGGGGGAGCTCTACTTACCGACGTCAGGCAAGGTCTCCTATAAATTCAGGCCCGGAGGAGGAGGAGTTAGGCAGTGCAGTTCCAGGGAGGACTGTGAAGACATCCTGGTAAACGGTGCCGCGCCAGGCCCGTGCCAGTGAGGGAGCCTAGCCAGTGTAAGAGACCCAAGAGTGAGGGTTGGAGGCAAGGCGAGGAAGTGGGGACAGAGGAACAATACCGCTTCACCCCAGGAAAATACCAAAGCAACCCGGATGCCGGAGTCCAAGTCTGCACTTGTCCAGTTAGCTCAGCAGAGAACACCAGAGGACCAGGGAAACTTCAGTCACCTGGCAGCACTTGTAGCACAGCATCACACAGAACCTGGGACCACAGAGGAGGTAGTCGTGCCCAAGAAGGTTAACCTTGCTTGCTATACAAGTGAGGAACACAAGGGAGGACCGGTCAGAATTCAGACAGGCTGGGATCAGAGACAAGGCTGAGTAGAGAGTTGCCTCCCTGTGTAAACCCCTATTCGTCTCATCACTGCTTCGGGGAGCGTTACCAACTAGCTGCCTCATCATCATCATTCCAGAGGTCTGCAGCAGCGCCGTTACCATTACCGGATACCGTGAGTGGCGTCACAAACTCCTTTTTATTTTATTTTTATCTCCTTTTTCAGCAGCTGTCAGGGCCATGAGTCCATCCCCAAGTAAATCAACGCCTGGAAGCTGGTACCCCAAGGCCCTGGGGTGGGTCACCCTGACATCGGCTCTGTCGGTCATCTCTTCATCTTCAGAATCCTCTGCTTTCGTCTGACTTTATTCAATAATAATGGCATATAATGTTTATTCATTTATATAGCGCTATTCATTCCATAGCACTTTACATACATCAGCAACACTTTCCCCCCATTGGGGCTCACAATCTTCATTCGCTATGAGTATGTCTTTCTTCCTCTCAGAGATTGTCTTGGGCCTCAAGTTGCCATCTGGAGACCTTCTCTTCATAGCCGGGTACTGGCCACACACATGAATCTCACATCTAGGACCCTTTTAGATACATATCTTGGATCCAAGGACATATTGTTCATGTTCCATCTTGAAGATACCAATGTTGTTACCGTATTGTGATGTATAATGTTATTGATATATAAAGTGCAGTGTAAGAGATTAAAAAGTGAAGAGTAAAATATTGTTTTTGCGGTGCGTTTTCATAAGATGATCTCAAGCATACAGTGCCCACAAGTAGTCTTCAACCCCCTGCAGATTTAGGTGGTTTGATAAGATGCAAATAAGTTAGAGCCTTCAAACTGCAAACGAGAGTAGGATTTATTAACAGAAGCATAAATCTTACAAACCAAAAAGTTATGTTGCTCAGTTGAATTTTAATACATTTTAAACATAAAAGTGTGGGTCAATTATTATTCAACCCCTAGGTTTAATATTTTGTGGAATAACCATTGTTTGCAATTACAGCTAATAATCGTCTTTTATAAGACCTGATCAGGCCGGCACAGGTCTCTGGAGTTATCTTGGCCCACTCCTCCATGCAGATCTTCTCCAAGTTATCTAGGTTCTTTGGGTGTCTCATGTGGACTTTAATCTTGAGCTCCTTCCACAAGTTTTCAATTGGGTTAAGGTCAGGAGACTGACTAGGCCACTCCAACACCTTGATTTTTTCCCTCTTGAACCAGGCCTTGGTTTTCTTGGCTGTGTGCTTTGGGTCGTTGTCTTGTTGGAAGATGAAATTACGACCCATCTTAAGATCCTTGATGGAGGAGCGGAGGTTCTTGGCCAAAATCTCCAGGTAGGCCGTGCTATCCATCTTCCCATGGATGCGGACCAGATGGCCAGGCCCCTTGGCTAAAAAACAGCCCCACAGCATGATGCTGCCACCACCATGCTTGACTGTAGGGATGGTATTCTTGGGGTCGTATGCAGTGCCATCCAGTCTCCAAGCGTCACCTGTGTGGTTGGCACCCTTACGGGCTCGTCTGGAACGGAGACCATTGCGGTGGAGTACGTTACTTATGGTATTGACTGAAACCAATGTCCCCACTGCCATGAGATCTTCCCAGAGCTCCTTCCTTGTTGTCCTTGGGTTAGCCTGGACTCTTCGGACAAGCCTGGCCTCGGCACGGGAGGAAACTTTCAAAGGCTGTCCAGGCCGTGGAAGGCTAACAGTAGTTCCATAAGCCTTCCACTTCCGGATGATGCTCCCAACAGTGGAGACAGGTAGGCCCAACTCCTTGGAAAGGGTTTTGTACCCCTTGCCAGCCTTGTGACCCTCAACGATCTTGTCTCTGATGGCCTTGGAATTCTCCTTTGTCTTTCCCATGTTGACCATGTATGAGTGCTGTTCACAAGTTTGGGGAGGGTCTTAAATAGTCAGAAAAGGCTGGCAAAAGAGATAATTAATCCACACATGTGAAGCTCATTGTTATTTGTGCCTGAACTACTTCTTAATGCTTTAGTGGGACCAAACAGAATGCTGGTGGTTTGAGGGGTTGAATAATAAATGACCCTCTGAATTAACTTTTAACGCTTTAAAAAAAAAAAAAATCTTTTTGGCTGCAGTGCATTTCCCACTTCCAGGCTGATCTACAGTCCAAATGTCACAATGCCAAGTTAATTCCGCATGTGTCAACCAGCTAAATCTGCAGGGGGTTGAATACTACTTGTAGGCACTGTACTTTGGACACTTAGCCTTTGGAGAATTTGCCGGTGGAATCTTGCCCACATTAGCGACCTGTAAATAAGTCTAGTGATGCTTCTGTTGTCCTCTCTTCTTTCAGTTTCCACTTAATGCAACCCAAACTCTTAAACGTTTGTAGTCGTATTATGGTTCACTCATTTTGGTGATGATTCGGTCATGCAAGAGAATTGGATGATTGTGTAAATGGCACATGGCTTCAAGAGGATATCCGGGATAAAAGAAATTGTGTCTAAGCACTAACAGTCAGGTAGTCGGCACCTACCTGCCTGTTGTGCCCGCCACTGTTCACCACCAACATGGAGCATTCACAGTCCGCTCCTATTGGCAATTTTACCGCTTCCGGTGATGTCATGACTCCAGTGGGCGGCTTCTCCCCTCTGTAGACGGTAGCGAAGAGACAGCTGTCAATCAGTATGATGTCGCCTGTACGCCCATTTCCACTGAGCAGAGTGGAAAAGAAGGCATGCTCTGTTTACCCCGCCATGCTGTCCCGGCAGGAGCATTTTGTGACCGGTCTGTGCGGGGGGTGAACAGCGGTGACTGGTGCTGGGCACAACAGGCAGGTAGGAGGCAGCTACCGGCATGTTAGTGCTTGGGTATGTTATTTTTCTAAAAATCCCGGATGACCCCTTAAAACACTGCAACGAGCGAGTGCCAAGTGTCATTTTACTGTGACCCAATTCCCTCGCCTCCAATCATAGCATCGTTGCAGAGAAGACTGATGGTGGGTTTACACGCCGCGATATCGGTGTCCAACTCCGATCCAACTCCGACAAAAAGTCACATGGTTCGTGAGTTGGACCCGATATCGTTCCTGCATCGTACTGTTTGAAGGTACAATACGATGCAGGAACGATGGTAATCCGATATCGGGGGTTGAATGAGCGTGCTATTCAACCGCCCGATATCGGATGCCTGTTGGAGCCGGATCGTTGCGTGTAAACATCCAACTCCGATGTGTACTCGCACGTCACCCATTAACTCCCATGTTAAATGGTCGTTACTGGGTTGGTGGGCGTACACATCGTAGGGACGTTGTTTTCCGATATCGCAGTGTGTAAACCACCGATGCGATATCGGGAAAAGCGCTCAAAAAATGCGCGCTCCCGCCCCGTTGTATAGCGATATCGCCCCGATATCGGGACGTGTAAACCCACCATGAGAACTGAATGCCTCCATGTTTTTCATTGACTGTTTTGACATTCGAATGCAGTGCAATGTTTCTCATGCACCCATAGGCTTGTAAGGGTGTGCGTTGTCCGAAATATTCATGCCGAATACTTTTGAATGAATTTAATTACAACATGCAACAACCGGACAGAATGTACTGGTGTCATTTTATTACATGGAAGTGGCATCGACAGAACGTTTTTAAGCCGAGCGCATAGAAGTGATCCAGCACGTTGTGTTCATGAGTTCTGTTGGTCTTGGCTGGCGTTATAATGATGTCTGGTTATAAGCTCCCTAAACAGAGTAGAATTGTTTTCTTCTGGTGTATGGGACCAGTATTCCTTACAGTAGGATAGTGTTATACCCTGCAAAGCAGCTAATGTGCCTATGTAATAGTATTCATGTCCATCAGATTAATTTTTTGCCATTTACTTTATGTTCACATAATAAGAGATTTTAATTTTTATTTATTTTTTTTTCGGCTCAACAATATATATTACTATATATATAATTTAATATTGAGTCAAATTAAACATGTCAACATCACCCCATATATAGTATGAGTCCACACAGCCCCCTATATACAGTATGAGCTTCGTCACGGCTCTCTACATACATAAGGAGCCCTCACATAGCTTCCTAAATATATAGTGTGAGCCCTAACACAACCACCTATATACCATATGACCCCACATTGTAGGGGCTCATGTTGTATATTGGCTATGTAAAGCACATACTTAGTCCCTCTGTATACAGTATGAGCCATACATAGTCTTATCTCTAATAAGCTGCCGTGAACCCCGCGCATGCGCAATAGCTGCGCGAAGCCAGCAGTACACCCAAATGAGTGTACTGACGTACGTGAAACCGGATATGACGCGTATTACGTCATACCAGCTTCACCGCCCCTACTATGAAGCGAGCAGCCTCTCGGATGTTTACCACGCCCATGGTGGCGTGCATAATTACCGTCAAAGCGGGGGAGAGCGGCACACAGCCCCGCCTGTTGCGGCTTCCTCAAAAACGGATGGCATCAGGATACCAAGCTGCAGGGGTAGGTAAGAAGGGGATGTGGGGTGGTGTTATGGGGTCAGATCACTTTAATGTTTCTAATGGGGTTCATCATATTCGAATTGTATCTTCATGAGTAAGTCTGGTCATACACATTTGATAGCTGCATACCTTGCGAGCACTAAGTCCATCCTGTCTATCCTTGAGGACGTGTTATTGGATTAGCTGAGCGTTTACTTGTTTTCAGTATGGAGGAAGAGTAAGCAGCTACTGGACCCCTCTTGTTGCTCATTGCCCCAAGAACTAAAAGATCAAGGCCACTGCCCAATCCTTATCTCCTTCCTCTGACTTGTTGGGAGAGCGTCCGGAGACTTCCTATGTGTGGCCCACTGGGAAGGGGTGCTCAATACCGGACCAGGGATAGTACCGGGGAATGATCACGGCGGTTTGGGTCTGGACCGTGTCCCGAGCCCCACAAGTAAAAGGGATATTTACAAGGGAGTTTGTCATGACGCCACCCACGGGTTGTGGTCAGTGAGGGGACCACCGCTGCATTGTACTTCTGTCAGGAGGATGGATGGATGCTGCAGCAAGGTGGATGAGCCCGCCGCGGGTCGGGGCTGCTCCTGACAGGGTGGAAAGATGTAATAAATGTTCTGTTGCAGCGAATCGCACATGGGAGACTGAAGCAGGGTTCACTGGGTTTTACTGACAAGTTCTTTACGGTACAGTTCACACAGTCACTTTACCCAGGCAACTCCAGACTCTGAACCCTCTGCAGCCAGGCTTTCTTCCTGAGACCCTTCACTCTCTCTGTAACCTTTCCGGCTCTCCTCTCATCTGTTCTTCCCAGTGGGTTGTATGGTGGCAGCTCGGTCCCTGTATCTGACTTCCCCCTATGTGTGTGTGGGTGGCAAGCCGGGTCGTATATGCTGCTGTGCCTCCAACCCGTGTGGTAGGAACTCTGACCTGGAATCAGAGCCACTCGTCAGTTTGTCTGGGATCCGGCGTTTAGCTGCGGTACCCTTCAGAGCCGACACTCTGGTCCCAGCCTAGCCCTAGGTGTCCCTGTCTTGCAAGGGATCACCGGGCTCTCTCCGACTCGTGTGACTACCTGGTACAACAAGGGAAACCTATCTGCCTGTAGTCGGTCAACGCTGCCATACTCCTCGGACCCTGTGACACCGGTCTGGTCTCTGTCCTTCCTTTCCCTTGGGCTGCAGGCTATGGAGCGGGCTTTCTCTCCATGGAACGGTGTCTCTGTGGATTCTGCACCTCCAGGGAGCCCTATCCGTCCGGGAAAGTGTCACTCTGCTGTTCTTGGCTTCTCGGCACCCACTGGCCTACTTGGTCTTTTCAGTTCAGCACCCTTGGCCTACTAACTCACTCCGCCTCCTTTTGTATCTGATCTGTCACCTGACCTACCTTCCACCCACCCCTTGCCCGCCTAGAGTCCCGGACTCCGGGTTGGGTGTCGTGCCTGGTGGGTGTGTGCTTTTGAAGGTGTTTGGTGCACAAACTGTCTATCTGCCTGGCTGCAGTTCCTACCTGTGGCCACCCTGATCCAAGGGCGCCCATATACGTATCCAATGGTTTAGCATTAACCGGATTCAGCCGATATAACTTTAATATGTATGACCTGTTTTAGTTGCAAATTGTTATCACCTTGCAACCTCTGATGGAAACCAGCATAAGGCAAGTGCGGGACTTGTGCCATACCGAAGGCTATCATTATTGCATCATTGAGATGTATAGTTCCTTGTAGGGCAGGGTGCATCCTTAGAATGTGACGCCACCTGTAGGAATCCTATATTTTAGCTGTCATTACTTAATTGATACAATTTTGACAGGAAGTGCTAATTCTACCAGATTTCGGAACATTTGGTCATTAGAAGTATTGTTTGTCCTCAGCAGCCTGAACCTGATGGTTCCTGTTTGTTAGTTGGTTGTGGGAGAAGTTGGCTACATGATGCAGATCTTGTATGTTCTTTGCCAGGTGGCGATGAATTCAGGGGAACGTATTGTGTTATATAAAGTCTCTTCGTAATACGGCACAATGAGTCCTTAGAATGAGAAATATCGGTGTGAAGGACGTCTTGAATGGAGGCCAGTCACCTGCACCTTTATCAAGGTTATCGCTGGTGCAAATAAATTCCGTAATTAACTCAATGCTTGAATGTAACCTAGAAGGCTCGTCAAGGAGGTTTGTTAACTCCGTGCTCGCCAAGAAGAAGCCTTCCTTGAGAATGGATTAGTCTAGATCAGGCCTATGCAACTTTTTAATCTTTTATTTTTTTGTGTAAGGGTCAATTGAGCTTTATTTTTTTACACTTGTTTTATATTTTCTGTGTTTCCGCACCGGGGAGGTGCTTTTAAATGTAACCTCCCTCCCTGCCCCTTGTCTTATACACTTACCTGCCGCCATCTTCATCGTTTTTTTAAGCGTCGCTCCCGGTCGGTCTCCAGCAATTTGCAACCTGCTGTCAGCTCTAGTATTGTCACCTGATCAAGCAATGTCTATAGAGCTTCGTTCTGGCCTCACTTGGCTCTTATAGAGTTGTATTGATTGCTTGTGATGCAAGTTCTTCCAGCCAGTGAGAAGTTGCGGGCACAGGTTGACCGTGGCGGAGGATGAGTAGAAGACTGTGGAAGTAGGGGGCTTAGATTTAAAGCACCACTCTAGCACTGAAAGAAAAAGGCCGGGGTGGTGCTTTAAGCCTCTTTCAGGGCTTTGATCAAACTTAGGTTTACAGGGCAGTATAAGTATTATGACTTATTATTATAGCACTATTTATTCCATGGCGCTTTACACGTGAAAAGAGCTCTACATAATAACTTCTATATGTCAAGTGTTGACTTCTGCAGTCTATAGGTAAAGCTCTCTGTAATTTTAATAGGAGTTTAACTCCGATTGTGCCAAAGGAGATTATGTGTAGCTGCTGCTGTATTGTAGTCTCTGGGTGAGGCAGCTCTCCAGGCATAGGTAAGCTGCTGTTGCTGGATGTGTCAGCTGAGCAGTTGTCCACTACCCCAACCTTTAAATAGTTCCACTTCTTTTCACTAGGTGTCACTGATGGTTTCAGTCTCTTCAAGTCCACAAGCAAGAGAGATGTGTGTACTTTGTGCTGAGGCTTACTTGGTGTTCTTCTTTATTTGTGGGAGTTTCTGTGTATCCCAGTCCATGGGTGGAGTGAGGGGGTGTTAGCACAGGGCTGGTTGAGGATCAGGGAAAGGTTGGTGCCCAGACCTCCCCACCATTAGAGATACCTCTGGGTACAGGGTCAGGTAGGAACCCCTGTCTAGGGTAAGACTAGCTACCCAATTTGCCTTGCCCATTAATGCCATCATGCTTTCCATTCCCTCATTTGCTATACCAGTTTTGTGACAGTACAATAATCATGAACAATACAAGACACAGACTAATACAGGGGAAGAGATGACCCTGTTCATGAGGACTCTATCTACAAGGGTTGGTTGAGGATATAGTGGGTGAGAGGACCCTGCCTGTGAGGGCTCACCGCATACAAGGGATGGGTTAGGATACAGTGGATGAGGGAGAGGAACCCTGCCTGTGAGGGATCACAGTCTACAAGGGATGGGTGAGGATACAGTAGGTGAGGAGAGAGGACTTGCCTTTAGGATACGTCTACAGGATGGGTGAGGACTAGTGAGGGGAGCCTACTGTGAGGACCACCGTCTACAAGGGATGGGTTAGGATACAGTGGATGAGGAGAGAGGACCCTGCCTGTGAGGGATCACAGTCTACAAGGGATGGGTGAGGATACAGTAGGTGAGGGAGAGAACTCTGCCTGTGAGGATCCAGTCTAAGGGAGGGGAGAATCAGAGTGAGGGGAGGACTTGCCACGAGTCAAAGTCTACAAGGGATGGGAATATGCAAGTTTAATTTTTGAGAACCACAATCAAGCAAGGGTGGTTGGTGATGGAAGCTGGCCGGACACATGAAAGCTCCCAGTTATTCTTCCTATCCCCAGTGCACATGTGTGGCGCCCTGCCAGTACAGGTAACCACAGACCTATCTAAAACATGGATGGATTTCCTCAGTGGGTATCCCAAACACATACAACACCTTCCAGCCCAGACCTGTAGAGGGAGCTCCACTTGCTGCCTTTAAGCAAGATCCCCTATAAATACCGGTGCTGGGGGTGGAGTTACTCAGTGTGCAGTCGCTAGGAGAAATGTGAAGACGTCGTGGTGTGTTGGAGCTGCGCTAGGCCCGAGCCAGTTGACAACCGAGCAGTTATAAGCCTAGCCAGTGCAGGGGCCTAAGAGCGAGGTCGAAGGCAAGGCGACAGGAGCAAAGTGACCGCAGACTGGGGACAGAGGAGCCATACCGGTTCACCCCAGAAAGCCACCCGGACACCGGAGTCCAAGTCTGCAGGAGAGCCTCTAGCCCAGCAGAGATACCGGTTCACCATGAAGACTCCAATCTCCCGGGCATCTGTTTAGCAACAAAGAAGGGAGCCAGGCACCGCAGGAGAGGATACAGCGGTAGTCCACACGAAGGTTTCCCACTACCACACACAGGTGATAGATGAGCAGAGGAGGCCAGGCCAAGTTTTACACGGAGCAGGGGCTCAACAAGGAACAAGTGACAAGGCCTTATCCATCACTCACTGTGGAGATTCAGAAATGTTTCCCGACCACCGGCGTGTACCCTGGACGTTACCTGCAATTCCACCAGTAAAGGTACAGAAACAACTAACGGTGTGTGTGTGTGTCAATTCCTCAGTCCCTGACCCCGTCCACTACAGAGACTGCCACAGCTGCCGGGCAGCATAGCCAACCCCCTGCATCCATCCCTGTCACCTCACCACAGCCCCAGGGACCCTGCTCCGCCTGTGGGGAGCTATACCACCCAGCTGCCCGACCATCATCCCCAGAGGCCCACAACAGTGCTGGGTGCATTCATCAGAAACCACAGGTGGCGTCACGACAAACTTTTAGTTTCTTTTTCTTCTATTCCCTTTCTACAATTCCCCAATTTTCAGTTGACCACCAGGGATATAGGTTTGGGCGGGCCACCAGTGACATCCCTCCAACTCCACGCCCGGGTTCTGAGTTCCCATAGACCCCTGGGTGAATCACATGCATGTTTGGCATGGCCATCAGTGAATGGACAGCCAAGTATTGCATCTGTGTTGCTTCATAACTGGACAGGTTGATTTCACAGAAGTGTCATTGACTTGGAGCTACATTGTGGTGTTCCCTTTAATTTTTTTTTTTTTTTGAGCAATGTAATTCATAGGTAAAACAACTTTGACCTTGTTCCAGGTATGAAGGTTAGGAATCAAATATTCAAATTGTTTCTTTACAGAGGAAGAGAACTTGATATCTGGCACCACCTATTGGAGGAAGCAATCCTAAATGTCAATATTGCCCCTTTCAATCAGCCTTGTCATATGACTTCGGATAAAAGCCAAACCAGAATCTCAATTTGCAGACGTGTGTTTTGGGGTTTTGCGCCTCTTTAGTGCAGAGCTTTGTCTAACAGCTGCGTATTGACTAGACAACCCTTCCTCCTTTTACATAAGTCAGGTACATTTTCCACTTTTCTGTATGTATTGGTGATAAACTTCAGGAAGTTATGCATGTTTTTGTGGCGCCCCCATGGGAAGGTGCCACGGGAGGTACTGCACCCCAAATAGGTGTCCTCCGTAGTCAGGGATATGGGGTTTCTCACAGAGTCTGTCATAAGCGCCCATACAATAGGCCACCTTAGCACAGGGGACCGTATATTCAGTAGGTCCCAGGGGGTGGAGCCTAGAGTAGAGCGGGAGACTTAGAGTGACAGTCAGTCAGAAGAAGGACGGTGCTGAGCAGGGGCTGGCTGGTGGACCTAGCCCTAGGTGGCAGTCTGAGTCCTCCGGCCCTGGCAGCAATCGAGGAGCGGGGGGGAGGTGCTGCTATCAGGGCCAGGTGAGGAGCAAGGGGGGGGGGGATTGCTATCAGAGCCAGGTGAGGAGGGGGGGCCTGCTATCCGAGCCAGGTGAGGAGGGGCGCTGCAGAGCCAGGTGAGGAGCGAAGGGGGTGCAATCAGAGCCAGGTGAGGAGTGGGGGGGTCGCTGTTACCACGCCGCCCGCTGCGCAAGGCCATCCCCTTCCCGAGTCCTGCTATCATTGCGGCAGCTGCAGCCGCAAAACAAGCCCGAGCAGCCCTTATTAAGGGGTGGCCCTAAATTAGGGCAATACCACCAGCCTGGAGGGCACTTGCCCCCCTCCCACGTGGGCCAGTCCGCCCCTGGTGCTGAGGAAGCAGCAAGGGCGTTCGTCGGGAGACTGCGTCCGTGACAAGAGGGCACATCTTTGGAGAGGGGTGACCCAGACACCGGAGGTGACAATCCAGAGCCGGCTGGGGAATCTGGGGTCGTCACCAGCATACCAGAGCCGAGGCAGTAAATTGGTCTATCCCTGACTGCAAACCGACAAGCTGTGGGACTGACATAAGGAAGCCATAGCGCCACAGACTGAATCCCTACCTCTGTCCCAAATTGGGTCCAGGACACTTTAGGGAAAGGACCAAATTCCAGTAGCGGGAGGATTAGCTTGTTGTCGCTCTCGTTCGTACCAGTAAGGAACCGACTGCACCTAACAGTAACAGACCAGGGGACTGGCGAAAAGGTTCTTCAGTGTGGTTAATGAGAGTTAAAGAGGAACCCAGACCCAGAAAGCTATTACAAAAGGGACCACTGTAGACTCTGCAAAGACTCCCCAAAATCTGTGGCTACACCCCGTAAAACCAGACTGCACCGTGTACCTGTTTTCATCTGGTGATCGTAAAGAACTCCTTGAGCTGATCTGATGTCTGTTCTCATTCTCTCCGCCACCTGGAGGGCTCCCACAGCATCAAATCGGTGAGGACAACTACTCCCCTCATCCTAGCCCCGCTGCCCTGAGGTAAAGCTCCACCTGTGGGAAGCTGAACTACTCTGAGCTGCACCTCCATCACCTCAGCGGCCGCCGCAGTGCTGGTATCCACGTTACCAGGTACCGCAGGTGGCGTCACGTTACAATTTCCCCATCCATCATCATTCCCCCCACCATCCCCGCCATTGAGGCTCCAGGGCAGGGAAGCGGGAACCGACCAGCCGTGATTCCCCCATCAAAGTAACCCTCTGTCCCGGTATCAGAGTACCCCCTACCCTGTCGACTGACTCATTTTTGCTTTTTCTTACATGTAACAATGATGTGTACTTTGTGATTGATTGTTCACCATAATGTCACCGCTTTTCCTCATTGCTTAGATAAGGGATGTGCTGCCCCAGCAATTCTCAGCTGCATAAAGAGGTGATCAGTGGATAGATTAGTATTTTATGTCAGGGTTAGGCTGCCTTCACACTACGGATTTTTCAAATCCGATGCTGTCCGATAAAAATCGGACAGCATCGGATCCGAATTTGGCCCCATGCAGCCCTATGGGCATCGACCGAATCGGATGTGCACTAAATGCCATCCGATTTGGTCCGATCCGATTCTGTCTGATTTTTGCACTGAAAATAAAATCAGACAGAATCGGATCGGACCAAATCGGATGGCATTTAGTGCACATCCGATCCGACCCGATCCCTATAACATGGGGCCCTATGGAGCAGGGTCCGAGGAAACATCTGATGTCTCCTCGGACCCGATTTTACTGTACTGAGCATGCTCAGTACAGTAGAAATGCTCAACTAGGAGAGCAGGGTTAAAAAAAAAAAAAAAAAAAAAAAAAAAGGGTCATGCTCACCTCCCCCCGAGCCCCCGCCATCTTCCTGGAGGCTCCCGCAGGCTCCCGGTATCTGCAGAGGTCTTCTTCTGCAGTTCAGGACCTGCGGTGATGTCAGTCGTGACCGCGGGTTACCATGGTGGAACCTGCTGTCACGTGACTGTGACATCACCGCAGGTCCTATACAGCAGAGGAAGACCTCTGCAGACACCGGGAGCCTGCAGGAAGACGGCGGGAGACGGCGGGGGCTCAGGGAGAGGTGAACACATATATTTTTTTTTTGCCCGGAGGCTACAATTTAATGCCGGAATCGGATGCCTATTTGGCATCCGATTCCAGGCATCAGAAGGGAGCCGATGCTGTCCGAATTTATCGGACAGCATCGGCTCCCTCAGAAATCGTTATGTGAAAGTAGCCTTACACTGACTGATGATGATAAAACAATTTTCACCAGAGCTCCATAATTTACACTCCAGGCTAATCCTTTTTACCAACACTCATACAATAGAGCTACAGTAAATGCCACTAATCTGCTTATTTTTGGGGAGGTTGACTTCTCACAATTGTACAGCAGATGTATTCTCTCATGTATATTACGGCTCGAATTCTTTTCCTAATTTTGACATTCATATGTGAACCTTCCCTAACTTCTATATATTTGAATTGTAATCTGCAATACTGTGTTACAGACTATATTGTAAAATTGAGGTGTTTGGTGCGCCAATTGGCCAATTTGTTGGTGCCCACCAAAGCACCTTTTCGTTGAAGGCAATTTGTTCTATAAGACAACTCTCTTGTGCCAAGTCCTACAAATTATTAACAAGCCGGATCCAACTCGCATTAAAATCAGCTTTAAGCCACCAACACCGTAGACTCAGGTTGGCCAACCCTTGATTTTGGCGGGTATTGCCAGCAGTCTAATATGTATGGGGTCCACCCAACTCCCCCAACAGATGTCAGGGGAGATAAAAATGTATCATGTCTGATGTTAACTACCGATGCTTTTGTTTTTGATGAGCTAAGCCCCTGCCAGACTATTCTGGCAGCTGCTCTTTGGTAGAGAACACAGGCAAGCTCGGCATCGCCAGCGATCGTGTTTATGGAGGAGTCTGGAGAGATAACTGATGGTAGTATGATTGGCTGAACAATCGATCAGCCGCTGGCTCCCTCTTCTGTATGAGATCTCTAGATTTATGGAAGGAGTGACTCCGCAATATAGAGGCAGTCCCAACCCCATTCACAAATTGTTGCCTAATTCATATGACCATATGATAGGTGGTTATTAGTGATGAGCCAGCACTAAGATACCCGAGTGCTCAGTACTCGAAATGAGCCGTTGCATGACCAGATGGATGCAGGGGCGAACCTACCGTGGTGCAGCTGATTCAGCTGCACCAGGGCCCCGACTGGCTAGGGGGCCCCTCAAACCTGCAGGGAGACCCTCAGCCGACCCCCGTAACCCGATGTCAGAGGAGAGGAGGGAGGAATGCATATGCCCGCCGCTCAGGTAGGAGAGCCGCACCAGCAACAACTGGCCCCGCTTCTCGCCGCCGGCCGATAGCGCACCCCTCGATCCTTGCCGACGGCTGCCAGCACCCCCGCAACCCCCGCTCCTTAGCATGGCTGCACCAGAGCCCTCTGAGCTATAGGTCCGACACTGGATGGATGCGACTCGAGTTCTTGAATACAATTATGAGCTCTAGCGCTTTACCAGAAGATCTTCATGAAAAATGCTTAAGTTCCCTGTTGACTTCCATTATACTCGGGTTCACGAGTCACGACTTTCTCCATCCATTTGCTCATTTTGAACACTGAGCACCTGAGCATGGTAGTGCTCGCTCATCACTAGTGATTCTATAAGTAAAGTGCCTCATTCCAGGAGAGTCACTCTAAATCGAAGTAGGTACAGTGATGGTAACATAGTAACATAGTAACATAGTTTTTAAGGTTGAAGGAAGACTTTAAGTCCATCTAGTTCAACCCATAGCCTAACATGTTGATCCAGAGGAAGGCAAAAAAAACCCCATGTGGCAACACTAAGCTCCACATTGGGGGAAAAAATTCCTTCCTGACTCCAGATACGGCAATCAGACTAATTCCCTGGATCAACGCCCTATCAAAGAATCTAGTATATATAACCGGTAATATTATAGTTTTCAAGAAAGGCATCCAGGCCCTTCTTAAATGTTAGTAGTGACTCCCTCATTACAACATCATGTGGCAGAGAGCTCCATAGTCTCACTGCTCTTACAGTAAAGAATCCGCGTCTGTGATTATGATTAAACCTTCTTCCCTCCAGACGTAGAGGATGCCCCCTTGTCCCAGTCTCAGGCCTAAGAGTAAAGAGATCATTAGAAAGGTCTCTGTACTGCCCCCTCATATATTTGTACATTATTATAAGATCACCCCTAAGCCTTCGTTTTTCCAAGCTAAATAACCCCAAGTTTAATAACCTGTCTTGGTATTGCAGACCCCTTAGTCCTCTAATAACTTTTGTCGCTCTTCTCTGGACCCGCTCTAGTTCAGCTATGTCTTTCTTATACACCGGAGACCAGAATTGTACACAGTATTCTAAGTGTGGTCGCACTAGTGACTTGTATAGAGGTAAAATTATGTTCTCCTCATGAGCATCTATGCCTCTTTTAATACATCCCATTATTTTATTTGCCTTTGCAGCAGCTGCCTGACACTGGCCACTAAATGTGAGTTTGTCATCTACCCATACACCCAGGTCTTTTTCAGTGATAGTTTTGCCCAGTGTTTTATAATTAAGCACATAATTATACCCTTTGTTTCCTCTGCCCAAGTGCATGACTTTACATTTATCCCCATTAAAGCGCATTTGCCATTTAGCAGCCCAAGCTTCTAGTTTACATAAATCCTCCTGTAATATAAAATTGTCCTCCTCTGTATTGATTTCCCTGCAGAGTTTAGTGTCATCTGCAAATATTGAGATTCTACTCTGTATGCCCCCTACAAGGTCATTAATAAATATATTAAATAGGAGCGGGCCCAACACTGACCCCTGTGGTACCCCACTGTTAACTGTGACCCATTCTGAGTGTGTTCCATTAATAACCACCCTTTGTTTCCTATCACTAAGCCAGTTCTTAACCCACTTACACATATTTTCCTCTATCCCCATTGCCCTCATTTTATGTATCAACCTTTTGTGTGGCACCGTATCAAAAGCTTTTGAAAAGTCCATATACACCACATCCACTGCATTTCCTTGGTCCAGTCCAGAACTTACTTCTTCATAGAAGCTTATTAGATTAGTTTGACAGGAACGGTCCCTCGTAAAACCATGTTGATAATGGGTCATGAGGTTATTTTTGTTCAGATACTCCAGTATAGCATCTCTTAGAAAACCCTCTAGGATTTTACCCACAGTAGAGGTTAAGCTTACTGGCCTATAATTTCCAAGTTCAGTTTTTGTCCCCTTTTTGAATATTGGCACCACATTTGCTATACGCCAGTCCTGTGGTACAGACCCTGATATTATGGAATCTTTAAATATTAAAAATAATGGTCTATCTATGACAGTACTTAATTCCTGCAGCACTCTGGGGTGTATCCCATCTGGGCCCGGGGATTTGTCAATTTTAGTGATTTTTAGACGATACCGTACTTCCTCTTGGGTTAAGCAGGTGACGTTTAATTGAGAATTTTTGTTATCACTGATCATATTGTCTGTCATGGGATTTTCTTGTGTAAATACTGTTGAAAAAAAGTCATTTAGCATATTTGCTTTTTCCTCATCCTCATCCACCATTTCACCCAGACTATTTTTAAAGGGGCCAACACCATCATTTTTTAGTTTCTTACTATTTATGTAGTTAAAAAATATTTTGGGATTCTTTTTACTTTCTCTGGCAATGAGTCTCTCTGTCTCAATCTTTGCTGCCTTGATTTGCTTTTTACAAATGTTATTTAATTTTCTGTATTTATTTAATGCTTCATCACTACCTACTTGCTTTAATTCCCTAAATGCTTTCTTTTTGTCACATATTGCACTTCTTACCGCTTTATTTAGCCATAGTGGTTTCCTCCTATTTCTAGCATGCTTATTCCCATAGGGTATATATTGTGCACAGGTCCTATTCAGGATGCTAATAAACATCTCCCATTTGTGTTGTGTACTTTTATGTCTCAGGACATCGTCCCAGTTTATTGCACTAAGATCATCTCTCAACCGTTGGAAATTTGCCTTCCTGAAGTTTAGTGTCCTTGTGGCCCCTCTACTACACGTCTTAGTAAAGGATACTTGAAAGCTTATTAAGTTATGATCACTATTACCCAAGTGACCTCCAACCCGTATATTTGATATGCGGTCTGGCCTGTTGGTTAATATTAGGTCCAGCAGTGCCCCCCTTCTTGTTGGGTCCTGAACCAGTTGTGAAAGGTAATTGTCTCTTATAGTTTTCAAAAACTTATTACCTTTGCTAGAACTGCAGGTTTCTGATCCCCAATGTATTTCAGGGTAGTTGAAGTCCCCCATAATAATGACTTCTCCCTGAGTCGCTGCTTCATCTATTTGCTTTATGAGGATATTCTCCTCCACTTCCATTATTGTTGGGGACTTATAACAAACCCCTATCAGTAATTTATTATTTTTTCCCCCTCCCCTTATCTCCACCCACAGAGACTCTACATTTCCATTAGATTCACCTATATTATCACGCAGGATGGGTTTTAAGGATGATTTTACGTATAAACATACACCTCCTCCTCGCCTATTTGTACGGTCATTTCTGAACAGACAATAGCCCTGTAAATTAACAGCCCAGTCCTGGCTCTCGTCCAGCCAAGTCTCCGAAATCCCCACCATGTCATAATTATTTTCCAACAAAATCAATTCTAATTCCTCCATTTTGTTGGTGAGGCTTCTGCCATTAGTGTACATGCACTTTATGCATCTCTCTTTACCTCTATTCCTTCCTACTAGATTGACTGTTCTAACCCCACCCCCCATGCCACCCCCAATTTTATTACTTGTGCCCAGGTTACTGTTTACACTATCTTCCCCTCCTATACAATGAATACCCTCCCCCCCAATCCCTAGTTTAAACACTCCTCCAACCTTCTAGCCATTTTCTCCCCCAGCACAGCTGCACCCTCCCCATTGAGGTGCAGCCCGTCCCTAGCATAGAACCTGTAGCCAACAGAGAAGTCGGCCCAGTTCTCCAGGAACCCAAACCCCTCCTTCCTACACCAATTCCTGAGCCACTTATTTATCTCCCTAATCTCCCGTTGCCTCTCTGGTGTGGCACATGGTACAGGCAGTATTTCAGAGAATACTACCTTGGAGGTCCTTGCCTTAAGCTTGCAGCCTAATTCCCTGAAATCATCTTTAAGGACCTTCCACCTACCTCTAACTTTGTCATTTGTGCCAATGTGCACCATGACCGCTGGGTCCTCACCAGCCCCTCCCAGTAATCTGTCAACCCGATCAGCGATGTGCCGGACTCGAGCGCCAGGTAGGCAGCACACTGTTCGACGATCCCTGTCTTTGTGACAGATTGCCCTATCTATTCCCCTAATAATTGAGTCCCCCACTACCAGCACCTGTCTGGCCTGCCCTACTCTCCTGTTTTCCCCCTTACTGGAGCAGACACTCCTCTGGCTTTCAGAGGTCATGCCCTGCTGCAGCAGTGCTGTACCTGAACTCACACCCCCCTCATCTGCCAACATAGCAAATTTATTGGGGTGTGCCAGATCAGGGCTAGCCTCCCTGGCACCCTTCCCTCTACCCCGCCTTCTAACTGTCACCCAGCTAGCTACCTCATGGTCCTGAGGCTCCATAGTACCATCCTCCCCCACATCTATCCCATTGAGCAGCTGTTCAGTGAGCAGCAGACTCCTTTCCATATTGTCTATGGATCTCAGCGTTGTCAGTCGTTCATTTAGATCCAGTATCTGGGCTTCCAAATGCACAACGTACTCACATCTCACACAGCAGTATGCACCCTCGGCCGGCTGGTCAAGGAATGCATACATGTGGCAAGATGTACACTGGATGGCATTGCCAATCATGGAGCTCATTTCCTAATGGGGATTGCACCAGACAGAAATGATAAGTAAAAAGAAATGCAAAGTATTAATAAAATACAACCAGCAATTCAGTAAGTCCTCCCTTCCAAACTCCCTGAATCCAAAGTCACTGAATCACAAGTCACACACTTACTTCTGTCGCACTTGCTCTGTCACACAAAGCTCGCGGTCACACTCGCTAGAGAATCAGATATAAAGAGGTTTTTTTTTTTTTTTTTTTTTCCCTTAGCAGCAAATCAGCCTGTATCTCAGTGCACTTCCAAGGGACTGGAAGCCCCAACCAGCTGCTTCTTATAAACCCTTAATTATGCACCCCCACCCTTAATTAACCCCTTGTAAGTATAGCTACACCACAGGTTTTAAGTGCAAGTAGTTAACCCTTTAACTTACAGGTAGTAAAATAAGAGACTATAAACTTGTAGAGAGAAAAGAAAGATAAGAAAGCCCAATAAAATTAAAAGGTGAAAAAAAACAAAAACAAACAGTCAGCAATTCACACAGGTATTTGTTGCAGGATTCCCAAACACCTCCTCACTGAATCACAAGTCACACACTTACTTCTGTCGCACTTGCTCTGTCACACAAAGCTCGCGGTCACACTCGCTAGAGAATCAGATATAAAGAGGTTTTTTTTTTTTTCTTTTTTTCCCTTAGCAGCAAATCAGCCTGTATCTCAGTGCCCCATGTATTCATTGCTTCTTTCGATACCTTCTTCTAACTTCAAAGCTAATCTCATAATATTTTGCTCGTTGCAGGATGAATTATCTACACAAGTTTTCCCACTCCGCTGTCAGTATATAGAGTATACAAATGAATGGCTGAGATTAAGGCCATGACTGCGCTCCAAGCTGCACTGCAGAGCCCCGGCCATTAGACGTGTTGGAATGTCTCGAGCTCACATTGTCCTTGTGCTTTTCATTGGGTGTCTTTTTCTAAATGATTTTTCTGTCAACGGGTGTTCTCCTTCAACAAATAGCAAATGGGATTACAGAGGCGCTTATCAGCCCAAATTCATGAAAAACAATGTCATTAAAATGTCCTGTGATTGGCTGCATCCTGTAAGTGTCCCGGTGAAGCGAGCCGCCTTTCATGTCCACCTCCTCTAGCTTCTTGGCTGCCATAGCAGTGTCCGTTTATAGTGTTTGCCATCTAAATTGCTCATGTGGAATAAATCAATGTTAAATATCCATAGATTTCACATTAGCAGCCTTCATTCAACGTCTTAATAGATCTGGTGACGGTTGGGTGGATCTATCCCCAGAGATTACAATGCAAACTGTAGTATTTATTAAATTGATCTCTTGGACTTGCTGAGGGTGATGTACGTTACTTTATAAATTCATGTGAGAATGGCCATCTAAAAAAATAATTCCAGTCTGATGTTAAAGGGAACCTGTCTCCTGATTCATGTTGCCCAAACCAAGAGCAAGAAATCAGAACTTGGCTGAACACTCGCAACGTGATATATTTTACTCTGAAACGTTTCGGCATTTAAGGTCCAGCTGGGGACCATTGGTGGTGACCAAACTAGGCCAACTCTGACCCCAGCTGGCTCTTCCCAGTGCTGGTGCAGGTAATTATTCCCCGTATGTGTATGTCAGGCGAGACCTCTTAGTCATCGGCAGCAGTGCTGAGAAGAGAAGACTACTCTAGTCTTCGGCTAAGGCCGCCACCATATTTTTAAAGTATATTTTCTTTGAATGGCTGCATCGTGCAGCCAAGATCTTATTCATGGTGTCAAGTATATGAGCAGCTTGAATCGGATAAGTTTTCAATTAAAATAAGTATGGTAGTCCAGCTAGGCTGGAATTTCAAAATAAGTACACCTGCATCATCAGATGAAGAAGATCTATTTCATTATGGACTAGAATTTGGCATGTTCTTTTTAGAATTTGTAAACTCCTGAATGTCCTTCAGATGAGGGCTGCTCTGGATTCTGACACCGCCACTGATCACTCAAGATACTATTCAGAATTGCATGATGGGAAGTTTATGGGTCCATACCATGGGCATGTGTTCAGGCCACAGCTGCGCATTTCTGAATACTGAGCTGTTTGATTCTTAACAGTATATTTAGCGATTGATGGGGGATTTCAGTCAGGGAACAGACCCACATCAATCTACAAAGACATATTAGGGCTTGCAAAATGTGTATTGACAGTCGAAGGGCCTGATTTGGAGACAGTGGGTCACAGAGCTGGTTATAAGTTTTACTCACTGGGCGCCAGGGATAGCAAATTAATGCAACGTAGCCTCTGCCCGGAACACACCAATTCACATATAAGCAAATAAACACACACCCATCCCTAAGGACCAGGATCAGAGTGTCGTGCCAAAGACTCTACTCAGAGTAACCGGATTCACAAGAGACAGCTTTACCTAAGAACGGATACCTCCATAACCAAACCAACTCCGCTCTTCCGGAACAGTGTCACAAGTCTTTGGGATGTCACCTTGACTTACAATGTTATCCGCTAACACTCCCTAGCACTACTCAACTTGTGATACCTGAGTATATGGGTAACTGTACCGTAGCAACCCCCTAGAGTTCGTCCAAGGCCTGTGACCTTGGCAGCTGCCATTAATGTATGTTTGGTGCCAAAACAGTCCTGACTTGCTCCCACAAAAAATAAACAAGTGCGTGTGCGGGGCCTGAGCTCGAGGACTTATAGTTACCGATGAAATTCCAGGAGTTGGGTTCATGATAATCAAGTCACAATTCAGATAGGAAAAGTGAGGAAGGAAAACTAATACAATTACCAAAAAACAACCTCTTCATATAGGGGAAAATGGGAAACTTTCATCAGCTCCTGGGATAAATGTACTCCTCACAGTTCCCCTCCCTCTGGCAATACACGGTTGCTTATTCTTGAGGGCGGGGGGAACAAAACAAAATTGCAGCAATCCTGTGCTAATTTAGCACTCCACGTCAGTCAGTTACACAAAGGAGGACCAGCGACAAGACAACCCGCTGCCACCAGTCCACTCTTGGCCCTCTGCTGCTTCTGCCTTGAACCAGGCCTGGACCCAGCTTTTTTTAATATCTGAACTGTAGCTCCCCTGGTGGTCAGGGGAAGTCAGCTGTATACCCTGTGTGTGTGGGTGTAGAAGATTAGTGAGGAGAGAGTTGGAATTGTCAGACAGCAGAGTTAAGGACATACTGGAGAGGTGCAAATATTTTGAGGAAGGCCTTGTGGTGCCCCTGCGATCGGGTGGCCACAGAGGAGAACTGCAGCTGGGATTGGTCGGTCAGTTACCTCGCACCAACACCCCACACACACACACTCCGATCCTGAGCCAAAGTCACTTCATGTTAGGCAAAGGATGTCAGGAGGAGCCAAGTGAGGGTGGAACGTAGTACAGCACTAGGGAAGGGGTGGAAGAACTGGAGAAAAACCCAGGAATACTAAGTTGGCGAGAGTCTCAAGTGGGAGAGTTGGCGGGAGTAGAGAACTCCTAAGTAGGGATGAGCGAGTATACTCGTTACTACTTGGTACTAGCTGAGTAGTACGGTACTCGCTCTACTCGTTACTCTACGAGTATCCTAGCGATTACTCGCACAATAACGAGTACAATGTAAATCAATGAGGAATGCAATTCCTCTGCTGCTGGACCCTATAAAGACGTCTTGCAGCAGAGGAATAACCTGCATTCCCCACTTCGTTGTTCAAAAGTCTGTGGAAAAAAGCCGCTGGCTTTTAAATAATGCTCACGGCTGACAGCTTCCCTGCTGCCTGACAGCTGGATCCTCCGCTCCCCCCACCTTCTCCCCACCCTATCCTAACTTAGGATCGGGTGGGAGGCTGTGGGGGGAGGGGGGGATCCTACTGTAAGCAGAGGCTGTCACTATTGTTCGGGAGGGGGGGGAGGTGGGGGCGGCCGGTGTTCACTCACCGTCCTCTGCGTGGCTCGCCGTCTTCTTCCCTGTGTCTTTGCGACTGCAGTTGCATAGCACGGCGGCGCAAAGCACAGCCGCGATCACTGAAAACCGGATTCTCCCGGATTGCCTGGTCCGGAGCAATCCGGCACCATAGAGCCCCATGTTATGGGGCACCGGATTGCACCGGACCGGTACAATCTGGGAGAATCCGGTTTTGAAAACTGGATTCTCCCAAATTGTACCAGTCCAGTGCAATCCGGCACCCCATAACATGGGGCTCTATGGTGCCGAATTGCACCAGACTGGGGCAATCCAAGTTTTCAATCCAGTTTTCTATTTTTGATCTTCCTGCCTTGATTTTCAAATGAACAGCTGACTCAGGTCATGACTCAGGTCAGCTGGTTCATTTGAAGTAGTCAGTGCTGGCAGGGTTCATGTGAGTTCATGCTTGCCTGCATAAACTCACTTGATCTTTCCCAGGGTGCACAGCTCTGCTACATCTCTGGTGGAGGTTCTCTACCAGAGATGTAGCAGAGCTAAAGAAGAACCCTGGATTGGACTACGTCGGATGGAAGAGGATTTTTTTTAAAATAAAGATGGAGTCCCTAAGTGTCTTTTTGTTTTTGTTTTCAAATAAAAAAGATTTTTTCTGTTAATTCACTAGAAATTCATGGCGTAATGTCTACTATTGGCGTGAATTTAAAAAAAAAAAACACAGAGAAAAAATATTTATAGTTTGTGAAAGATAAACACTGGGCACTAACCAAGTGCTAGCAGCTTAATCAGGTGTATACAGGGGTAATCCAGCGGCAGTAATCACATAGGTGGTGCACAATCCGTATAACAGCAATGTATGATAATATAGCGGGAAAAGACAAAAAACGGCAGCACTCACCAACTTGTGACGATTCTTTTATTCAAGGTCCAATAGCAAAGGATCCATGAACATGCTTGGGGGAGGGAGGGGTGGAGGACATCAGACGAGGCTTGCCGTTTCGTGGCAGTTGCCACTTCCACGGGTCTTTGCAAATATAGCCTGATGAAGTGGTTTGATTTAAAGCCACGAAACGCAACGCAAATAAACCAGAACATGATTAACCCTTTATTGGACTGGAAGTTTCTTGAGGTCAGCGCGACTACAAAGCCCAGCTTTTCTTCGTGGAAATCATTTATCTTCGTGGCTCCTGCAGTGACCATTACAGGCTCTCTCAGTTTGTTTGGCTCTCACAACCAACCGCAGGTGAGTCACACCGATTGGGGGACTGGACTATTTATTAAAGAGATAACGCCCTATATCGCTCCTATTTATCTTTTTTTATGTAGTTCCAAAACGCAATTTCAGTACTGCTACATCACTCTGCATAGACACACATGTCTATGCAGAGAGATTGCAGGCTTAGACATGACAACAGTCAGGGTTCACCTCAGGTCATAGCTTGGCTATGACCTGAGGTGAACCCTGCTGTCAAAGGCGAAGTCTGCGATGCCGCCCGACATTACCGACCGCCAGCAGAGCAGTGAATAAACCGTTAATGACTTCTGCTTTATTCACTGCTCTGCTGGCGGCGCGGCAGCAGCAGTATGGCTCTGACAGCAGGGTTCACCTCAGGTCATAGCCAGAACTCTTCCATGACTATTTTCTGGAAAACACAGTAGCGCTTGTATGTGAGCTGCTCTTAAACAGTATGGCCCAGTTCACATCTAAGGCAGGGCTGTGCTTGCCTGCGTTTGCATGCGTTTTTACCGCTAAAACCGCATCCAAATGCATGTGTTAACGCACCCATAGGCTGCAATGCAAAATGCATTGCAAACGCATGCAAAAACACATATAATTATGCAAAAACGCAAAACGCATGCGTTTCTGCAAATGCAGTACTAGATGCAGCAGCCCACGTTTTTGGCTACATTTGCAAAAACGCATGCATTTTGCGTTTTTTCCAAAATGATATGCGTTTTTGCATGCATTTGCAATGCGTTTTGCATTGCGGCCTATAGGTGCGTTAAGGCATGCTTTTGGATGCGTTTTTACTGGTTTAATACGCATATAAACCCAAATGCAGCCCAAATGCAGATGTGAAAAGACCCTCTGATTATTCTTTTCTTGTAGTATTACGTACAGGAGGATGGTGTTTTGCTGAATTTCTGCAGTAGCTATGTGTATCACATACCGTGTTTCCCCAAAAGTAAGACCCTGTCTTACATTTTTTTGTTGGCCAAAAGTGGCCCCCAGTCTTACTTTCGGGGGGGGTCTTACATTGGGTGCCCCAGCAGTGTGGCCTACAGGCCCCCTCCTGCTGGGACACTGCGGGAACGGGTCGCACGTCACGTGCGCCCGCTCATTACATATGCACTGCATCCCCCTGTCAATCAGCGACCGGGGGAGCAGTGCATTATACGGTATATATGGGCCCCCTCCTGCTGGCACACTACCCCCCTGTTCTGAGGCCCCCACCGCTGCTGCTGCTGCAGACATCTTACCCTCCAGGGTCTTCTTGCAGCAGCCAGCGCGTCCTTCCTCTGTCCTCGGCTGTCTCCCGGATCATGTGACCCGTCGCAGCGCATGACGTCATCGCGACTGCGACCGGCCGGTCACATGATCCGGGAGACAGCCGAGGACAGAGGACGGACGCGCTGGCTGCTGCAAGAAGACCCTGGAGGGTAAGATGTCTGCAGCAGCGGTGGGGGCCTCAGAACAGGGGGGTACTGTGCCAGCAGGAGGGGGCCCATATATACCGTGTAATGCACTGCTCCCCCTGTCGCTGATTGACAGGGGGATGCAGTGCATATGTAATGAGCGGGTGCACGTGACGTGCGACCCGCTCCCTCTCCCCCCCCCCCCCCCCCTCCGCTAGGGGCCTTACATTGGCGCCCCCGGTTGTAAGGCCTTATAATCGGGGGAGGCCTTACATTGTAAGGCCGCCTAGGGGTAAAGGGGGGGCCTTACTTTCGGGGAAACACGGTAGTACGGAGTAATATGTAGGGTGCCCTCTGAGCTGCTCTGCAGTGGGTGCAGCTGTTGTGGTTTGGCTGTTTTGTGTCCGGTCTTGCATGTGGTCTGGATATGACATATGCAAAATAGAAGCATTTTCGTAATCTCATTATCGTCCAGACGTCACTGGATGATTGGAATATTGAAAAGATACTTAACTGAAGCCAAATGTTATGATGTAAATTAGGATGGGAAAAGTGGAATTTTGACCTTATTTATTTTATGTATGACAGCAAAAAAAAAAAATGACAAACTCCTAGAATCCTTAAAGGGGTATTCCAATCTTCGACATGTATGCTATACCTACAGAAGTATCAATGGAGAGACAGCAATTATGTTCTGGGCTATCTCCATTCAGTTCTATGTGAGTCAAAGAAACTGCTTGGTTATGTTCACTTGCTTGACCAAAGCTGCATTTGCATGTCAATGTTTTTCATGATCTCTGAATAAGAAGCATCATTTTTGGACTGGATTCAGACCTACCTGACCCAAACTGAGCAGCTTCATGGACATTGGTAAGGCTGTGGAGTTGGGAGTCGGGAGACCCATGTCCAGTTCGGACGTCACGTCCATTAAAGTAAATGAAGCGAGCTGCTGTTCTTCCCTTTAAATCTGACTGAATGCTTTACGGAAGCTCCAATGGTAGTGTGAACATGGTTAGAGATGAATGTAACCATTTGCAAGACCCTGGTCTATAGGCCATTGTGGAAAGTCCATGGCCACTGGGGGCCATGAGAACTGCTACTGTGGCTCCCCTGCTGGGGATTGCCACAGGACCCACCGTTGCAAGGAGGGATTTACACTTTGGTACACACAGCACCTTCCACCCCAGACCTGGAGGGGGAGCTCTACTGGCTGCCTTAAGCCAGTTCCCCTATAAAAGATCCAGGCCTGAGGGGAGGAGTGAGTTTCAGTTGAGTTCCAGTGAGTCTGTAGTGAGCAGAGGAGAGAGCAGAGGGAAGGAGCTGGTCGCTAGGATCACGCCAGACCCAGGACCAGGGAACACTGACCCAGCTGTGCTGCACCCTAGGGAGAGGGTCGGAGGCCAGTGGAGGAAGTTGGAGAAAAGAAGAAGGGAACAGACCAGGTTTCCCTTTAGCTCACCCGGACACCGCAGTCCGACACTGCTAATCATCCATTGTAGCAGGAAAAGCCCGGAAGGACCAGGAGGAACTAATCCCACTGAGGTGACAAATTAAGAGACACTTAAACCTGACCAAGCACAGGACCAGGGGCCCGAAAGGAGAATAGGGGTTCCCACAGGAGGTCCTCATAGTCGGTTACAGTGTAACACCCCAGAGAGAGAAGGAGCAGTGAGTTCAGTTATAGGCAGAGTTTACCCCAAACCATCGTACACAGTGACAGAGGAGGCCTCACAACTCTCCAAGGTGAAAGTCCCAAATTGCACCGAGGACCTGGTTAACTTCCTGGACTGTACCTGTTACCGGACATCCGTAAAAGGCACCGAAACAAGACTATTGTGTGTGTGTGCCTGTTTTACCGCCGCTGCCCACAGCGTTCACCGCAGAGACGCTACTATGACTCCCCTCATCTATTCCCGCTGCCCTGAGGTAAAGCTCCACCTGTGGGTAGCTGTAACACCCAAGCTGCATCACATCACCTCAGCGGCCGGCCTGCAACGCTGGTATATAGCTTACCAGGTACCACAGGTGGCGTCACAACCACATTCCCTTCTTTCACGACAATAATCATCATTCCCCCACCATCCCCGCCACTGAGGGTCCAGGGCACGGACCGGGAACCGACCAGCCGTGATCCCCCATCCAAGTAGTAATCAGTCCCGCTATCCGAGTACCCCCTACCCTGTCGACCGCCTCACTACCTACTTCTTTTAATTGGTTCGTACCTGCGTCATGTAATCATCGGGGCATTCACACAAGTGACGTCACTCCAGGATGGCTATGTATTAGGGAGCTGTAAATGTGTCAGGCCTCAGGGTTTAGGCCTGACTATAACATACGTATTAACCGGATTCTCCTTAATTAAAAAATCTATAACTCTTGCTGTTCGGTAGCTTGGGCTTTGTGATGGAGGGACATGATGATCTGCTGGATGTGAAGTTCAGAAGTGCTGTTTTTTTTCTTCATTTCATTAACAGTACAGCATTTCATCACTTTTCACCAGAGGAATTAGTTAGTCATTCTGCAGCTGGACACGTGTGACATTTAAGAGATTGACTGAACTGCGCTGTACGGCCCAGAATAGCTTCCTGCCACTTCATAATTACGCTGCTCGCTGCCAAGCAGGTTACAGGGGTTGTCTGTCTGTACATTGCAAACAGACGATAACTTGTTGAAGAACATGTACGCCAAGGGTGGGACACTGCAATGTCATAGGGTGATTGTTCCCCGAGGAGGGAGTTCAGCAGGGGTGCACCTCATCAAATGTCTGAGATCGGGCGTCAGCACAGAACACAATGGCGTAGGAGCTAGATTATGTAAAAGCTTGTATGATGGAGATGGGACTAATCCTTTATCATTTTATATTTTGATTCAGAAGTTAAAATCCTAACCTAGAACATATTACAAAGATTACAAGATGTAGAGCATGGCGCCAATAGAGGAATCTCTACATCTCCAAAACGGCTGGACCTAGAGAGGCCAGATCCAAAAGAAGGAACATTATAGGAAATACTAGATGGTGGCCCATTCTAGCGCATCGGGTATTCTGGAAATGTATGTAGTTGACATACTGTGACTGACAGAACTTGGCGGTACATTACAGTACATGTATAGCAGCGCATTGTAAGTATATGGGCGTAAGTTACATGCACATGTATAGCAGCACTATAGTATATGGTGTACATTACACATGTTACATATAGTATATGGCGATACAGCCATAAGGGTATATTGGTGTACATTACAGCACATGTATAGTAGCACTATGGTATATGGCGGTACATTACAGACATGTATAGCAGCGCTATAGTATATGGCAGTCATTACGCACATGTATAGCAGCGCTATGGTATATGGCGGTACATTACAGTACATGCTATAGCAGCACTATGGTATATGGCGATACTCCGCTCCCCGCAGCCCCCCGCTCCTCCTGGCCCCCGCTCCTCCACAGTAAAAGTATAAAAATAAAAAAGTCCTCAGTGAGGATACTCGCCTGTCCGCCGCTCGCTCCAAACCCCCGCCTTCTAGGTCCTACAGGCCTTTAGGACCTGTCGTTGCCTGAGAAACCGATCAGCTGATCAGTTGCATGACCGCTAACTGCCGGGGGGGGCATGAGCGGAATGGGAGCCGGGAGGCAAGGCGGGTGGCAGGATGGCTTGGGGGGGGTGGGCAGGATGGCTGCGGGGGGGGGGGGACGACGGATGCTAGGGGGGGATGCTGCAGGGGGGCAAGATGGCTGCGGGGGGGCAGGATGGATGCGTGGGTGGGCAGGACTCCGTCCTTTCCCAGCGTTGCACTGTGTACAGCGACATGTGACAGGGCGGGCTGTAGTGACGTCACATCAGCCTGCCCTGTCACATGACCGCTGTACACAGAGAAGACGGGTGAGAACGCAGGAGGCGAGGAGGGGGAGGCAGGGGAGAGGCGAGGAGGGAGGCAGCAGGTACCAGTGACGGGGTCGCCGCGGCCAGTACATGTAGTCTGGCGACAGCGACTACATTCGTCGCTGTCGCCATGTTACAACTCTGTATAATCTTCTAATTTTGAATGCGTGCGGCTTTTTGCATACGCGGCGCTCATTGGTTGCCGCTGCTAGCGGCAGCCAATGAGCGCTGGCGCGTGATTTCGGCGTCAGACAGACACGATTAGGAGATAATATAGTAGGTATATAAATATAATAATATGAGCAAGAGAAGCAGCAAACCAATAAGTGAAAAAGGGCCCAGATATATGCGACGTTTCAACCTCTTATTTGACGTCTCAAATGAGAAAAGCTGCATGAATCTGGTTGAATAAAGTTTACCCTTTCCAAACTTTTCATTGCTTTCCTCAATTTTAAATTTTTTTTTTTTTGTTGTAGATTTTTGGCTGATTTGCTCGTTAAAGCACCACAAATAATAGTACTGTGCTGCTATTTTTCCATGTGCTTGTATGTATGTTTTTTATTGTGTTTGTATGTGTGTTGTTGGTGTGTGTGTGTAGTGTGTGTGTGTGTGGTGTTTATACTGTATATATAATGAAACCTACCTTCACACCCCTGTGGCGTGGTTATTTGTCTTTAATTCTCAGTTCCCCTCCCAGAGGCATGCCCGGAGTTTGAGAGTTTGAGGGATCTGCGCAGGATCTTAGTTGCACTTTTCTGGACTTCAGTTCTCCTGGGATCTCTTGCAGCTATTTTACTAATTAAAGGTACTGTCACACGGCACGACGTTGAAACGATGTTGGCAACAATCTCGTGGGCACGCTGTCGTTGCAGACATCGTTTAGGCATCGTGGTGAGATGTCACACGTCTAGATATCGTGGACTACGCACCAACGATGTTGTGAGCAGGGATAGTTTGCAAACCCCGCGAACGATCCCTGCTCATTGCTGTGAATGGGCGAAGTTCGTCCACGACATCATTATCGCGGTGTCACACAGAACGATGCAGCAGGTTGCTTGAGTTGAGATCGTCAGGTTTTCCAACATGTTGGTAAACCGATCAACTCCGGTCCAACGATTTATCGTAGCAACTTGCCAGAGTCACACGCAACGAGGTCGCACCGATGTCGCTGGTACGCCTCCAAACCCGCGACGTATCGGCGATGTAGTTGACGTTGTCGTGCCGTGTGATGGTACCTTTAGGAGCACTCGGAGTAGTGACTCCTATCACCATTGGTATCACTGTTGCCTTCACCTTCCACATCTTCTCCAGTTGTTCTTTCTGTTATTTCTCCAGCTTCTCTTATTCCTTTTACTGATGTTGCGGTCATTTGGCACTGCCACTTCTGTTATCATTGCTGTCTTCTGCTCCTTGTCTACTATCTTGATATCTGGTTGGTAAGGCTGGTTTCACGCTGCTGGTCAGGTCAGGTCAGGTCAGGTCAGTTTTGTGTTTCAAAACCAGGAGAGGAACTTGCAGAGAAAAAGTATAATTGAAAGATTGACACCCTGTTCTAGGTTTTGGAGTCACTCCTGGTTTTGAAACACAAAACCTGACCTGACCTGACTGACCTGACCGCAGTGTGAAACCAGCCTTAGCCAGTAACTGCTTGTCCCTCATCTGGATCTTAAAGTCCCACAGGATTTTAGCCCTTTCATTCTCCACCACTTTTTCTGGGGTCTCCCTCCTGGACTTAGGGAAGCATAGCCCATATGCTGTACAGATCTTCCAGCATACAATTCCCGTTACTTGGTTGTGGCGTTCGGTGTACGCTGTTCCTGCATTTTACATCCTGCCTCTGTTGGACTGTCTCGCAGGTTTCTTTACATAGTCTGCACCTTGGGTCTTGTCTTTTGTGTAGTAGGATTCTCCATGTCAGCCACCTCCATTATCTGTCGATGCAGCGTCTTGTCTTGCCTTGGCACCTCTGTTCCTGTTCTTCCTTCCAGGGCTGCTGTTGCTGCCTTAGGCTCTTTCTCAGCATTTCATCTTTTGGTGGAATTTTTCTAATTTATTCCTAGTTTCTTCATGATTTGGTGGCTTGGATACGTATCAAGCCACGATCCACCCTACTTTCTGTTGGCATACAATCTTTGGGTGTTAGACTTGGGGTGGAGACCTCCATGCATTGTAAGGAGCTTCCAGGTCTTCACATCTGCAGCTTCCATTTCTTCTTTTGGCCAGCACAGTATGCCAGCTGGGTATCTGATAACTGGCAGGGCGTATGTATTGATGGCGCGGATCTTATTCTTCCCAGTTGAGATGGGTCTTCAGAACTTGTCTTACTCTTGATGGTATTTGGATGTTGCTTCTTTCCTTACACCTCCATCATGGTTACCGTATCATTGTGAGATGTTCTTGTAGCAGGTCTGTACATCTGCCGGTAGTTCTACTCAATCAGTCTCTCCTATCACCAACTCTCCAGACTTCTTGAATCCGAAGGACGTCCCAGTGTCTTTGCTGTTGATCCTTGTCGGGTGGATCAGTGAACTGATGTCTTGTTCATTTTATGCATACAGCTTGATGTCATCCATGTAGAGCAGGTGGCTGATGGTCCTTCCACTCTTGAACTTGTATCCATAGCCCATCTCTGTAATTATCTGACTAAGGGGGTTCAAGCCTATGCAGAATATCAGTCTTTATGGGAATAGTTTTTGGTTACTAAAAAATGTTTCTAGTATATTACAACAATGCTGAGGTGCTTTTTTTTCTTCTGTGTTTCTTTAATTTCGTTAGTTATATATAGCATTTTTACGTTCATAGCGTTCCATGGAATGCCATTTCAGTAACAGTTCCTTCCTCTTTTGCCGGTCTCCTGCTATAATACTTGAGCATAACTCCCAACGGTGTAAATGTATTTATTAGCAGTACTCTCTACTGGGACTACCGTAGGCTGAGCCCTAGATGGAGGGAATGGAGTGACTAACTGCAAGCTCAGATGACACAAGGTGTTTTTTTTCCCCGCAGTCTGTAATGATGGCCACAGAAAGATCTGCAAAGAGCCGTGAGCACAAACTGTCATTTACTACTTATCAAGGCTATTTGCAATGTTGCTTTGCTTTGCATGAAAGAGACCAATCACCTATTTGTTCTGTTCTTTATTTTAATGGATAGGACATGTCATTATTTAGTCTATATGCACTGCGAAGTCGTCCTGGTGCTCGGTGCCGTGTTAGACCTTAACCAGAGACCCGGAGTAGCCCTTCTGCTGTCCAGCTAGGCCCAGGAGTGGGGTCGGAAGGCAAGGAAGACGGACAGTCGTGGGAACAGAGGAACTAGTGGAGGTTTGCCCAGCTAACTACCGGACTACGGGGATCCGCACCTGCAGGAGCCTTTAGGCCCGCAGAAACCCTGTCACACCATGGAGACTTCAGTCACCCGGTCCTCCTGCGTACTCTATAAAAGGGAGCCAGACACCGTAGTGAGGAGAGAATAGCGGTGATCATTGAGGGTAACCCGCAGACCGCGCAGGAGGAGAGAGAGGAAGAGGGAAGACAGGAGGCCAGCCAAGTTACACACGGGCAGGGCTTCAGCAACAGGGAGAGAGAGACTTAAGGAGGCCTTACACCCACTTGCTGTGGAAGTTCACTGGCTTCTGGTCATTCGTCAGTGTTCTGGATGAATTACCTGCAAGTTCCACCAGTAAAAAGGTAAAGAGAGGCTCATCGGTGTGTGTGCGTTATTCCTCCCCATTCCCCTGCTCCGTAGAGACTGCTCCACTGCTTATGCCCTGGCCCCAGCCCTACTCCAAACCGTTCACTCAACACTGCCCCGGAGGCCCAGTTTTACCTGTAGAAAGCTATACCACCTAGCCAGAATAAGAATGCCCTCCAGAGGACTGTGGCCCGCTGGTGACCCCTCACCAGGTACTACGGGTGGCGTCACGAAATAACTTTTACCTCATCACCTTCAATTTAATCCCTCCCCCCCCCCCCCCCCCCATAGGAGTCCGCCCCAGGGTCACGGGCTCAGGCATCGCCACCAGTGATTCCCCCAGACCTCGCGCCTGAACCCCGAGTACCTGGCCCTGGGCAGTGTCAATAGGGATATTGAAATCGCCCATAATGATGGTGGGAGTCAGTAGGAGGAATGAGTGGGATGGATCCAGGGGGGGGTAGATGACGGCTAGCTGGAGTTACAGGGGAGAAGATGTGGAGAGAGTGGTCTTCGAAAGATGGGAGAGTAGCAGAGGGGGGTAATGGAATAGGGGCGAAGGAGCAGGTGTCGGATAGGAGTATGCCGATACCTCCACCATGTTTGTCAGAGGGGCGGGGTGTGTGGGAGAGATTGAATCCGCCGTAGGATAGTGCAGCAGGGGAGACAGTGTCGGAGGGGTGAGCCAGGTCTCTGTGATGCCAAGGAATGAGAGTTTATTAGAAATAAGAGTCCGTGGATTATGGGAGTTGACGACCCTGGCTGGGGGAGATTAGAGGAGCAGAGGCTGGGGGATGGGTCTAAGGTTGGGTCAGGTGGGTGTGGTGGGTTGAGGTGGGGGTGTAGGTGACTGTGGGGATGTGGCAGGGGGGAGGGGGGATTAGGGGAAATGTCGCCAGCGAGTAGGAGGAGCAGGGAGAGTGTTAGCAGGTGAGAGCAAGAGAGTTTACGTGATAGCCGTGCCTGATTGGAGATGGAGGATTGAAAGTGAAGGAATAGTTCAGAGGAGTGGGTGAGGTGGTTAGGTAGGATGGAGGGTGAGAGAAGTACTTTGTTGCTGGGTGGGGGATGAGCGGGGGTAGCAGGAAGTGGAGAAGGATGAGAGTGAGAGTGCAAAGGAGGGGATACATTGTGGATTGTGAGCAGGGGATGGGAGTAGTGTGGGGTCAGATGCAGCGGGAAGGAGAGCTGTAGTGGTGGGTGAGTGGTCAGTAGTGATGAGTAGGCTGGGATTTACATTGTGAATACATAATTGCAGCACAAGTGAACAAATTACATATCTGTTTGTTTGTCTTGCATGACTTACCCGTTTCCTGCCCGCTGTAACTGCATAACGCTTGTACAGTCGGCACTTATCCAGTTGGCATGATTGCAAGACCCCGTATGATTGCACCCCTTAGCTGGCTCTAGATATATAGTGAGTTTCTATTTAGATCTGGGTCTTTTAAACTTGTTAATCAAAGAAACTCAGGACAGCAGGAGGCAATAAATGCAAGACAAATAAACAGAGTTCCTGGGCATCATGGGTCATAAACATTTCTGAACCAAAGATGACCTCTGAACATCCCACATCACACACAGTAAGATGATTTCCATTATATTACATTAATAAAAGACAAGTATGTTGTTAATAGAAGTTACAGATTCATATACCTCGCTTGTGAGGAGAGACGGCAGGAAAGCTGAGTGAATGGAAGTTAGCTTCATATACCTGTATGAAGAGAGAAGAGATGACCATTAGATTCTTGCCCGGTGTAACAGATACTCTCCTTCTGCACAGGTGTCATTCCAGCGATGTCAGTGAAGAGTCTCCTATTGACCGCACCATGACATTGACTGCGCGACGCCCATTGACATGACTGACTGCGGCGCACCATTGACATTGACTGTGGCGCACCATTGACATTGACTGACTGCGGCGCACCATTGACATTGACTGACTGCGGCGCACCATTGACATTGACTGACTGCGGCGCACCATTGACATTGACTGACTGCGGCGCACCATTGACATTGACTGACTGCGGCGCACCATTGACATTGACTGACTGCGGCGCACCATTGACATTGACTGACTGCGGCGCACCATTGACATTGACTGACTGCGGCGCACCATTGACATCGGCCACGATAGAAGGTGAGTATAAGCTTTTCTTAAGCCAAATAGGTGGCTCAGGCACTTCAGGATTTGTCAAAGTAGTGGACAACCCCTTTACCTATTAACCAGATATAATGTATCTCATGGCCACTCCTATGAAGTTCTTAATATCCATTTTAGCTAGTGACAGAATACTGACTTCCAGATAGGGCTTGTCATCTGCTCTTTGTTTAGGGCAGTTACATGGATGATAGATGCCATAGATGTCCATTATGGAAACTTCATGGATACCAGATGCCGGCAACAAAAGACCCGTAATTTTGAAATGCAAAGCCATCTGTGCTCTGACGACACGTCAATGGAGAAGTGTCACAAGCTTTGTTTGATTTATGAATCTTTGCCACATTATGTCTTTCAACAGCTGAAATGAAGATTGTCACGTGCTGCTCTTAGGGCGCATTGTGCTTGGTGCTCGACTGTGGATTTGTTAAAACAAGTCCCTATTCCCTCTTCTTTCATGATTCTTACCACACCTTTATTTCTTTTATCCTAACATTATGTCCTATTAAGATTATGTTCTGTAGTCAGATGAACATGACTGGAGATGTGAATTTGCGTTGTCTACTTGTTTTCCAAGATAGTCTGCGGCAGAGAACCTCCACAATCATGACCTGGTGCCTAGTAAAATTAAAGGGTTTTTTAAGTAATGAACAATCCTTAAGGATGAGAGCCTCTACTTAATCCCTTAATGACGGGCCAATTTTTTGTTTTTTTGCACTTTCGTTTTTTTACTTCCCTTATTACAAGAGTCATAACTTTCCTATTTTTCTCTTGATGTCATGTGAAGGCTTGTGTTTGTCTTTTATGATCACTCGCTTGCCAAACGTGTATTGTTTTCATTTTATTTAAAAGGAGAAATATTCATATTCCGGACATATAATGGTGACCATAACCTCCTTTAGATAATCACAATTGGAGTACTCTTCACCGTAGTCAGCTGTTCATCAGTGTCCATTACAAGTACTGGTCTTTCACTCCTCATTTACGTGGGCCTTCTACGTCCCACGGTCTCTCTCTTCGTACCATTTCCTTTGCCTCCCTGGCCTGGGTTCTGATCTTTTGAACATTCCGGTCTATCGCGTATCTTGTCACATTCCCTCGGTCCTCCTCTCTCTGCACACACCCTGTAACATGGTAATCTGCTAACTGACGGGACTTAGATTTTTCTTGTCTGGATACCAAATTGTATCTGTCTCGTTACCATGAAGTTGCTCCCTGTATCCCTGTGTCTCCTCCCATCCTGAGCTAATCTCCACTGTTGACCATACATGTGCTAGACCAAATACCGTACATCTCATTTACCAAACACACAAAGCCTTTTTAAAAAAGTACATTGCATTGCAGAAGATCACCCTCTTTGAGTCACAAATTTGGTGACGCAACAGCAATCTCGCTATGTTTGACACTTAGCAGCGACCAGGCCCCACCTGCTGTGAGATCGCTGGTCGTGTCGGAGTCATCTGGACCATTTTTTGATCGTTGGGGTCCCGCTGGGCAGTATGCATCGCTGTGTTTGACAGGGACAACGACCAATGACCTCAATACTACAGGTCTAAGAAACAGGGTCCCAACGACCGCCGTATCATTCCGGATAGTTGTTGCGTCGTCGCTGGTGAGATCTCTGTTTGACATCTCGCCAGCGACCACATAGCGACGCACCAGCGATCCCTACTGGGTCGTATCGCTATCGGGATCGCTGGGGCGTCGTCAAGTGTGACAATACCCTTACACTTTGTTAGAGAAATTGTTAATGATATATTAAAAGTTCAAGGCAAACTTACCTTGCGTTGCTATAGCCATATTCTGCAATGACATCCTATCTGGTTTGCACTTGGTGTGGTTATTATTTGCGTTACAACAAAAAAGTGAGCTAAATCACATTCCAGGCTATGCGAGAGCTATTGGCGGCTATGTCAGATGGGTTTGGGATGAGTGAGATGCAAAATGAATGCAAGTTCTCAGCTCCCCTGGTACTGGCTTCAAAACTGTTGTAAAGCCATTTCATGTGATACCTGATGAAGCTGTTTGAGAGAATACCAAGTGGGTGTAAAGCTGTCATCAGAGTAAAAAATAATGGGGATGGTGGGTACTTTGAGATATCTAAGGTTTAACGCATTCTGTTTTGTTTCACACATTTGTGTGCCTTTATGATTTTATTGCCTTCAGTCTGAATCTACAATGTGCACATTCCAATAAGAATAAGTAAAACCGCTACATGAAGTGGCGTGCCTATACTTTGGTAATTTACATTCCGACATAAAGCCACGAGATTTGCCAACTTGTCATCTGGTAGGTCGGAGCTTTCAATGAATCGGTCAGGTATAGCGGGATACAATTTATGTGATCTAGATGGCGCAAGATGGACTCAATGTAAATGTTGGAGGTAGGTATAGGTTAATGAGAACTACATTTAGGTAGGTATTCTAAGTCTTCTCGGTGAGAGTGCGGTGCCGGTTCGTTGGCACTCCACAGCCCCTGGGTACACCAATGTCAGACCATTGTTGATGTATGCACCTATTTTAGCCGGATTTACCTTTCCCCATATAAGTAAACATGAGACTGTAGAAGTTTAATCTCTTTGGTTTTCTCCATTTCCTGATCCTGTTCTTGCGCAAACAAATACTATTGTCGTCTTCTGCTGAAACCAGTGTTGGCCAGACATTCCTGGTTCTTAGGTGTTTAGTGCCAATGCACGCCTCTGCACTGGGGTGGTATCCACCTCATAATGTAGCCAGCTCAATTGTTCCTTCAATGAATTATGGGGGAAAAAAATCACCATTTTCAGTGTAGTAATAAAAGTTCTCTTTACAGTCTGCATTTCATGTGTTATCTGGAGAATAGTAGTAGTGTTCATTTAGTTTCATTCATTACCCCGCTATGAAATGTTAGTTGGCCGGGTGTTTAATCTTATTTTTAAGATAGTGGAAAAATGTGTTTCAGATTCCTCCTTGCAGCTTGTTCCAGATTAAAATTTGCAAACAAAAATGTTCTAGATATGACCTTGGAACAATAGCATGCCGTTACAGAAGCTCCATGTCTAATAGAAAGTTTAATTTTGTGCTTCAAAGAGGGTTTTCTAGGACTTTAACCCCTTAATCGAGGGTCTGTCTGGGAAGTTTGAGCGCAGCCTCATTTTTCGAATTTTACACCGTGTTACATGTAATTCCATTATACATCCCAGTGATTCAAAGACTTTTTTCTTCATGACACTTTGTACTGTAGGGTGAAATGTTTTGAAGTTATTGAAACACAAAAATGTGAAACTTACTAAAAATTTGAATCCGTATGATCCAACGTTCACACTCCCCTCCACGTGCGGAGTCGGCTTCTCGGCATCCTCTATGCAACTACTAGTATTATACGACCAAACGCCACTCTATTCATTCTCTATTGGGCCACTGTAGAATGATAAGTGTAGTGCTCGGCACCCCATAGGGAATGATTGGAGCACAGGCCGATCATAAGCACGGCAGCTCCAATCTGATGGATTAACAGTTCTTGGACCCGTTGAAGCGCTGACAAGCGCGAAACGGTTAGCCGTCGTCAGACTCTGCATCACCACCCTCCCTGCACGTGTAACCCTGTGATGGAATAAAAGAGCCACAGCAACGTCTGGTGAGTGCCGCTCCTTCTTTACATTAATTTATAGACTTGTGCTTCAGCTGAGCACCAGTTCAACCGGTCGCAGCCCATACAAAAGGCAGACCACTGCCCGGATTCTCTCTGCCTACATGATGGAATAACAGTTCTGTTGACCAATGTGGGCTCCCGTGGTGGGACACCTACCGATCAGCAAGTTATCCTATCTTATCAATAAATGATCAGGTTTTTCCACCGAACAAGCCCTTAAATATTTCTTTTAGGTGCGCCAGAGACCAGGGCTGTGGAGTCCATAAGCCAAACATCCAACTCCGACTCCTACTGCTCAATTTCCCTGAATCCGACTTCAACTGCACCAAAATGGACACTGACTCTGACTCCACAGCCATGGTTGGGAAGTCAGTAAGGCTAGGATCAGACCTGGATCAGCCCTCAGGCTGACGATTCTGTTTACGACTTAGGTTTTTTCAGCCTGAGTGCATAGCATTAACCGAATGTAACGCTATGCGTCGGCTGCCTATTCATCACTATGAATACCCTATTCTTAGTGCAGCCGCTGGCTCCACTCACAAGGACCAGTTATGCGCTTTTGCGGAGCGCACAGGAAATGCGGTTTGCAGCGTTTTCCTGTGCGCTCAGCAAAAGCGCATACTGTCCTTGTGAGTGGAGCCGGCGGCTGCGCTAAGGATCAGGTATCCAGAGTGATGAATAGGCATCCGGCGCATAGTGTTACATTCCGTTAACGCTATGCGCTCAGGCTGAGAAAACTAAGTTTTAAACAGAATAGGCAGCCTGAGTGCTGACGCAGGTCTGACCCTAGCCTAAGCCAAATATTCGACTCCTCAATTTCCTTGAATCCGACTCAAACTCCCCAGCCCTGCCAGAGACATTAAGCATGACTGCAGAGATTCGATTACCCTTTACAACTACAGCACAGTAACCCTAGATATTTGTTCTGTAATCAGAGCAGCTGAAGACGTTGCTGTACGTGTCAAATGTACTCAATAAAATCTGGGGCCTGCAGCTACTAATATACATTGTACGTGACCGGAGACGGCAGACACTGTTCTCTAGATTTAGTTGCATTATTCTGGTTTTATCAAACTGGGTGGCGAGAATTGGAGCTCTCTATACCGAAGACTGAAAACCCACCGCCTCCGGAAAGAGCCTGTGGAATTATTTAGTATTTGTGTGAAACCGTGATCAAACCTGTTAAACAAGTAAGAAGTGAAGTTCCATGAGATGTTTGTATGTCGGTAACAAACCTTACTTGTGTTTCTTTAATGAAAATCCTTTTTGAGGGCAATATTACTGATCCATAAAAGCTAAATCTATGGGTTCACGCTGCACCTCCTGAGGCTCGGCTTTCATATACAGACATTTGGCATGAGAGTGGAGGCTGTTTTAGACCATTGGCAGGTGCTTGCCTAGTCGTATATGCGGTGGTAGGGGGGTAAACGGAGACCCTCGCTGGTACAGAAGTCATTAGCCATGTTCAGCTCAGCCTATGCCCTTTCGAGAATTTATTGTGCGGTAAACTGTCCCCCAAGCCCCGGTATAAATACCCCTACGTGTACCGTGGAGTTCTACAATGGTTTCTTCGGCTTATGTACAAGTTTCCCGCCACGCTTACATGTAACGAACAAGCGTTTCATGCCAGCTAAAGTAATTGTAACCCTAAGCATATTGTTCCACCTAGACTCCCTGTATTCCTTGTGCCCCCTGAGTAACCTGAAGACCCGCCACCAAGTGAAGATGCCCCGTTCTTGCTCTTCTTTTCTTCCTGCTGCTCCACCGGGTGTTCATTTTTTCTTTCCAAATCTGCCATACCGTTCCCAAGATATGGGCCTTTTTATGTAATTGATAATTATGGTCTTTATTATGGCTCCTAGGAATCTCTGGGGTAGTGACTTTAGGCTACTCCGCCGTTATATCCTGTGAGCCACAATCCCATTTTCTATAGGTGATTTATTTACATAAGAGAAAAAAGAAAGAAAAAACAAGAGGAGCACCCAACGGAGCGAGCAGTGAGAAGACAATAAGAGCTAAACCAAGCCATATTCACTTGAGGACAGGTCCTCTTTGCTCGTGTAAATGAACCCTTATGGCCACTTTTACACGCGGCAACAGGAAGATAGAAACCGGCAGGTGTCGGAGACAATTGTACCTTTTACCTTCAAAACACCTTGAAGTGGCTGCGTGTAATTCGGGTATCTGCAAGGTGTTTTGAAGGTAAAAGGTACAATTGTCTCCGACACCTGCCGGTTTCTATCTTCCTGTTGCCGCGTGTAAAGTGGCCATTACACATTAGATAATCAATTGATAGTTTGATGTTGTGAGTTACAATCGCATCTATGTCGGTCATAAAGGATGGGTATCATAAATGAAATTGTTGAATATCAATCGTTCCACTCCTTCTTTCCAATCTAGTCTTTGAACAAGCAATCTCCATAACATTAAACAATCTTCAAAACATGAACGAGCATTTTTCCACCCGCCTAAATGACTTTATGCCTGGCTAATGAGTGTTTTTGGACACATCGTTCATTCGCTCAACTCATTGACCTTACACAATTGTCATGAATGAAGCGTCGTTAACGTTAGAATCCAAAGGGTTATCGCCCCTGGAAATGCTACTTAAGAAAAGTAATAGACTTTTGTTAGCCTACAAGCATCTGGCAGGAAGCCAACAACTTACAAGGGCACTATGCAGTGGCATGTGTGCAATATAGAACCAATGGAGCTCCACTACATAGACTGTATGGCTGCTGTGAGAGTTTATTCAGCTGGACATTATATGGATACATTTTAAGGCCCCGTCCCACCTGGCGACGGGGCTGGGGATGTCGGCGGCAACTGGCAGGTGCGCGCACGTTTTTGGCGCCCCGCCAGCGTCGCCATCCCCCGTATACACGAGGCGACACCTCCACCCCCGCGCCGGCGAGCAGACAGCGAGAGTGTCTGAAAACCCCAGTGGCAATGCAGGACAATGGGAGCCTATGGCTCTCATCACCTGTCAGCTCACCGGCGGCCGGTTACATGGGGCGATGCGTGCACATCGCCCCAGATCGGCCGCCTGGTTTGACAGTGCTGCTGTGAAACCAGGCGACCTCCCGGCGGCGCCGACGTCGCCCCTTTACATGAGGTGACGTAGGGGCGATGACGCCGCCCCATGTGACTGGGGCTTTAGTGTTTGTATTACAGCTGTAAAATCTTGATTTGCACAACCCGCTCATATTATGCATACTAGAGCCATATTACTTATGCTGAAATAATATCTGAATGTTGTGTACAAAATGCCATCATTTCTTTGACTCATATTGGAGGCTTAGGGTCGATCTTATTACAATATGCAAATTTATAAGGAGACAGAACACAGATCTTTTATAAGGAGCTAGACTCAGCTGGATCTACAAGGGGGCATGCTCTATGTCTGGAGGAAAGAAGGTTTAATCCTAATCGGAGGCGGATTCTTTACTGTAACAGCAGTGAGACTGTGGAACTCTCTGCAGTATAATGTTGTAATGGTTGATACTCTACAAAAGTACATGGAGACCTGGATGCCTTTCTTGAAAAATATATTCCGATATAAGATAAAGATAAACTTTATTGATCCCGGAGGAAATTACAGTATTACAGCAGCAGAACAAAGATCAAGAACATTTCACACTTTACAAAATAAGTCCATATTACAGGCTATGGGGCAGTAGGTTCTTTGAACAGACATTGATCCCGGAAACTAGTCTGATTGTCGTATGTAAAGTCAGGAAGGAATCTTTTCTTTTTCCTATTATGAGGAAATTAGAATCTTTCTCATGAGGGTTTTGCCTTCCGGGGGATCAACACGATGGGTCCACCTTCAAGCTTAAAAACTAAGTCCATTAAGTCCAACCTTTAACCTATGAATCCTAAAGCAGTGAAAGTGAAAAGTGCCCTTTTAGGGTATATTCTCAAGTCACAGACATGTTAAGTTTTTTTGTGGTTTAAGAAAACAAAAAGTTGGGTTAAAAATAATAAAATAATTATAAACGCACTGTCTAGGCGGATGCCCATACTGTTGGCGTCCATTGAAATCTGCAATATATTTTCTTATCTTTTGGCACAATCCATGTGGAACTATCCTGCGGACATAGAGCGGCTCCGGTAGATGCCATTGGATGTTTTCTGGCCCTACCTGACATCGATGTGTCACATGCAATTTCTCTCGAAAAAAACACTCAGCAGCGAGCCGTGTTCTTTCCACAAGACATTTAGTGGATAATACAGACACCTTCTAAATTTGTTTGATCAAGTGGCTTCTTAACCTCCAGGGATTTGTGCTGCCCTAGAAGTGTGCGCTTTATAATTGCTTACTGGTTATCTCCATGTTTTGGTGTCTGATTTTCCTTCACTATGGAGATACATTTGGCTGACTGTCACCGGCTGAAGGATATTGTTGCATGATACCAAATTGCTGTAAAGCAGAATGGACTAGAACCATATATCAGAATAGTATGTGAGTCATTGTTGTTAAACATAGGAATGTATTGGGTGATGAAATTCATCCCCGGTGTTTGAAAGCAGAAATGCCGATGCTTTCCCCTCCTCTTCCTTAGATGGGGGTCTCTATTACAAATCTTACCCTGCATGGAGGAAACCCAAGTCTGCTACAAGACGAATAATACTGCTATGTAAAACCATACAGCTAGGTCATGACCACATAAAACCACCACGTAGTGACAGAATACTGCCATGATCATTATAGGGCTTGCTCACTCATGAATACATTTTCGTCAAGTAATCATGCAGTCTACCAAATCCTAATGGTGGGTGGAATATACACACAGTTAGGATTTGTCTCTCTGTGCCAGTTCCAGGAGTTGTCATGTGATTACAAGTACAGGGTGGACCATTTATATGGATGCACCTAAATAAAATGGGAATGATTGGTGATGTAGCACCATGTAGCAATTTCAGATATCCAGTGGCATTGAGGTATTCATTGATGAAGAATGGCCCCGCTATCTTTGTACCCCATACACCACACCATACCATCATTGTTTGTGTTCCAGCAGTCTTGTAGGGATCTATCCACTGTGGGTTAGTGTCAGGCCAATAGCGCTGGTTTTGATAACACTCAGTTTGTTGAAGGAGCCAGCACCTCCTGCCGCGGTTACGGCAGAAGCACGACTGACTGTGTGAAACGGCCGTAGTATAGGCTGCTTCCCTGTCCTCCCTCCCGCACCCTCCACTTTGTAAGACCCCAAAAGAAAGAATAAAGGCTACAAAAAGAATCCTGTGCACGGCTCCTACTTGAAATTGAACTAATAGCGCTGGTTTTGTTTGTTATCTTCACCATTCATAAAAATGTTTTCCTCCTCCCTCATCCGAAGGCAATTGTCTATGCTGTGAAGATACGAGATGTGCAGCATCTGACACAACGGATACTGGAAGCCTGTGCAGCATTTCTTCTGCGGTGTTACTATCAGTGTATGAAGAGTGGGAGAAGAGGGTTGCATTGACAATCCAACACAATGGGTAGCACTGTGAACACATTTTATAAGTGGTCATAAACTTGTAAATAACTCATGAAAGAATAAAGTTACAGTAAAACCAAGCACAACATTGTTTTTCTTATGAAATCCTCAATAAGTTTGATGTGTCACATGACCCTCTTCCCAATGAAAAAAATAAAGTTGGATCGAAAATGGTCAACTTCAAAATGGCCGCCATGGTCATCCCCCATCTGGAGAAGTTTTCCCCTCCCATATACTAATGTGCCACAAACAGGAAGTTGAGATCACCAACCATTCTCATTTTATTTAGGTGCATCCATATAAATGGCCCACCCTGTATGTGATTTGTGTTCAATGTTTCATTCTACTCAGCGTGTGACGGACTATCCAAATAGCTGCATCCTGAGGACTCTAAACCGGTAATTGATGAAAACCAATGGACTCTTTTGCTGGTCTAGAATACTTGTAGGTCACCTAGGAGTGTATTGAACCCCTTTTAAGCTCTTTAATTCAGACACCGCCTTTGTAATGTGTAAGAATATTCAGAGAGCTGTGAGCTGTGCCCTCCTGTTACTAAACAGAATCAATCCAACTGGCTGCTACATTTCCTGCCTCAGTTTTCATACTGGCTATGATTGTCCTTGCTATACTATGTGATGGGATAGCTGCCAGGCACTACTGGGAAGCCTACGGACTTGCTCTCTAGGAGGTCTATCAAGAATTCTCCGGATGATGCCATCTTCTACGTTGTGTAAAGTAGCCGGAGGCATTTATTTGCAAATTCTGCAAATTGAGTTGCATATTGTTCAAACTTGTTGGGTTTTTCATATTTCCTAAAATTCAACATAAATTTGATTTGCATCAAATCAATTCATCCATCTCTAGCACCAGGCTCCTCTGAATTTGGGGATGTGTGGTTTTACATCATTGAATTCTCTGTGGGTGTCCCTTCCTTTTTATATAAATTTATATATACCGTAAGTGCTAATAGTTTCCAAGCCATGGTCGCCCGCATCGGGGGGGTTAGGGATTTTACAGAAGAAATTGACTTATTTCATACTGCTCAAAGATGATTTACCTCCAAAATAACAGTCTCTTTTTGGATGTTGAAATGCAAGTTGAGATTCAACAATTTAATGGCTACACTTGAATCGATGGATTTCCAAATCTGGTCTCCTAAAACAGTCAGAAAAAACCGTTGTTTTCTCATGGCTGTGATGATGCGTGACTGTTATTATTTACTATTTCTGTATATGTCTCTGTATTTTTAGCAGTTCACGTGCAACCCGCATAGTCCTAAAACCAATATGTCATAGCAGCTACATATGAGATGGACACTTGATATTTTACACTGCAAGACTGATTTATAACCAAGTTGTCTGAATAGTCGGCGGCCTATGTATAATCTTTACTGCGAGACATAAATAGATGAAGTGCGGGTGATGTCAATGTTCTCCAGCAATAATGTAGAGTCCCTGCTTCTGTATTCTTGCTGTATCCGCCTCCTATAGAGCCATGATGTCCTTCCAGTTGTTATAGGAAAACCCTTCTTATAATTCTATATTTAAGTTTGCAAGATTCTAAAATTCCAATTAAGGCTAAGATGAGTATGTGATACATTTTTGATGCTGAAGAAAATCTGCAGCATTTTTGCTACAATTAGCTAAAGCCCCCGTCACACGGGGCGACATCGCAGCCCATTACAGAGGCGACATAGGGGCGTGGCCTATCGGCGGCGACATCGACCCTACGTCGCCTCATGTAAAGGGGCGATGTCGGCAGTGCCGGGCGGTCGCCTGGTTTCAGAGCAGTGCTCTGAAACCAGGCGACCATCAAGGGGCAATGTGCACCCCGGTGTGACGGGGCCTTAAGGGTGGTTTCACACTTGCATTTTTTTTGTCCGTGTCCTAATCTAGCGAAAACCTTATGCAATCTGATGAGGCCTGTCTCCATAGACTTAAGGGTGGTTTACACGTAGCGAGATCGCTAACGAGATCACTGCTACGTCACCGATTTGGTGACGTAGCAGCGACCTCGCCGGCGATCTCGTTGCGTGTGACACTTAGCAGCGATCAGCCCCCGCTGGGAGATCGCTGATCTTTACTAAATGGCTTGGAACGTTTTTCGATCTGCGATCTCCCGCTGGCCAGGCTGCATCGCTGTGTGTGACAGGCAGGCTTACCAACGATCCACACCCTGCACCAAGACCCCGAACGATCCCAACGACCGTCGGGTGTCGGCGTATCGCTGGGTGATCGCTGGTGAGATCTGCTGTCTGACATCTCACCAGCGACCACATAGCGACGCACCAGCACCGTCAGGCAGGATAGTTGTCGGGATCGCTGGTGCATCACTATGTGTAAATCTCCTCTTTAGAGTGGGGACACGGCACATGCTGTTGTATAAAGGTTTCTGCCGGATCCTTACAAATGCATCCATTTGACCTCCTCCCCAGCCGCACAATGTTGCGATTGTGTGAAAGCTAATGTCACTGGATTCAGGAAAAATAGAATGGACTTCAATGTAGACGGATCAGTCCCGGGCGGATCCAGCAAAGCCTGATTTGGATGTCGCACTGAGCCATGCCTACATCCCCTCCCAATACCCTACCATTAGGCATGTCCTATGTACATTTTCAACTTTTCGATGGATCAGGCGAAAAAATGGATGCAACCACAGCGGCTTTTTGACTGATCTGACACTCAGTTCAGACATAATAACGCTGAGGTTACAAACAAACCCGGATGCGGACAGATGTGTTTTCAGCCTGATCACACCTGAATGCAAGTGTGAAACAAGCCTCAACCGGGTGACTTGCATTTTTGAGTGCTTTTTATTTTTTAATTTTTTGTTTAATTTGATATATAGGACGTCTTCAGTTCATACTAATCAATATCAAATTCCAAAATGCTTGTTTATTAATCCACGATTAAATGATGGAATGCAGCCACATTACGCAAAGACAACTGACGCTTCTGGCGCTACTGACCCCTTAATCATTAGAAATTGTTTTGGAAACTCCCTGCTACTTAGTTTTAATAAATCTTTATGGATAAATCTTGTGCAAATGACATCCTTCTTTTTTTGCAATTTTGCTTTAGGATTTCCAATTAAAACGTATATCTGTGTTTTATCTGCATAATAGATATAATAATAAGGCCAGGATGTATGACAATCCGATCCAGGCATAACTGCTTTTTTTTACAGATTATATATTTTCTCTGCAAAAATGCCTTTCATTAAATATGGGGCAAATCTGGTATTTTAATGAAGAGCCCTTAGGTCAGTTAAGGATAAGTTTCCATGATGAATATTTTGGTGCAGGCTGTTTTTGCATGCATGTTTTCATGTGCAAAAATCATAGCGTTGTATATAGGATTCCTATAACTCTTACTCCCACTGTGTTTTGCTTTTCTCAATCTGTGACATGCCAATATCACTTATCGTGGAGTTAGATGGGAAAATATGCAGAGAAAAGATGGTCAATTGTTTAAGCAGTCCTCGCTGTTCTTCTGATCCGACTCGCAGTGATCCTGGGCTTCCAGCTCTTATGAGGCCCGGAATGGTTCTCTGTGTACAGAAGGTTACGGCATACAACATGATGCTGTGACCTTCCTTGTGCTTGGACAGATTTCTCCTGGGCCTCGTCCGTGCCAGAAGTCCCGACTAAGTGTGAGAAGACCGGAGATTTCCGTGCGATCGGCAGGGATCAGAAAATACAATGAGGACTGGATGGGTAACAGTGAAGAGAAGAGTGGCTGGAGAGGTTGAACATTGAGGTAAGGTGACCCCAGTGCACAATCCTGACGAAGCCACGTAGCGATACACATCGGGCCCTCTTGCCAACCTCCACTTTGCGCCATTGGGTAACATACACTCTCTCCCTTGTCAGTGTACCATGCATCCCCAGACACATATTAGTGCCTTGTAGCACAGTTCACCTGGGTTTGTGCACCTTGTCACTTAGACCCATGCTGCTAGCACTTTGCTCTTTACGGGAACAAGGGTCTTTGCTCATTAAGGTTTCTGAGCATCCCAATTTTGGATTCAATTTGAGCCCTCGCGGACAGGATCCCTGGCCCTATTGTACCCGTATGATTGATTTGTCGATTTGTCGTCGTTTTTGACCACTTGTTTCTGTCTACCCTCTAACTTGTAAAGCGCCATGTATCCTAATAGTGCTATATAAATACCTAACAATAATAATAATTATTTAATTGTATCCTACTTTTGCTCTGCCCTTACCAACATTAGTACTATTGGTATTCTCCTAGCTTGGGTTTATTGTCACTGTATATCTGGGTTCTTTTATACTTCATTTTTTACAATTGACAACTGTGGGGGTACACATGCCATGACCCATTATTGTATGGTGTATGTATCTGTAATTATGCATATCTCCTTTGTGTAGTGTATTTGCATTACACTTGCGTCATGTCGACCGGCTTCTGTATATACATTTGTTTTAATTGTGTTTTATGATGATTGCTTTAATAAAGGTTATTGCTAGTTCTAAATCCTGATTCCAGTTGTGCACGTCTACTTGGCCAATGGTTTTTCTTCTCCTTTATATTCCAGTGCACAATAAGGGACATCAAATTTTTGCAGAATAACTTCTCTACAAATTGAATGTCTTAGGAGAATCTACGAGGACAGGGGATTCCAATTTGGCCTGGACCGGTCATTCGTTAGCCAAATTCTCATTCGCCTGTAACTTTTCCCTTCTTGAGTTTGCCAATTCATTGGGGGAAAGCTGGTAAAAACTGGAGCAAGGATAGACCTTGCAAAGACAGATCGGCGCGTTGTGCAATTCCACCTGACGCCTGAAACAACACGGATGTTTGCCTTTTGGCGTCTGATGACCCCGGTGACCATGTGGAAATAAGTGATGAGGGTTGTGAAATAATTTTTGTATAATGTGGCTGTGTGCTTTATTTTATTCTTCACAAGGAAGCACGAGCAAGAGAAGCACGAGCAAGAGAGATGGTGTCCAACGCCAACTGAATATTGAAATGCCAGCAGGTAACCTGCCAAAATAAACATCCCAAGGCAGAGTTACAGGTTTAATTGCTTCAGTTGGACAAGTGGATTTCTGTAGAAAGGACATGGAAGGCATATGTGTCTAGGGGTGAAAATAGAACCAGACACTCAGTGGAAAGTTACTTTTTTTTTGTCCACTTTAAAGTGTTTAGTTTAATGTGTAACGTGCCGTTTAGAGAAGAGTATAGTTATGTCGGCATGAGGAGTCCTTACAAAATCTCTCCGGCTCTAACGTCTCTCCACACCGCACAATACAAGGTTTTATATTTCTTTTCTTCACTTTAGGAGCTTGTGTCGTTTCGATTACGGGATTAGAAAAGTAAGAAGCATATATTCAGATGGAACGTTTGTGTCCATTTATGAGGTTGGCAATTTTGCACATTGGGGTGCATTCAGACGACCGTATGAATAGGTAATGAAATTCATGAAGACATCATGCTTGGCCTGTTCGAGCATCACGGTCCAAATACATCCATTGGTCTCCTTCATACATGTGTATAAAACACGTGAAAAACCAGTATTGGTGTCATCTGTATTTTTCTGGTAGGGCTAAAGAAATAAAGCTATAACAAATCTTCTCCTAAACTGTAAATGTTAAACATATGCAGCACACAGATTACAGATGCCATTTGTATGCTGTACGTGTCTTTACTGGGCCCATAGGCTTTTATTGTCTCTTGTCACCCATATAACCAAAAAGAAATGGACAGATCTCTACACCGCTCCCAGAGGTGGACAAGACATTGCTCTGGAGCTGAGCAAGACAACGTGGTTCATATAAGTGAAAAATAGGAGAGATCTTCTGCAACACTGACAATAAATGTGCACAATTCATGAGTGCAATGAGCGGCCGAGCTGCACAGCTAATATAATAAACATGATAAAATGTATTATGACAATCACTGCCCTAGAATATAATGCAAATTGAAAGACTTAACTTCAGCAGTGGCCACTGCGAAGTGCCCGGTGACCGACGACAAGGTGCTTCCATCCCACCGGGTCCTAACACTATGACTAACAGAATTGTGAAATGTGAATGGGTTTATATGCCCTTATTTTTAATTGAAAAAGGAAATGTGTGTGCTGGACTCCAACAAGATGGAGACCCAAGCCGACCTCCGGGCGGGGAAGGGGGAGGAGGGAGAGGGAGCTCAGTCAAAACCTTGTCGTCGGTCACTGGGCACTCCGCAGTGGCCACTGCTATAGCAAAGTCTTCCAATTTGCATTATATTCTAGGCCAGTGATTGTCATAATATTTTTTATCATTTTACTGGTATTAGCTGTGCAGCTCGGCCGCTCATTGCACTCATGAGTTGTGCACATTTAGTGTCAGTGTTGCAGCAGATATCTCCTATTTTTCATTAGTATGCTTTTTTTCTGCTTGCACCTGCACTTAGAAGTTAGATGCCAGTCATCTATATTAGTATATATAAATGTGGTTCATATGGACACATGGTCTGTGTGTAAACACTGACATGTGACATGTGAAGGTCACCATAGGATATAATGGGTACATGTGCTATCCATCAAAAAATGCCTACCACACGTACCAGAGACGCATAGATATTGGCCTAAGGGGCCTGTTACACAGTGCCACCTCACCGCCGATGTCGGAGGGGAATCACAGGTGCGCGCATCCCCGCCGACATCGCCGGCGAGATGTCACACATGGCAACTCGCCGGCAAGTAGCGTCAGCGACCGCTCGTTGGGTTGGCCAGGAACCCAACGACTGGTAACCCGAAATGTTAAACATTGCAGGTCGTTACATCATGCCTGATCACCCTGTTCAGATCGCCAGGTTTGACAACACTGCTGTGAAACCTGGCGATCATTCTGAGGCGATATTTCGCCACATTATCATCGCGTCACACTAGGCGACGCACCGGCGATGTCGGCGGCGATAGGCCACGCCCCTGAATCGACGCCGAAATCGCCGGCGATGTCACCTAGTGTGACGGTACCCTCAGAATTAGTGATGAGATATCAATCAATCAAGTGGGACTCACCTCTTCATAGCTGTTGGTGGTTTTAGCTTGTTGATGGTCAGTTTGGCTTTATTACATCGGTCTGTAGCTTGTTGATCGTATCCTAAAAGTAGATTTCAGTACAGGAGTAATGGAGTGTTCAACCAGTTTCATCCCAACAAATATTTAAGTCTTCATGGAATGTGTTCAGCTGTTGCTCAGACTCCATTCAGATGATTGATATATCATCATTATAGCAGTAATAGGTCGGAGGATTTTTCAAGCTTGGCCATGAAAATATTTGCATATTGTGGTGCCATTTTGCTTTTCGTTGTTGTGCCAGTTTCTTGTAAATATATGCTGTTATCAAATTAAAAGTAATGATGGATGAGGATACATTTTATAAGCTTCACCACAGAATCTATATCACATCCTATATATTCCATGAAAACTCTGCAGACATTGAATCCATCCTGGTGTGGGATACGGCTATACAGAGATTGCACATCCATGGTGGCGAGGATGGTTCCTTATGGTAGAGAACCTAACATTCATGGTGGCGAGGATGGTTCCTTATGGTAGAGGACCTAACATTCATGGTGGCGAGGATGGTTCCTTATGGTAGAGGACCTAACATTCATGGTGGCGAGGATGGTTCCTTATGGTAGAGGACCTAACATTCATGGTGGCGAGGATGGTTCCTTATGGTAGAGGAGTGACCACAATACGAATCCTCAACAGGCTGTGCAGGGGTGGCGGCTACAGGCTCCTCGCTCTCACTTCCCATGATTGACTTGGCGGTGGTCAGAGGTGGCCTTCAACCTAATATCCCGTCTTGTTTTCAGAATTGCCGAATTTATTCGGTGGAGTGACAGAGGTCGCTCACATTTCACAGAACTCTCCACCACGTTACACTCCTTCATCTCTCCATAAATGCTGTATATATTGGGGTGTCTGATCCGATCAGAATGACTAACGTGCGTTCACAAGGACATCCACTGCATTGTCCTATGCGACAAGTGCACAGAATAAGTGACCATGCTGTAAACAACAAGGGTTTTCATTTTGCCTTTGTTATTTCTCATCGGCTTCTTTTTGCCGGTGTCCACACCAAAACGGGCAACATCAACCTGCTCCAATTGCATTTTCACTGCATTTTTTTTTCCTTTTTTAAATCCAAATTCTTCACCAAAACTCTTGTTATTCTTTTTTAGTTATGTTACATCATTTTGAAAGTTTAAAAAAAATAATAATTTGTGGTTTTTTTGTGATGACTTACATGATTTTCTTCTTTTTTTACAGATTTCTTATAGTACTGATCTGCCTCATATTCAGCGTGCTTTCTACAATCCAGCAGTATTCCAACTTGGCCACAGAAACCTTATTTTGGATGGTAAGTAAAGGCGTTATACATTGATTGTATTGTTATTACATTTTGTTTTCTGATTTTTATGAACTTCTTGTTGAGCTTCGTTTTCACTCGTCACTTTGTACCGTTATTATAGAGCTTCTCTATAGCCGGGGCCGGCAACTAGTTTTCTGGAGGAGCCACATGAGATCGTGACTGGTGTGGAGGGCCGCACCAATAGGCTGAACTTAATTCTGCTCAGTATTAATGTTAACCTAACAATTATAATTATTTTATAGTAATAATTGTATCATTTAATATTGAGCAGAATTACTGTAAGTATGCTGACATTCCCCTACATAAAATGAGTTCAAGCACAGCACCCCTATATACAGTATAAGCCCACACAGCTGCCTATATACAGCCGAACAGCCCCCTATGTACAGCACGAGCTCCCACACAGCCCCCTATGTACAGCACGAGCTCCCACACAGCCCCCTATGGACAGCACGAGCTCCCACACAGCCCCCTATGTACAGGACGAGCTCCCACACAGCCCCCTATGTACAGCACGAGCTCCCACACAGCCCCCTATGTACAGCACGAGCTCCCACACAGCCCCCCATGTACAGCACGAGCTCCCACACAGCTCCCTACGTACAGCACGAGCTCCCACACAGCCCCCTATGTACAGCACAAGCTCCCACACAGCCCTCTATGTACAGCACGAGCTCCCACACAGCCCCCTATGTACAGCACGAGCTCCCACACAGCCCCCTATGTACAGCACGAGCTCCCACACAGCCCCCTATGTACAGCCGAACAGCCCCCTATGTACAGCACGAGCTCCCACACAGCCCCCCATGTACAGCACGAGTTCCCACATAGCCCCCCATGTAAAAGAAAAAACAACAACAGCTTGTAGTGCGCCTATACACATGGGGCTGTTAACGGGTGGTTTCTTTGCATTTAAACTCACCTGGTCTGGTTATAAACCACAGCCCGTAGATAAGCTTATTAATTTGAAGCAGCAGAATCCTCCGGTTCCGTCCTCGTGCTTCCTACGAGGTCTTCTCCGGGGAAACACTAGTGCCGGGCGGCGTCACGCGTCTGGTAAAGGGGCCGATCCAGCTGGCGTCTTTTCAGGTCCTCTCCCTCCTCTGCAGCTCACTCCACCACTCTCCCCATAGGGAGTCAGAATGATACAAAAAGATGGAAGCGTGATGTATGTTTGGGCGCTGAGGTAAGGAAGATCTCTGATGCTGGCTTCTTTTCCGGACTTTATTAAAATAATTGCAGTTATAATTATTCAAGCTTAAGGCTCTCAAAACCCACGATGCATTTCGACGTGCATACACGTCTTTCTCAAGTGAAATCCCACGATGCATTTCGACGTGCATACACGTCTTTCTCAAGTGAAATCCCACGATGCATTTCGACGTGCATACACGTCTTTCTCAAGCACGAGCTCCCACACAGCCCCCTATGTACAGCACAAGTTCCTACACAGCCCCCTATGTACAGCACGAACTTCCACACAGCCCCCCATGTACAGCATGAGCTCCCACACAGCCCCCCATGTACAGTATGAGCTCCCACACAGCCCCCCATGTACAGCACAAGTTCCCACACAGCCCCCCATGTACAGCACGAATTCCCACACAGCCCCCCATGTACAGCACGAGTTCCCACACAGCCCCCCATGTACAGCACGAGCTCCCACACAGCCCCCCATGTACAGCACGAGCTCCCACACAGCCCCCTATGTACAGCACGAGCTCCCACACAGCCCCCTATGTACAGCACGAGCTCCCACACAGCCCCCTATGTACAGCACGAGCTCCCACACAGCCCCCTATGTACAACCGAACAGCCCCCTATGTACAGCACGAGCTCCCACACAGCCCCCTATGTACAGCACGAGCTCCCACACAGCCCCCCATGTACAGCACGAGCTCCCACACAGCCCCCCATGTACAGCACGAGCTCCCACACAGCCCCCCATGTACAACACGAGCTCCCACACAGCCCCCTATGTACAGCACGAGCTCCCACACAGCCCCCTATGTACAGCACGAGCTCCCACACAGCCCCCTATGTACAACCGAACAGCCCCCTATGTACAGCACGAGCTCCCACACAGCCCCCTATGTACAGCACGAGCTCCCACACAGCCCCCCATGTACAGCACGAGCTCCCACACAGCCCCCCATGTACAGCACGAGCTCCCACACAGCCCCCCATGTACAACACGAGCTCCCACACAGCCCCCTATGTACAGCACGAGCTCCCACACAGCCCCCCATGTACAGCACGAGCTCCCACACAGCCCCCCATGTACAGCACGAGCTCCCACACAGCCCCCCATGTACAACACGAGCTCCCACACAGCCCCCTATGTACAGCACGAGCCCCCACACAGCCCCCTATGTACAGCATAACCCCCTACACCGCTTCCTGTATACAGCACGACCCCTCACATGCTCCTATATACACAGCCGGCGGCTACTGTTCCACCAATGTATTCGCCACTCTCCGCATCCCAAGGAAGCAGATAACGGTGGTGTTGGTCGGCAGGCAGCAGCTGGCCCAGCAGAGGGCATAGCGCGGCCCATAGTACACTTTTTTCAGCTCTTCAGTTGTTTTGGTTCATGGGCTGCACTTTGCCCAGCCCTGGTCTATACATAGCATTACTTGGCACCAAGGTGTAACATGTTACCTGCTATGGAATAATGCCAATATGTATTTGCACATTAAGCGTAAAATGGGGTTTTATTTGGCAATTCTTTTCTTATGTAGCCATGTTCTGAAACGTCAAAAGACCTTGTTCTCCTTTACTTGTAATGTTGGTCTCTTGTGCTTTGATGACTTGTGACAGGTTTTGGACTTGAGTCTCATTTTGCTAGTGAAACTCTTCATTTTAAATGTATTTTCCTTTCTCTTTGTGCACTAGGTGTTTAATGTCAGTTTTGGGTAGTTCTTTTCAGGTGCAGCTACTCTGTGACTACTCCCATCTCCTTCAAATAGTCACATGACCCATCACCTTTTGCTAGTGATAGAATCTCGTTCTGTGTAAGCTGCCTGGATGGATGGAGTTGATGGTGCCAAGCCGTCTGCTGCCTAGGAGTGTGGCTGCAGCCGTGAAGTTGCTGCTGTTCTTTTTTCCCCCCGTCTTTCCTTCCATTGTTGTATATTAGTGCAGCAGTGAGGGTAGCACTCTCTTGCCAACCTACTCACTAGTAAGCGTGAGCCTAGGTATCCTGTTTGGTGACGGGGTGAAAGAACCCGTGTAGGGATGCTAGGGAGCTTAGGGTTCAGCCTCAGGTGAGTGCAGGAGGTGTCCCATTCACCCCTCTCCTTAGCACCAGGTACCATCTTTGTTTTAGTGTCCCCTATGTATCCTTTGTATGTTGTGTTGTTGGTCCATTGGTCCGTGCACCACAGGTATGCGGAATATTCAGACACGCCAGTCCATGCGGGATAGTATGCATATCATTGACAATCCTGCACTTTTTCTTTATTGTTGAATATGTTGCCTCATCAATGACTCTTGCAGCACTATGACATTGGAGATAGATAAACCAAGGTGTTTTGGGGTTGGGGAACCCCTTTAAAGCAGCGCTCAGTTAGATGTGGTTGCTACAGGATATGATTAGTGCGTGATATCAAATCTGTGGTCTGCTCTACGGGTCCTACTAATACATCAGTCCTATGCTGCTCTGTATACTATATCACTGTGTTACAATTGTGCTATATAATGTGTTGTACCTCCTATATAATACTGTAAGGATTGGCACCACCTTGTGACAGTAAATTCCTATATGATGGTGGGAGCTCATGCTGTAGCAGCCATTCTTTTAGGTTTCTTCGCCTGGGAAGCCTCGTGTGTTTTTATCAACCGAGTGGTGCATAACATTTGCAGATCGCGACAATGAGGTCTGTTTCAGGATGGCTACATTGGTGCCAAAATAAGAAAACAACCGATTTGCAAATGATATCTAGCCATAGACCGATACAAGTGAGATCTTAATTGATTTGTAACAAATCACAAAAAGGTTTACGAAGAAGAGACGTAAACTCAGGGGCGACACTAATCAGCAGGAGGAGGACGGGGCGAATCAACTCAGCAGGAGGAGGACGGGGCGACACAAATCAGCAGGAGGAGGACGGGGGAACAAATCAGCAGGAGGAGGACGGGGTGAATGCAAATCAGCAGGAGGAGGACGGGGCGAAGCAAATCAGCAGGAGGAGGACGGGGCGAACGCAAATCAGCAGGAGGAGGACGGGGCGAACGCAAATCAGCAGGAGGAGGACGGGGCGAACGCAAATCAGCAGGAGGAGGACGGGGCGAACGCAAATCGCAGGAGGAGGACGGGGCGAACGCAAATCGGCAGGAGGAGGACGGGGCGAATGCAAATCGGCAGGAGGAGGACGGGGCGAATGCAAATCGGCAGGAGGAGGACGGGGCGAATGCAAATCAGCAGGAGGAGGACGGGGCGAATGCAAATCAGCAGGAGGAGGACGGGGCGAATGCAAATCAGCAGGAGGAGGACGGGGCGAATGCAAATCAGCAGGAGGAGGACGGGGCGAAGCAAATCAGCAGGAGGAGGACGGGGCGAACGCAAATCAGCAGGAGGAGGACGGGGCGAAGCAAATGGCAGAGAGGACGGGGCGAACGCAAATCGGCAGGAGGAGGACGGGGCGAACGCAAATCGGCAGGAGGAGGATGGGGCGAATGCAAATCGGCAGGAGGAGGACGGGGCGAATGCAAAAAAGCAGGAGGAGGACGGGGCGAATGCAAATCAGCAGGAGGAGGACGGGGCGAATGCAAATCAGCAGGAGGAGGACGGGGCGAATGCAAATCAGCAGGAGGAGGACGGGGCGAATGCAAATCAGCAGGAGGAGGACGGGGCGAATGCAAATCAGCAGGAGGAGGACGGGGCGACCCAAATCAGCAGGAGGAGGACGGGGCGAATGCAAATCAGCACACGGTCATCTCCTCCTGAGGACCAGGCGCCATTCCAGCAAGGAGGAGATGAACACCAGGGTGATCACATGCTTCATAATGATCAGCTTTTACATTTAAAATGAAGTTGCCTGATCATAGTGGTTATGTATATATAGACTCAGACTACTACAGTACTTTCTCTTGTCGATTATACATTGTGACCATTTACTGATTTGCATTTACCCCGTCTCCTCCTGATGTTTTGTGCGGCTCTAGTGTGTACCGTACTCCTCTTGTTCTTAATGTGAACCGGTCACTAGGTTTTTCCCACATAAGGTTCGGACACCACCAATAAGGCCTTATATACAGCAGTCTGGAATACTATATATAAGTCCCCAAGACGATTTGTATAACCTAAAAAAACAGCTTTTATTATACTCACCTGGGTGGCAGTTCAGTCCGATGGGCATCGCTGATCCTTATCTGATGCTGTCACGATGGTCTCTCTTACTTTGGAGACTAGTGACAGGTTTGGGACCTGTGTCTCATTCCTGTATTGAGACTTCATTTTAAATGTGTTTCTTTCCTTTGGCAGTGTATTAGTTAATGTCAGTTTCTGTTGCTAGCAAAGCTCCTCAGTTCTCTTCCCAGATGTGGCTACTGTGTGATAACTCCCATCTCCTTTATATGGTCACATCTTCCAGCATTCCTTGCTAGTGCTTGAACTTCAAACCCAGCCTACCTACCTGAGGTGAAGTAGGTGCTGTGGAGAATTTGACCGTTGCTAAGCCGTCTGCTGTCTAGGAGTGTGGCAGCAGGCGTGAAGCTGTTTTATCATTTCCCTGTCTCTTTCCTTCCCCTCTTGTTGTTGTTAGTGCAGCGGTTGGGACTAGTGCTCCTGCCGGTCATCTCCCTTTTGAGGGTTATCATCAGGGCCAGCGAGGGACTAGGTATCCTACTTGACGATGGGGTGAAGGAATCTGTATAGGGACAGTGAGATCAGGCCAGAGCCACAGGTGAGTACAGGAGGTCTCCTTCCTTTCCCCATTCCCAATGAGCAGGGCCCTCCATTGTATTTGTGCCCCCGGTGTTTCTCCATTCTGTTTTGTGTAGTGTGTGATGGACACTATTTGTCTGTGCCACTGTCATGTACTGTATCCGGACGCACCCCAGTTTGTGGCGTGACAGGACAGATGCCTCCTCTTTTCTTGTGATCACCATCCTCCTTCACTGCATCGTCTGGATGAAGCATTCTACGTTATCCACACGGTGTCCCATGTTGTGCTCCTGCGCAGCTGCATTTCTCTTTGCCCTACTGAGGGCAGGGCAAAGTACTGTAGGGCGTGGGAAAAACTCAAAGAACACCAATGCATGTGCAATACAATGCTTTGCTCTTCCCTCATTTGGGCAGAGAGAAGCACGCCTGCGAAGGAGTGCAATGGAGGATACAGTGTGGATGACCTAGAACACATCATCCTCACGAAGAGGTGAAAGAGGGCAGCGATCGCAAGAAGAGAGGAGGTGCCAGATCAAGACCAGTGACACCATTTGGACCGGACTGTCCTGTACGTGAGTATAATAATAGTCTTTTTTTGTGTTCTACAGATCGGCCTGGGGACTTGTATATACATCATTCTAGAATGAATGTACCTTACATATCAGTGGCACCAGAGAGGCTGTTTGCATCCTTCTGTCCTTGCCTTTCCACGAGGCATTGCTTGCAAGATTTATAACATCAAAAACTCTGGTAGCAGAATCGGTATCTTCCAAGTCAAGCCACTTTCCATTTTTAGGTGACTGTTCACAAAGGCAGATGAGTGTTCTGCAAATCGAATTACTCCTAAAGTTATAGGTCAATAGTTAAAATGAAAAAGTTGCGAGCCAAAGTTCTTGTCCTTTTTTAGGGTAGGTGGTGATTTCTGGGCACACGAGTTATGGCAAAATGGTGATATGACTGACTCACCGTTGCCGGGTTCTCAGGTCTCAGGCACTGGCTGCGGTCACGGTTCGGTGCCTGAGGCTGTAAGGGCCCGGTGGTCAATGCACGGTTAAGTAGGAATAAAGTTTGTTTCGTGACGACACCTCTAGGTGTCCGGTGATGGCACCGACGCAGCTTGGACCTCCGGGGGATGGGCTGCAGAAGGATGGATCCGCTCCCTACAGGACGAGCGGGAGTCCCCGGGGTCAGGAGCCGCGCTGATGGAGTACAGCAGCTCAGTTAATTCTGTGGATGAATTGGTTAATAACAGTTCTGAAATAAGGCTCGGACACCATGCTCCTCTGCACGGGTCTTTACTTAAGTTACACACGGTACACGGATAACAGTTCCACTTTCAGGTAATGGACCGGGTCGTCCCTGTGATGAACAGTGTCCCTCCAAGGCTCCACAATGTCCATCTTAATCTGACTGTCCCTTGTTACTCTTCGCTGCTTTCGTGCACCAGGTCAGGATACTGAGGAACCTCTGTTGAGGACCCGAGCCATGGCCTATCGACTCTCGATGGGTCCCCTGAACCCCAATGGTGGGTACCCCTCTGGCACAGCTGCGGTGATGGTGGTTGTTGTGATGCGCTCCTAAGAAGCCCTCTTTCACTCCGGTTCTGTAGTGCAGCGGTGGACGTCTGCACTGCCTCGGAGCCGGTACTCCGGGTGGACTGGACTCGGATATTGTCTTAAACGTTCTGCTCTTGGCCCCCTTCTCTTCTGGGTCACCAGTGCTCGGTGCCCTCCCAGTTAGCGGTCTCAGTGCTTTTCTGCACTTCTTTCACTGTGCTCAGTCTGCTAGTTTCACTTTGCCTCTCTGAGCTGCACGGCACTGTGCAGCTCCTGTTCTTCTTTGCTTACTTCCTGAACTAACTCTTTTCTTCTCTTCCCCACTGCTCTACATCTTACACTCCTCCCATCAAGACCTAATTGGTCCTCTGCCTCTAGATGTTGCATGTGGTGTATGGGGCCTTGGGATTAACCTATTCACCACCAGGACGGAGAATACAGCACCTTCGGTCAGGGGTGCAGTACCCTCCTGTGACGCACTCGTTGCGGGGCGCCACATGACCATGAGTTAATATTTCCTAATTGGAACAAGAATAGTTTGATCTTTATTTATCTCACAAAGTCTTATCCAGTAATTTTTTAAGGGTGTTGGAAGGTTTATCCTTAGTTTGTTGCAGTAATATCACCCTTCCACATTTCTAAATCTCTAAAGCCTATTATCCTTAGCCTTAATTATTTTAGCATTTATGTGGTGCCCCTGTGGTCTTGCCTCCATAAAGGGGTACTACACCATTCCTACGGGTGTGGTATTCCTGTTTTCAGTAAATGGGATGGTAAGTCCAGACACCCACAAAAGCACTCAACACACCTGGTCCCAGGGACGGCGGACGTACCCGACAAGGGGAGGGCTCGGTTTGTCAGTGGAATGGCGGGAAGAAAGGTGGAGGGTGGGAAGCCACCAAGGTAAAAGCTAAGTAAACCGGATTTAGAACTCAGAACTGTGTGTGAGACTGTTCATTTCCCACCTGCGGAGCAGTAGACTGATAAGACGCGCAGGCCGCAGAAGTCCTGCCAGGGAATCAATCCAATTCTTCTTCTCCGTCTGAACCAACCCTGCTGGCCCCCCATCACCAAACACAGTGGTTGCCCTGAGGAACCGCTCCACCTGTGGGGAGCGAAACCACCAAAGCTACACTCCCATCATCTGCAGCGTCGGCCACTAATAGCCGAATACCATGGGTGGCGTCACGACAAGCCCCCCCAAAACCCAATTCCCCGAACTTTTATTGACACCGCCAGAGTCATGGAGCCGGGTCTTGACCCCCGTGACCCCCCAGAGGAACTGTTAGTCTGGTTCCAAGCACCCCATGGCCCAGGGGGGGGGGCGTGTCTTTTACAACTATAAATAGTTGTAGAATTTACCACTTGTTTAGTTATCTTTGCTTCTATAGTTTTTACACGTAGGAATTTTTTGTCTCGTGTAACCATAGCATGGAAAAACGTTATGTTAGCCCTGACTCCATTGGAAGGTTTGCTTTCATGTTCTGTATTAACTCGCACATAGTAAATGTGGTGATATGTTCCTGTAGACTGACCTTGTTCTTGATTTGTACATTTTGTAGCATTTATAAGATACCGTAACTTCTTTCTGTCTAATTTGCAAATGTAACCTTTTGTGAAAAATAGTAAGCATTCCCCAGCACTAACTATAGCAAGCTGTGCCCATTCTGGTTTCTACGTCTTGTAGTATCATAGTTTCTGTAGAATTGTTGTGCTCCAAGAGATGGGTGATCTGCTGATCTTCGTTGGGCAATGTGTAACCCATTGTCTCACTGTAGATAGTACCCAAAATGTATCTTTTTTTTCATTCTTTCAGTGACCTTGGCCATAAAATCCTTCTTCTCGTACAATCATTTGGATAGGATTGTTAATGTGGTTCGCAACAATTAGTAGTATCCCGTAATTTTCCTATGTTAAATTCTCTACGTATACACTGTGTTTGGCCTATCCTTACATCAGTGTTCCTCAATTCAGTCCTCAAAACCCACCAACTGTGCAAGGCTTCATAATTTCCTTAGTATCGGACAGGTGACAATTTAATGCTAATACCTGTCCAATACCTGTCCTCTTGAGGACTTGAGTTGAGGAACACTGCCTTAGATGAATAATATTATGATTATTAATATTTATGCATTTATATAGCACTGGGGGTGTGTACTTCTTCCCCATGTATAATTTTACCCAATAATAAACAAGTAGCAACACACAGTTGAAAAAGACTTTACCCCACGATGATAGCTGAGAAGTTACTTCTGTGTGAGATGTTATGACAGCCGGCTCTGCAATCTTTGCATAGCAATTACAAGTTGCTGTAAACTGATCTGAGTGTCATTAATGATAACTTTGGAGTTTTCTTGTCCTGGCAGTCCATGGGGGAGGAAGGGCAATTCCGCAGAGCTGATGACACCATGAGACAAGAGATGATAGAAGTGTTTGTAATGTGACTGCTGAATTCAGCTGTATTTGCCCCCTCCCGTACCACCACCACCATGATGATCTCCAGGAGATGAAATCTCAAGTGTCAGAAGTGACACCCAGATGTGATGTCATCAGTAGAATGCTTACATGGAGTAGCCTGTTTTAGAGCTATGAAGGGGTGCGTATTTCATTCCCCTAAATGTTGTTGCCTGCTTATGATTGGGCAGTGCCATACAGGGAAGGAATCTACGCCTACAAGGAAAACTCTAGAAACACCCACTTGGACTTAATGAACGTAAACTCGTTTGATGCCAAATATGTTGATTGATAATACCTCGTGATGGAGAGGTTAGGCTGCTTTCAAATAACGATTTAGTGCCTGTCCGTGGGATCCAACTTTGAAGGAGGATCACACGGACAGGCACAGATCCCTGCAATCGGATGGCAAATAGCCATGACCCGTCAGCTGACCGACTCTCTGACATCGTCACAGGTCCTTCAGCCCTGATGGTGTCGCATCCTGGGAGCCGGTGACAGGTGATGTATCCTCCGGGAGGAGTTTTTTTTTTTTTTTTTTTTTTTTTTTTTTTTACACACAAGGAAGAGAAGAGGGGACAGGATTGGGTAATTAGATCAGGATAGAGGAGCGGGGGGACAGAATAGAATAGCGGGGGAGACATAGTAGAATAGCAGGAGGACAGCATAGAATAGCGGGGGAGACATAGTAGAATAGCAGGAGGACAGCATAGAATAGCGGGGGGAAGAAGATGGAGGAGGCAGCAGCAGGGAGAGGCAGGGAACACGGAGCCGACATTGGATCCGAGGTGAACTCGGATCCGATGTCCATAGGCTCCCATGTTGTGGGCACTTGGATCAGCAGTGATCTGAAGCTATCCGATGTGAGTCACGGACGCAAAATCATAGCAGGCTGCGATTTTGTGCCTGTGATTAAATCGGATGAGATCGGATGGTGCCAAAATCGGATGTCAATAGTGGCACATCCGATCCAATTCCCATAGGGGAACATGGGGTCTGATTTCGGATCCGATTGTATCAGTTTTGAAACGGATACAATCGGATGACCGAAAATCGTTATGTGAAAGCAGCCTTAAATAACAAAAAAAAAACACAACCACCCCTGACATTGTTGGAAGTGTATCTAGAATTGATGCCGTTTTGAAGACACACAAAATATTGATTTTGTTTTTACATTTCTCCTTTGTTCATTAATTTTACATTTGTTAATTTATAACACTTCTATTTTTGACTAGAAAAAAAGAGGAGATACAAGAGGCGCAGATTGTGCCTTATCAAAAAGACACTGTAGTTGTAGTGTGAATTATATGGATATCCACTCACCTTTTAAGGTTGTGAGACCCACAACCAGTTTGAAAGCATAAGGCAGCTGCTGAAGAACCTCAACCAACGCCACAAAACCGCAGGAAATCAGGAGATAAAACTGGAATGGTATCCACGGTCCGTGCTACTGCTCTTTATCCAAGGATTTCACAGGAGGTTGTTACCATCATAAGGTCCTTTATTAGGTGTGATGAAATAAAGGACTTTTTGATGGTAATAACCTCCTGTGTGTTCTCCCCTCTTGTTTCTGTACAACCGAATTGTCAACATTTATTGTTACTATGTTACTTGTCCTAGTCTGCCCTTTTTAGCATGTAAAGCGCCATGGAATATAATGGCGCTATATAAATAAATAATAATAATAATAAAGAGCAGCAGCGCGGACTGTGGATACCATTCCAGTTTTAACTTCTATTTTTGAAGCATTCTTACTTTGCAGCATTTCTCCGCACCTTGCTATAACCTTTATGTAGTACAGTACATTTTTGTTTCCCAAACTTTGCAGCACTTTTTATTTTTTATAAATTGTAAGACCGACCCCAGAAACTTTTAATTCTGGATTCGTAATTGTCAAACCTGATCGTAAACCAGTCATTGATCCCTGATCCAAAGGTGATCATTTACAAAGAGCAGAAACCTGAAGACATTAAAAAATGTCCTTGACGTAGAAGTGACCGCCAACACAAATGCAGTGAGATTCTGCACATGGAGAGCCCAGAAATGTGGAGATAACGGAGCAGAGATTTACATGTTGTCATCAGAAGGAAGTCCCAGAAGTCCTCATCATCGAAAGATGTCTGTGCCCAAGATGGTGCCCTCCCAGATCCTGCTTGCAATCACCATTCCTATATCATTACTTGACATAGTTTTGGCTGCAGTTAGAGCCCCTGTCTGAATTGTAAATGTGACTGCTGGGCTGCGGTTGGTGCTTTGTTCACTTTTGTTGTTGGTTGATGGGTGGATCATTGCCTGGTCTGGGAAATGTCAGGTCACACCAGCATTCCATCAATGTTTCCTTCAGCCTGCAGAGGTCAGCAGCAAGTGACTAGGGACAGATAAGTTGCGTTGTTACAGAGAGTTTGGCAGCCAGTCTTGGTTTATGTGCTCAAGTGTCACTTACATGTCACTGGTTGTCATGTCTCAAAATTCATTAGATGCTCAATATAAAAAACTTAAATTTTACATTTCGTTACAGAAGGATTTTAACTTCAGTTTTTTTTAGAAGTAGAAGAAAAAGGAACTATTTCTAGACAAAGATACAGCCTTACGAAGATTATTCTAGAGGATATTAAGGCAAATGTCAACTATAGTTGGGGCAAATCTATTCGAACATCTTGCGCAGTAGGTAAATTGAGAAGATACTCAACATTCTAAATGTAGACACGTCTTGATCCGTGCCATTGCTGGGCAAATAAAACATTCCAAGCAAGAAATTGTTCCGAGAGGTCAATGAATAGTTTCAATCGTCCTTTATTCAGCACACGTTAAAGGAACCAACCACCTCAGATCACCCTAATACACAGTTAGTACATGTCCCTGCACCCTAAGGATACCTTCCAGCACTGTTTTTGTGTAAAATCTTGCATTAGTATAACTCATATAAAGAGTTATAAACTTACTAGCCTGGAGACATCTGGCGTATCCTCCTCTGTTATACTTCAGGGCTGTGCATTGCATGTCTGTGCTCCCCCTCCTCTGTGCAGAGGAGATAACGATCAATGCCATCAGGGCAGGCTAGCAGGCACGGAGGAGGGGGAGCGCAGACATGCAATGCACAGCCCTGAAGTATAACAGAAGGAGGGATACGCCAGATGTCTTCAGGCTAGTAAGTTATAAAGTCTTTATATCAGTTATACTAATGCAAGATTTACACAAAACAGTGCTGGAAAGGTATCCTTAGGGTGCAGGGACATGTACTAACTGTGTATTAGGGTGATCTGAGTGGTTGGTTCCTTTAAAAGAACTCAATGTAGAGCAAGTTGACACGTTTCAACACAAGTTCGTGTCTTAGTCATAAGTTTGGTAATGACTATGACATGGAATGGTGTCGAAGTGCGTCAAGTTGCCCTATGTTGATATTCTTTTAAAGTGTGCTGAATAAAGGCCGATTATTGGAACTATTCCGTCACCTCTTCGGAACTTTTTCTTGCTTGGAATCCGAGGCAATAGACTTTACTCCCGTTCTTCATGAAGTTGCCACAATCTCTTGCCTGCCGACTCTCTTGATTGAATGAAGTCATTGTTGTGGCATGATGCCCATGTGATGTTGTGTTGGGCCAGTTACTCAAAAAAAGAGCTGTGGATGCTGGCAGGTAACAGGTGGTACTCCTTCTGCCTTGTAGACTTAGACATAGACTTCTGTCGTGGCTGATGGAATGACATTCGCAAATTTGGTTCTCATCCAATTGTAATTTTAACTATCGCTCCCTTTCACTTTCCATTCACATTCCTTTACACTTTCCATTTTCAACTAGAAAATTGGAGAAAAAAAAGCAAAAATAAAAAAACCCAGAATGGGTGGGGTTGGCAGGAGTGGGAAAAAGGTGGTCTTTCAACCAACTGTCCATTTACCGTAGATTTTTAGTATAAGCATTAAGGCCCAGTTAGACACACAGATATTTGTGCAGAGATTGTTGGCAGATCTCTGGTTGCAGTGAAATCATGGACACATTGTTACATTTGTACACAGCCACAAAATAGAACAATGTGTCCATGATATTACTGCAACCAGAGATCTGCCAACAATCTCTGCACAATTATCTGTGTGTGTAACTGGGCTTTAAGATCCTCCATCCACATGAGGATATTCATTTTTGAAAAGCACATACCCACCTTGGGGTAAGTTCTACCACCTTGGACCAAAAGTGTTACAACTTTGACCTGCCAAAGCTTTATAAGGTTACAATAGCATATACTATGCTATCGCAACTTTTTTGTGTGGGTGTCCGCTGAATGTCTCGTTCCCACTTTGATGAGAATGCAGGACGCTTCATTCAGTACTGACATCAAGTGTTTAATAGAACCTACTCCCAATTATTAAAATTTACTAGCTGTAGAGCCTGGCATTGCCCGGGCATAGTTCCCATATATGGTAATATCACCCATATATGGTTGTGTGTGTATGTATCATAGCCCTGCCCCCTTTCATCAGCCCCACCCACTGCATATAACCCCACCCCTTCATAGTTTTGGGGAAGGGCTATGTGGAGTGGGTGTGACTATGATACACACACACAACTTTATATGTTAGATTCGTATCCTGTATGTTGGTCCCAGTGTACAAATGAACATTACACATTCTAGTTTTTAAATATGGTGGCAAATGACTCGGTGGCTAGGTTGGTGTAGTTTTTGTTTCTTCCATTGTCAGGTGACTATATAGCTTAACAGTAGAGTTTTTACCATTTACTATGGTGATCAGTGATGCTAATGAACAAGTCCAGGGTTACTGGTTTATAAGGGAGCCAGCTTGACGGATGGTTTGTTGTTTCTGATGTCACACATTAGGGGTGGGGAACTCCAGACCTTAAGGGTCGCCAACAGGTCATGTTTTCAGGATTTCCTTAGTATTGCACAGGGTTTGGAATCATCCCCCAGTGCAGGTGATTCAATTATCAACTGTGCAATACTAAGGAAATCCTGAAAACCTGCACTGTTGGCGGTCTTTGAGGCCTGGGGTTCCCCACCCCTGGCATTGAGGCTGCTGGACAAGCCTCAGGAGGTGGCACTGGGAAGGAAATTGTAGATCTGAAGCCTTTGTCACTCCAGCTCTAAGAGCCTCATTGGCATTTAAATTTAAACATTGATTTCTCCGTAATGAAGGAAGGTACGGAGTATGTACAGGTATCACTGGACTTGTCTTTTTGAAAGAGCTACAAGCACATATAAATATTTTGGGGTGTGAAATCTTGCTGACAGATTCCCTATGTTACTATCCCAATTCTGCATCTTCTTATGAGGTTTTTTTTTTCTTCTTAAAGGGAACCTGTCCAGTTGTTTATGCCTCCCCAGCTATCACTATCTGCACCTGCAGCTTCATAGTACTATTCTAACCATCCCTGTCTGAGCTCATAGTGTAATGTTAAAGGTGAAAAAAAAGCATTTATGCACTTACATTTTCTTATGTGAATTAAGCAGTGTGTAGACACCATGGAGGACGTAATCACTCTGGTAGGTTAATAGTTAACCTTTCTGCCGAATGTCAGATGATGCTGCAGGACCTGTGTGATGTCACGATCATGTGACTACAATAGGCGGAGCTAAGTCACCATTGCCCATAATGATTCTGCTTGCTTAGCCCCGCCCACTATGGTTACATGATCATTACATCACACAGGTCCTTTATCCAAAGAATTTTTCAGTGAGTTAATTATTAGCCTGCCAGAGTGACTACATCCTCCAAGGCGAGAAAGTGTAAGTGCATAAATGCTTTTTTTTTCACCTTTACCATTACACTATGAGCTCAGACAGGGATGGTTAGAATAGGACTATGAAGCTGCAGGTGCAGATAGGAGTAGCTTCAGGGCACAAACCACCTGACAGGTTCCCTTTAACGGGTCCATTGGTTGTTGTACAGGTTAGGCCCCTTTCACTTCAGCGTTTTTCGCTGATGCGCAGCAGATCCAGCAGATTTACCGCATCTGCCGCCTAATAGCTGCACTTGCGTCTGGCCGGCTGGATAGTACGTCATTTCCAGTCACATGATGTCGCAACGTAACGTCACTTCCGGTGATATGATTAAGCAGTCTGCATAAGAACCTCCGGTGGTGGGATCATCTCTATCCCCCTGATGAAGTGACCCAGGCTTTGCAGGGTCACAAAACGCGTTTGGGTCCTGCGGTCCGACGCCACCCCCCCCCCCTCTAGGTGTCTCTGGACAGATGGCCACCGATGGACTGGGTAATGGTTAAATGTGATGGGTGCTTGGTCATTTGTTTTTTTCCTATTATAGTATCTTTGTGATACCTAAACCCCCTGTTAAAAGATCTGGGGGTAATAACCGTTCGGGCAGGTGGCAATAAACACTAGGCCCTTTGTATTGGGGTGCATTGGCCATGTATTCTTACATGCACTTTAATTATTCCTTTAATGGAAGTGAAATATGTTATGTGAGGGTTGTAATGTACCTGATGTAAAGCCTATGTATTTTTGTACTACTATTAGATGGTTGTGATCTTTCCAGATCCATATGGGAAGGCATATACAATTAAACAGATATGGATGTTACTAAGTGATGATGTTACCAGGCATTTAAACATTGTTACATGTAATCTGATTCCTAGATTGGTATCTGTTCATTGGCACTTTACCCAACTTCCTTTTCCTTGTTTTTTTTGTCACAATTAATAAATACATTTTCTGGTTATGCAAAATGGAGCATTTACTCATCTTTTATGCTTAATCTTGGTTTTGAGTCGTTCCTGTGGGGTAGGACACCACCCACTGGATGGAAACGTGTGTTTTAACCCTCATGCTTTGTCTATGGGGCTTGTGGTCCGATGCGGCAAGTGCGGTTAAGCCGGATTGGATAGATCCAGCACTTGCGGCCGCAAGTGCCAGTTTTTTTTTTTTTTTTGCAGCCGCAAGTGCCAGAGCAGCTGCACACAGCAGAACCGCAGTTACCGCATCAGACCGCAAGCCCATAGACAATGCATGGGGCTTGCTGGATCCAGGCTGTTAGGTGGCAGATCTGGCAGATGCGGCGCCACCTGCCGGATCGGCCGCACATCAGCGAAATACGCTGATGTGAAAGGGGCCTTATACAGTTCAATCAATATTGGAGATGTTACATATGTAATAATACTTCATTCATTAAATGCAATGTTTCTTTCATAACCTAATCATAAAATATCTCTTTTATTTCAGGAAATCGTGCTGGTAGTTTTCTTTGGAGCAGAATATGCTGTTAGATTATGGTCTGCAGGTTGTCGAAGTAAATACGTGGAATATGGGGAAGACTACGCTTTGCCAGGAAACCTATTTCTATTATAGGTATGTAGGACATGTGTTTTTTATTATGCATGTTTAAGTATAATACACAATGTACAATGCACCCAGCAATCTAACAAATGTACCCCACAAAGAGCCTAGGATTCTCTTATTGTTTCCATCACATCTTATTACATCTTATCCAGTGGAGACTATGGTGTTAGGAAGTGGAAGTGCTGCCCACAACCCCCTGAATGAAAATGTGATGTAAATGAGGCTTAGCGTTTGGTAAATGACATGTTTTTGGCCTAGCACATCTAGGGTTAACAGTGGAGATTAGCTCAAGATGGGAGGAGATACATGGGCATACAGAAAGCCACCTCCTGGTAACGAGGCTGATGGGGTCTGCTATCCACAGAAGAAGGACCTAAGGTCTGACGGTTAGCAGACAGCCCTAGTGTGTGCAGAGAGAAGAAGAGCCAGACTTCAGATAATACGTCCTAAGGCCCGAAGAAACGTGATGAGATACAAGATAGATCACACATTTGATAAACTGGAATAATCTATAGGCCGGAACCCAGACTGGGATGGCAGATTAAACAATACAGTGAGAGAGATCAAGGGCAATAGAAGACCCATTTTAAAGAAGTCTAGAAGAGAAGACTTGTATCGGACGCTAGTGAACAGTTGACTATGGTGAAGAGTTCCCCAGTTGTATATATGTAAAGGAAGTTATGGTCGCCATAATGGGACACAGGTTCATCTACGAGGACTTAAGGGTGCATTACAGCCAGGAGTCTGTGGCTCTCCAAGAATTTATTATTATTATTATTTATTTATATAGCGCCATTAGGTTCCATGGCGCTTTACATGATGACAAGAACAAGTACACTAAATCTAGGCGATCAGGACGTACAGGTACAGGAGGGGCAGGGACCCTGTCCACGAGGGCTCACAGTCTACGAGGGGCGGGTTGGGATACAGTAGGATGGGGGAGTGTTAGGTATGGGGCGGTCGCCTGGGTCTCATGGCAGGTTGTAGGCTTGACGGAATAGGTGAGTCTTCAGGTGACACTTGAAGCTTCTCAGGGTAGGCGAGTGTCTGACGAGTTCGGGCAGGGAGTTCCAGAGTAAGGCAGATGCCCGGGAGAAGTCCTGGTCTCGGTTGTGCGAAAGGTGATGAGAGGGGAGCAGAGGAGAAGTTCTTGGGAGGAGCGGAGGTTGCGTGAGGGTAGGTATCGGGAGACCAGGTCAGAGATGTATGGTGGGGCCAGGTTGTGTATGGCTTTGTACGCCATGGTTAGTGTTTTGAATTGGATCTCTTGGAGGCGGGGATCCAGTGATGGGCTTGGCAGAGGGGGGAGACAGGGAAGTAGCGGGAGGACAGGTAGATTAGTCGGGCAGCGGAATTGAGGATAGACTGGAGAGGTGTGAGGGAGTTAGCCGGGAGGCCATTGAGAAGAAGGTTGCAGTAGTCAGGCGGGGAGATAAGAGCATGAATGAGTGTTTTAGTGGAGTCGTGGGTGAGGAAGGAGCGCATCCGCGAGATGTTCTTGAGCTGGAGCCGGAGGGATGTGGTGAGGGCCTCGATGTGGGGCTTGAAGGTTAGGGAGGAGTCAAGGATTACCCCGAGGCACTTGGCTTAGGGGACTGGGGAGAGGGCGCAGTCGTTGATGCAGATGGATAGGTTGGGAGGTGGGGTGGAATTTCTTGGGGGGAAGACTATGAATTCAGTTTTGTCCATGTTGAAGTTTAAGAAAGCGAGCAGAGAAGAAGGATGAGATGGCGGAAAGGCATTGTGGGATTTTGGAGAGTAGGGAGGTGATGTCAGGGCCGGACAGGTAGATTTGGGTGTCGTCGGCGTAGAGGTGGTACTGGAGGCCATGGGACTCAATGAGTTGCCCTAGGCCGAGAGTGTATATGGAGAAAAGTAGGGGTCTCAGGACCGAACCTTGGGGGACTCCGACAGAAAGGGGGTAGGGTGAGGAGGAGGTGTGGGAGTGGGAGACGTTGAAGGTCCGGTCCGCTAGGTATGAGGAGATCCAGGAGAGGGCAAGGTGGGTGATGCCGAGGGATTCCAGGATCCGGAGAAGAAGGGAGTGGTCAACCTGTGTCGAAGGCAGCAGACAGGTCAAGGAGGAGGAGGATGGAGTAGTGGTGTTTGTTCTTGGCGGTCAGTAGGTCATTGGTGACTTTGGTCAGGGCTGTTTCGGTGGAATGGAGGGGTTGGAAGAATGGACTTTGTCAGTAGAGTGAAGTCTTATTGATGTGACCTCACAAGTCAGTTGAGGACTAAGTGTAGCTGTGGATGGCGTTGCATTCCTGATGAGTGCCCTCACAGGTGAAGACAAGGTTTCCCAGGATTGTTCACTGGACTGTTATGAGATACAATAGTATGAAGTAGTCAAAAGTAGTCAAGAAAATGAAGTTTTCTTGTATGTAACTGAGAAGTGCCTTTGCCTGCTTAATGCAAGAGCGCTGCTGTTGAGCATTGTGTTTGCTAACTGATGTAAAAGTTTCTATTAGTTGAAGTTCAGTAAAGAATATATTTTAGACTTTGGTCTCCATAAATTATATTCAAACCATCTGGTCCTGGCCATCTCCAATGGCAACAAGCAGCCAGGGAGGCAGATCGCCCAGGTAATGACCATGTGGTGTTGGAAACGAGGACCTCACCATGGCTACCAACACACCACGTTACAAGTGGCACCATACAAGGCAAGACCGGTGGAGGTGTTTGCTGAGGGTAAGAACATGGCACAGGCCCATCAGTAGATCGGTACCATCAATAACCTTTTAACTGGTAACTAGTTGCCTGTCAGCATCCCAAATAGAAATCGACTAGTCTAAATTGTACAGATTGTGCGTATAATGTAAGTAAATAACCTGTGTGTGTATGTTTGTGTATATAGTGTGTCTATAGATATTGAATGGATCTATCTGTATGTAATATTTAATGTGACTAAGAAGTTCACCAACGAGAAAGTTAATACTTTAAAAAACTCTTACTAAGACCTGGTACCACAACTAAGATTTTACATAGACACAGTACCAGAGATTTCTACGTAGATACAGTAACAGAACCAAGCTTACCATATAGATATGTTCATATATAACTAAAAAAGTATACATAGACGTGGGAAGAGAACCAACATCAATGCAAGGGTGCTTGAAAATTATTGTATTGACAGAAACTGAATGCTAAACTAAAGTATCAATGCAAGGAACCTTGCACCCCACATTTAAGGTACTGATAGTATTTACTGACTGTACAGCTTTGCTATAAAATGTGGTGTATTTTACGCTCAACATATGCTTCATAACATACACAGCAAAAACGCCAAACATGTCGAAACATGTCGAAACATGTCGAAACATGTCGAAACATGCCGAAACATGTCGAAACATGCCGAAACAACATGTCGAAACATGCCGAAACAACATGTCGAAACATGCCGAAACATGTCGAAACATGCCGAAACATGCCGAAACATGTCGAAACATGCCCAAACTTGCCCAAACTTGCCCAAACTTGCCCAAACATACCCAAACATACCCAAACATACCCAAACATACCCAAACATACCCAAACATACCCAAACATACCCAAACATACCCAAACATACCCAAACATACCCAAACATACCCAAACATACCCAAACATACCCAAACATACCCAAACATACCCAAACATACCCTCAGCCTAAAAAAAGTTGATGACACTAGTAAACTAGTATTACATGAGAGTATACTTCTATGTTGCAGATTTAATTGTTGTGGTAGCTTCCGTGATCGTCCTTTGTGTGGGATCCAATGGGCAGGTTTTTGCAACGTCAGCAATAAGGTAAATTTTTGTATGTACATATCTTACTTTAAAATAAAGTGAATTATTATCAGATGTGAGGAAGGAACAAGCGCAGTCATTGTGTTTGCGCTGGCGCCAGATTCCCAACTCCGCAGTCTACATACTGCATGAGACAACAGAGGGCGGGATCTAGTGCCTGCGTTATACGCTGGTGCAATGTTCCGAAACCATGTGATCTAAGGTTTCCTTTAAAAATAAACACTGGGACTTAGGAGTCCAGTGGGTGGTGCTAATTATTGATTCACTACTATTTCTGTGAGCACATTTATACATACCAGGCTCACAATTACTGATGATACAGTCCTATAGGCTTCTACTATAGGAATGAGATGGATACAAGCTGAACTTGTCACATTGCTTTGGTCTTATAAACTGCCCCCATTACTATATAAACCATGTAACCTGTATCCCCTACTTGGAACTATAATGCTAAAAAAAAAAAATGTTAATCATGGGGTGACTGGTATTTAATTTATTGGACCTCCAGTCAAGTGGGAGGATCCACTCTTCAAAAAGTTTATTCTTTAATGCCTGTAATAGCGCCCAAAGGATTTTGATCCCAACCAATCAATAGATCTGAAATCTGTGGACATAGATACGGGACTACGGTATTGTTCTGTGTGTTAGGGATCATGTATACACAGATACCATGGGGAATCCCTGTGGATTGTTCATCTAGTCTCAAACTGTGGACATGTTACAAGTGGTTTGCAAAGTGTCCACCCCCCCTTGGCATTTAGTGCTTTCCTACCTCACAGCTTTCACGGTTTATGTTTTGAGGTTCTGTATCAGATCATGTAAAGAACATGACTGTGAAGTCAAGTTTGACAAAATAACTGAAAACTTCAGTGTGCATAATTATTCACCCCCCTAATGTCAGTACTTCGTAGAGCCTCCTTTTGAGGAAATTACAGCCGCAAGTCACTTTGGATAAGTCTCTATGAGCTTTCCACTAAGATTTTCGCCCATTCTTCAAGGCAAAATTGCTCCAGCTCCTTCAAGTTAGATGGTTTTACCTTGTTTAACAACAATCTTAAAGTCTGACCACAGATTCTTAATACATTTAAACATTTCCCCCTAAACCACTTGAGTGTTGCTTTAGTAGTAGGCTTTGGGTCATTGTCTTGTTGGAAGGTTAACTTCCGTCCCAGTCTCAGATCACTGACAGGCAAACGGGTTGTGCTCAAGAATATCCTTGTATTTTGCATCATCCATCTTCCCCTTGACTCAGACAATTTTCCCTGTCCCTACTGCTAAAAAACATCACCACAGCATGAAGCTGCCACCATCATGTGTCACTGTGGGGATGGTGTTCTTGGGGTGATGAGTAGGTGAATCGCCCCGGCGGGGGCTGTGGGGTACTTGGAACCGGGCCCTCTCAATGTCATCGGGGCGGTGGGATGTCACGGTAGTGTGACCCGGTCCGTGGTCCCCTTGTTGGGCAGTCAGTACAAAGGGTAGTTTGAAAAAGGGGAAGAGCGGGTCCCCAGGGCAACTGTAAAGTCTATGGAGGTGATAGGTTCGTTGGGGGAGCAGGTAAGCCAGTGGGGCTGAGCTGGCTGTGCGGCAGGATCGGGAATGCTCTCAGGCAGGCTCCTGTTGCCTGCTTGACGTTTGTCTACCTCTACTCAGGTGCAAAATGAATAGTCTGACACAAGCTGTCTCAACCTGGTTTACTTGGCTTCACTCATCAGGCATTTCAGGTTCCAAGCAAGTACAGTGGCGGCTCCGGTAGTCTTAGCAACCAGGATGGCTTGTCCAGTTCACCCCTTTTTGTGTTCCTTTCCATGGGCCTCTCTTCTCAGTGCTGCCTATTTTCCCCCCTTCAGCAAGCGCCTCTGCACGCAGAACCCGATTCAGCAGCCACGGGCCTTCGTTGGGTGACCTACTGGATCTACTGGCCCTAGCATGGCGGCCTTCTCTTCATTGCACCGGGAGTGGAGTCACGGGTCCTAAAGATCCTGCAGCCTAACGGTTCTGTGGCTGGAGTTTAAAGCTTCCTTGCCACCTCAGGGCCGATCACCTTGTTCCTGCCTTGTCTTTCGGCTTCACAGCTGATTTGGGTGCGCAGGTAGATTGCTCACTGCCTGCGCCCCTAGGACTCTTTCCGTCTCTCTGAGATCTGTAGCCCCAGGACCCAGAACAGGCCTCATGATGGTACAGGCCGCTGGGTCCTTGTCCTCGCAGCCTTGTGTCCTCCTCCAATCCCTGCTCCTGAAGACTCTCCCAACGACTCACTCACTGCTCATGGGCTGACTCTCTGACTTTCTGTAGTGTTTTTTATTTGTTCACCCCCTTTCCTGACCGCTTCCTGTACTAACTTCCCACCCACCACCAGTCTTTCCCTGCCATCCCACAGCTTGGCTTAGAGTCCCTCGCTCTGGAACCGAGGTGTGTTGGGTGTGTGTGTGGGTGACTTGCTAATCCCAGTTGCTGCAAACCCATTTGCAGCAATTGGACCGCAGGGGCGCCACATAGGGATGGGTGAACTGCTCTATTTTCCCTGGGTTCGTGATTGGGGTTGCTCTGTTAAAGCAATTAAATGGTTAATGAACATACTGATTATACTTACTTTTTCCTTCAGAGGAATCCGATTTTTGCAGATATTGCGGATGCTACATGTGGACCGACAAGGAGGCACGTGGAGATTACTTGGATCGGTGGTTTTCATACACAGACAGGTATGTTGCATCAGATCTGGAGAGACAGTAAATTCTGATTAAACACAGTATTTACTAAGTTGTTAAAGATGTTTTACACTATTTAGGTCATCAATGTCTGTCTTTAGGATAGGTCATCAATGTCTGATAGGCCGAGGTCTGACACCGGACACCCCCGCCAATCATGTCTTCCCGGAGTTGGTGCCAGCAACTTGTGGCTGTAAAGGGAAAGTTTCGGTTCTGCTCAGTCTTCCAATAGTGGTCATAGGCGGGTGCTACACAACCACCTCCCATTCAAATCAATAGGGTGTTGATGTGCAGTACCCGGCCGCTGCCACTATCAGGAGACCAAGCAGATCCGGAACTGAGCATTTCTGACCACAGGTGTCGGCACTGACAACCACCCATCAGTGGAAGTACTGGATGTCGAACCCCGGCTTATCAGACATTGTTCACCTCTCCTGAGGATAGGTCAATTCAGATATTTTTGTTAGTTTTCTACTAATTTGTGCTTTGTTTTGCAGGAACTGATAACCACTCTGTACATTGGATTCCTTGGCTTAATTTTCTCTTCGTATTTTGTGTATCTGGCTGAAAAAGATGCAATTGATGGGTCTGGGGAGTATCAGTTTGGCAGCTATGCTGACGCTCTGTGGTGGGGGGTGGTAAGTAAAATCATATCAAATGCTTTGCAAAGTGAGCAATGGTATGTAATGTCCATCAATTTAACTGTGTGCCTTAGATCCAGTGTACCACTATATAATGGCTGTTTGCGTTAAAGAAGCAGTAGTAGTGGTGGTGACCTTGAAGATGAAGTAAACCTCTGTCCAGTGCTAACATTTTGCCCATTGTTTAATAATCTTTCACTCATTCAGGTGGGTGTCACATGTTGCAATTTTTTAAAGTGTTACGTTTTCAAGCTAACACTAGGATGTGACAATCTGTCAGCAGGTTTGTGCTATGTAATCTGAGAGCAGCATGATGTAGGGGCTGAGAGCCTGACTTCAGCGATATTAGAAAAGAAGGGAGATACAAGAGGCGCAGATTGTGCCCTATCAAACAGACACTATAGTTCTTATGTGGATTATAAGTGTATCCACTCACCTTTTATGGTTGTGAGACTCACAACCAGTTTAAAAGCATAAGGCAGCTGCTGCAGAACCTCCACCAATGCCACAAAACCGCGGGAAAACAGAAGATAAAACTGGAATGGTATCCATGGTCCGCGCTGCTGCTCTTTATCCAAGGAATCCACAAGAGGTTATTATCATCAAAAGTTCTTTATTTCATCACACCAACGCGTTTCGGTGCTGTCCCAGCACCTTCCTCAGGGCAACTTTTGACTTCAGCGATATGTCACTTAAAAGGCTGTGTGCTGTTCTTTAAATAACAGGACATTATCAATACAGGACTAGGTATCCTGTGCCTCTTAGTCCTCCTGCTCAGTATAACCCAACTTCTACCACTGATTGGCAGTTTTTTGCCTATGTGCATTGTACACAGAAAGCTGCCAATCTGTGGTGTGGGTGGGACTGTACAGGGCTCGGCATTCTGAGCACTGCTACAATTGTAGTGGAGAATGGCAGCAAGCATCCCAATATGGTGACAGATCGCTGGAATCAGGGTCTCAGTGGTTTGGAATCTTTATATGATCTTTCGATATGTCACTTTCAAATGATATGCAAAGATGGACATTTTCACTCCACAATTCTACATTGTGAGAAATCCGGGGGCATGTACTAAGGCCGACAATTTAGATGCTAAGCCTAAACAGTCATGATGGAGTATGGTAGTTAAAATGTCTGTAATGACAGCACAAGATGGATGCATTTACTTGCTTTAGGGCAACGATGTTGCTCAAACGTCACAGGTTTGGAGTCGTTCAAACGACATCGTTAGGACATCGTTGCGTGTGACACCGAGATACGACTACGATAAATCGTTGGAGCGTTGATCTCGTTGAACATGTTCTCAAATCAAACGATCCTCGATTAGCCGACCTGCAGCATCGTTGTGTGTGACACCGTGATAACGATGTCATTCACGACTTCGCCCATTCACATCAGTGAACAAGTATTGTTCGCTGGGTTGTGCGAACAATACATGTTCGCTGTACCATTGGTGCGTCATCCACGATATCTATGCATGTGACATCTCACCAGCGATGTTGAAACGATGTCGGAAACGACCGCACTCCTGCGAAATCATTGCCAATATCGTTTCAATGTCGTGCCGTGTAACGGTACCTTTACACTTACCTGGACACCATAATGCACTAAAAGAAGGAGGCAAGCTATAGGAAGCATGGCATGTGCTGGACAATCTCCTGCCAGGAATCCGGCCTTCTTGACATTCAAGTAGTTGTTACTTTTGGACAGGTTTCTTTGCCCGTAAATATTGTTGAAGACCATGTACACCATGATTGTAGGATTTCCTAATTGCAGTGGCTTCTTTCAGCAGCATACTGCCAATCTGCAAAATATGCCCTGTAATCATTTGAGATCCCTAACAAAGGGATTAAGGTGATGACGTTGCCTACATTCTCCATGATCCATATCAGATAGTATTTCTGTATGGAATTTCATTATTTTTCCAGCTCATCACAAAGGCTCCTCTTCACAGCTTACAAAGCTTGCACTCATGCTTGATGCTGGTAGCACAGGACACCCTCAAACATCTTATTTAGTCCATACACAGTGTTGGGATGGACAGGTGGGTTTATATTAGGGAATTGGTGTAGAATTAACCATGAATTGCAAATCTTATATATACAGTATTTGTGTTGAGCATTACTCCTTGAAATATGTTTCTATACTTTGCATTCCTATATTTGCTCTTTACATTCTGAAGGTATATATATAACTACGCTTAAGGAGTAATCATCATTTATATTTATAATTTATTTTTAATACACCTTCTCTAAGAAATCTCCTGCTACTCCTCAAACAAGACTGCTCATTCTTCTTACAATTCTATTAGTTCACAGGTAAAATGGCCTTGGTGAATTCAAGCTTTCCCATTAAGGTACCTTTTAAACGCGCAAGTACGGTATGCATGAGAGGCATCCGGATTCCATCACGTTGCCCTGAAGTTGCTATGAAATTGCGTGTAATTGTGGAATGCGATGTGATTTGTAAAGTTGCGCCGTGAGTTAGAGCATTGTTCAAATCAACCAACTCTGAAGTGAATTCCAGTTTTGCGTGAACAGGCGATATGGATGTGAATCTGCGTTGCTATGATTTCCAGAGCGTGCCACAGCGTGCTGGATACCGGCCCATCAGCGATGATTGGTGGGTCTACTGTGTTCCATTGGCTGTCCATTCACACGGCACATATTGAAGGTGCCATTCCGCTACGCAATGCAATGGCGTCATTATTGCCGCTTCCTGCGCAGCGCCAATCATGACGCTCTTGCGTTGCAAATCAGGTGTTTGGGGCGCGGAATACACAAGTCTGTCACGCCTATGTTCTCGCCGCGCTGATCATGTACGCTCACATTCCTTTGGGGATTGTGGCTTGTGAAGCGGCGTCAGGAGTCAACCGGATGTTTCCACATGTCGGTGTGGGAACTTACGGGACAATACATCACCTTAGGTTGAGGGCGCAATTGCGGCGTGTACATGCAGCTTCGGCGTTCGGTAGCAACCGTCAAAAACGTGCACGCGCACGTTCGGTTGCCTCCGATCGCCGCCAAAAGTTGCGGCGTGTAAAGGTACCTTTACAGAGATGGCAGTTGTTGGTCTTCAAGAGACATTGCGGTACGATGTCTGTGTTGGCCTCTCGCTCTTTCCCTCTCCCTTGCTGACTTCCAACTCCTATCTCCGTAATAGGAAAATCTTCTCTTTAGTGAATACAGATTTTACCCATGAATTAAAAGTAAAAGATCCGTCCGGGAGGCGAAAGAAGCTGATGTCTTTGACGAGAGAGATCACAAAGTTGCTTATTTTCATGTATTCTATTAATTTATGAATTGATCGCTGTTCCCTTGTATTGTATTGTCCATTTGGTGGGTCCAATTTGTTTCTTCTCTTCAGGTCACTGTTACAACCATCGGTTATGGAGACAAAGTTCCCCAGACATGGATTGGGAAAACAATAGCCTCCTGCTTCTCAGTGTTCGCCATCTCATTCTTTGCGTTGCCAGCGGTATGAGATTTTTTAATTATTTTTCATGCTGTTATCAAAGCAGCACAAATAAGATGAGGTTAATTTAGAATTTGCTGAATTCTCTGTAAGTTTTCTTAGAATCCTGTAGCATTGTAGACCACTGGTTTTCAACTTTGACTTCAGTTGTGTGCATAGGCTTACCGTTACTTCTCTAGCCACTTGTCCCCCTAGTTTTGTGCAAAACCTTAATTATCGTTTGTCTTCCTTAATCATAAACCGAATCCTTTACCCATTGGCGTAACTTGAAGCTCATGGGCTCCAGTGACAATCTCCAAGGGGGCCCTCGATTATTATAAGTCTTTAACATATTGATCTTTTACTATAGGCCAAAAGGACTTTCGAGGCTCCTAGGCTCCAGGGTCCTGGTGTGTTGCTACCCCTGCACCTATTTGTTCCCTGTCCTTGTCTCAGTAGCATGTAGTCTACAAACATCTGAGGCCAATATACACTACGTTTCTTTTGTGACCCACACATGGGACCTCAGAGTCACCACTAGCCATAGGATCCCCCATATTCAATAGTACTGCTTCAAAAAGTATAACACTAATTTAACAACCATTTTTATGTTTGTTTCTTCAGGTATTCTAGGCTCGGGTTTTGCCTTAAAAGTCCAACAGAAGCAAAGACAGAAGCACTTTAACCGTCAAATTCCAGCAGCTGCATCTCTCATTCAGGTAGCCGATCTATAGAGGGTTGACGACTGTGGGTGCAGGAGATCAGCAGATGAGGAGTCAATATCATATCCATTAATTCATGTGCATCAGGCAAAATATAATTCTGAGAAAAACCCACTGTGGCCTTCAAGGAAAATGTAAAAACATTTCTTAAAGGGAACCTGACATGTCCAGAAATGCTATTTACTGCAGATATGGGGGATAATCTGCAGGTAAATGGCATTGAAATTGTTAGGATGCCTTACTGAAGCTAGCTGCAGGGAGAAAATGGTTATTTTCCCTCTGCAGCTGCTTTCTCCCAGTCTTCTTGGCGATGCAGGGTGCTGTTACAATCTCCTGCAGCTATGATCACTCCCCTGCACATTGATTGACAGCTGGTTCTGGACACCCACATAGGCTGCGAGTAGGTCGTCAAAGTGTTGGGGAGTTGTCACCACAGCCTAACATGATTTTAGTCCTATTTTCCCGCTGATGAACCCTATATTTCCAGGTAAAAGGTGTTTCTGTACATCCCCACCACCTGCTTTCCTACTAACTCTACATATCACATAGTAAACCCTACTTTTTGATGTATATAAATATGTATGTCCTTTAGTTGCAAGGAGTGGACCATTCCCTACCAATAGAATACAATTCTTTTTAGCTGTAGCTGATTGACACTACATAGTGCTGAAAACTATGGGGGTGACCTATCAAGAACCGGCAATTCTTCATCAGTCTTGATGAGGTGGGTGTTGCAGCGTTTGCTCCTGGTTCATTAGAAGGTGCACTGTATCTCTCGTTATCGCAAGATTGACTGCATATTATGTGTTGTTCCCACTCTTATGAAAGATGAACCAATGGATATAAATATAATAATAATTAATAATTGTATCTTATTGAATGATGCATAGATGCAAATTGTATGTGCACCTCTCCTCAAATCTTACTCCTTTCTTTGTGAATAAGATTTGTGGCATAGCAAATGCCTCTGAGGTGGCTGATAGTATCCTGCTAAATGCAATGATATTTGTAAGCGGCCAAATTTGGTGAGTTTTTTTGGCATAGCAAATGCCTCTACTTCTTATCAATTTATCCCACAACTTTTCGCAATGTTTTACCAGGAATCTGTCAAAAAAAGCTTAGATGGACTTCAAGCTACATTGCTGCTTAGTATAAATTCATTTTTCATTAATTTTTTATTTATTTTATTTTACAGTTTTCTGATGGTCACTCTGTGTGACTAATATGTGACTCCTCACACTACGCATTAGGCACACTGTCATGATTTCACTCAATTGTCAGATTGAACAGGCAGTCAGGTGGTCAGGTACTTGCATACTCTTATTACCTCCCAACTAGATTCTCCACTTCTCTTAATAGAAGATAAATACTTAGATGTTACGTCTACGGTTTATATAGTAAACTGTCAAACCTACTCCAACGAGAATTGGGAAAGGAAGGAGGAGATTGAAAAAAGCAGATGAGAATCTTGTGACTGGCCTGTCTGTCTAGGCCGCTTTACACGTCGCAATATTGTTCCGATATCACATACGATTTCACGGGAGCGCACCCGTTTTTGGCACTTGTCCAAGATCGCATAGGAGATGTTACACAGGGAGATATCGGCAGGCAACGCAACTACGATGTAGTGCGCCCCTTTTTCACACTATGTCTGAGCAACTCAGGGAACGACCAATTAACATTGGAGTGAATAGGGGAAGTTGCACCCTAAATCGTAGTTGAGCTGTCGCACAGCACGATCCTGCCAAATCGCATAGCCAATATTGCACGGTTGAAGAGCCTGCACAATTCACAAACGTTTTCGTAGTTGCATCTTTTTTGCGTCGCGTTGCCCTTTTAAACGACACAACTCACCAACGATAACAACTGCAACGGCCGTATCACTTGACTTTTTATCGTAGTTGCATTGCGAAATCGCGACGTGTAAAGCGGCCTTCAGAGTTTCCCTCAAATGCCAGATCAATGTGTGAATGCGGATTAATGAGTCTTGATGGTGGGCATTAAGTGGAGCGATGGCAATAATTTAGGCCAAGATCGTGAATGTTCTTTAAATCATTCTCAATTACAGACTCACCAGGTAGTAGAACCCTTTGTAGCTCATTACTGCTGTCCCCTCTTTCAGTAGCATCTCCATAAGTAACACATGTATGTTTTTGGTGTCCAATCTCTCAGGTTAGACCCTGCCACTGTCTAAACTAGAGAACATGGACAATCCACTACCTTTGTTCCATAGGGTAAATGTGGTAAACTGTTATTATCTAATTTTCTTTGAGGTGTTAATGACGTTGGTGTCTTTTGTTTCCAGACAGCTTGGAGGTGTTATGCAGCTGAAAATCCAGATTCTGTAACGTGGAAAATGTATATCCGGAAGGCACCACGCAACCAGCATGTCGTGTCTCCTAGCCCAAAGCCAAAGAAAACTGCAATGGTAAAGAGTGATTTGATGAATATAATGAAAGAAGACGGTGGCCCGATTCTATCGCATCATGTGATTCTAGAACATATGCGATTATATATCAGTTGACCTATGTTTTTAATGTTTTAGTAGGTTCTGAAATTAAATAGAAAATAGGCGCATTTAAAACTGAGATAGCAGTAGAATTGTATAACATGCAAACAACAAAGTAGATATGTGTATATTAAATATCATGAATAGATATGAACAAACTTTCCCGAACATCCAAACATTTTTGGGAGTGCAAACCTTTATTATTGCAGAGGGTCAGGAGCGTGTGAGGCCATCTTTTCTGCAGTTACAATTCATGTAAAAATGGCATATGTCCATTAGATGCTTCATATACATGGCTTTATAGGTCTGTTCCTGCTCATGATACACCATACTATGGATATAGCTTCTTGAAAATGTGCAATCACTTTTTCATTTCATTCCATACCTTTACAGTACAGTATTTTTTTGTCATGTGCCCAAGTGTGTTGTATGCATAATTAATATTGAACTTGTCCTTGCATTGCTGCCCACTAGCCTTATTTAGCATTCCAGATGAATTGGTGACGTGACTAAACTTATTTGTTTTAATCATTATTTCTCCACCCAACCACAAGCCCAGGTGTTACCCTGTGGCGTGGGGAATTCGATTAGTAAGTGATGATACTTCTGCAGCCCACCCCATTGAGGGGTTAATGAGGAGCTAGGCAACTTGATTGTGCAGACAGTAATATCCTGTAAGTGATTGTGTCTGACTCCTGGCACTGGAAGAGGCAGGCTTTTAAGCAAAGCAAAGAGGCATTACTCCAGAGCTCTGCGCATCTTAGCAGTGCAGTACAACACAGCTACTCTCTGCTACAGTTACTGTTTAGTACCGTGTGCAGTACACAGTTTGGCTATGGATCCAATCCACCACGGGATATTCCTGCTGTGGAGGTCATCTTGCTCCCCACCCCAAAGGCAGAGAGTGCTTCAGCAGCACCAGAATCAGAGCGGCCTGCACAGAACAACATAGACACATGTGACCTGGAGTTCCATCGCCCTACCCACATTGGGCCTCATATGCAGCGAGGTCTGGATCCAGTGCTGGACTCACATGCCAGAGGCGCTCACAATCAGGAGGTTACCCATTCCCCATGCCAACCCGGAGCACCAGATGTCAGACTCCAGGGGATATTGCCACATGCTTGCCTGCATTACACCTGCAGCCGGGGCAGTAACTACTGGATCAGAAATTCCACCAGGACCAGAAGCATGATCGAGGATGCCAAGGAGGATGTGGTAGAGGAGCAGGTAGAAGAGGCAGATGGCTCTGTTTTCCAGCCATGTGTATCGGCCTGCTGATAGCATTGCCCAAAAGTGGTTGTATGGGCCTAAGGCCAATCACTTCCATGACGAATGTACTAGAGGCAAGGAGGTGGCATTCTTCCAAGATAGGAAGTTTGGCTTTTTAGCTGAACAATGTACTGGGCATTGGTGCTACATCAACCAATCTACCCTGCTGTGTGAATATCTTCCCAAAAGTTTCCACACAATCTTTGTTGGGGAGGAGGTCACCTTCATGAAGATCTAAAGAAATGAGAATGCGCATAGGGTCTTATCCCACTTAGGAGACAAATCCTATGTAGCATAAAACTGCTCACCTGGTTCGGTTGTGAAGCCCAAGAGGAAGGAGCTGGGTTTTGAGCTCCGAAACGCGTCGGGAAATAAAGCAGAAAATTACTTCACTCAAAGCATGCCGGTGTCTTTGATATTCCTTTGAGGCAGCAGCGCGGACCTGGAGGCACTTGGTCCCGGATAGACCTTCATGAAGATGATGGACATCAAGGGGTGGTTCGCAGTTGGCATACGTCATGTTCCCACCACCGACATCTTTGAGTAGTATCAGCAGGAGACCTCTGGAGGAGTAGCCCAAGCAACCCCCTCAAGAGCGACCTTCATCCAGGGCACTGCTGAGAAAGCTGGAAGAGAGTATTTTGTGCCAAGTACAGTGGAAATCTTTAAAAATTAACAAAAAAAAAAGACTTGTTATTGGGTCGCTGACCTGTCCCTTAGTCAGCATTTTCTCTGGAGAAGGACATTTTTGAGGTGTATTTCAGTTCATCGAACAGTGAGATGTGTTTTGTTAATTTCATTTTTTTCCCTTCCTAATTTTAGCACTGTTTGCAGTTCACCCACTGGATTAGTGAGCATGCATTCTGCCTGTGGGCTACAACTCAAAGCCCTTAATGGACTGCTGATCCCTGTGGGACGTTCGTTATATATACTACCGTGTTTCCCCGAAAATAAGACAGTGTCTTATATTTTTTTGGGCCCCCGGTCTTATTTTCGGGGGGGGACTTATATTGGCAGCCCCAGCCTCCCATCCACACTGCAGCCTCTCATCACACACACCCATACACACACATACACACACACACACACACATACATATACACACACAAATTGCTTCCTACCTTTGTCTCCCGCTGTCCGGTGCCATCCTGTGTGGTGTCCCCGGTGCTCCTCTGGCCTCCTCTGTGATGCCCCGGTCTGCGGTGTGGTGCGGTCCGGTCCGTTTCCTTGTTGATCGGTGCTGCCCCGGGCCACTTCCTGCTTTACCCGGAATCCCCGCCCAAGTCAGGCCCTGCGCCAATGAGAGCACAGGACCCGTGATGTCACCTGGGCGTCGCTGGGCTGTGATTGGCCCAGGACCCGTGATGTCACATGGGCGTCGCTGGGCTGTGATTGGCTCAGGACCCGTGAGCCAATCACAGCCCAGCGGCGCCCAGGTGACATCACGGGTCCTGAGCCAATCACAGCCCAGCGACGGCCGGTGACATCACGGGTCCTGCGCTCTCTTTGGCGCAGGGCCTGACCTGGGCGGGATTCTGGATGAAGCAGGAAGTGACCCGGGGCAGCACCGATCAACAGGGAAACGGACCGGACCGCACCACACCGCAGACTGGGGCATCACAGAGGACACCGGAAGAGCACCGGGGACACCACACAGGATGGCACCGGACAGCAGGGGCAAAGGTAAGGCCTTATATCGGCCGGCCCTCCGCTCCCCCCAGGCGGTCTTATTTTCGGGGGGGACTTATATTAGCCGGCCCTCCCGTCCCCCCTATGCGGCCTTATAATCGGGGGGGACTTATAATCGGGGAAACACGGTATGTATATTCATATTTGTGTTTTAGACTTCCTATGGTCTATGCTACAGTAAAGTTTTTTGTACTTCACTCCTAGTCTGCTTCACTGTTTTTACAAACATGTGCTTTGATACTGCCCTACAGAGACTGGTGAACAAGCTGCAGGCCTCTGGCCTGATGGTGTGAGGTATGGAAAAGCAAGACCCTACACACACTCCTCTAGAGCAGGGCTGGCCAAATGCAGTCCAAAGGGCTGCAAACAGTTGATGTTTTCAGGATTTACCTGGCATTACCAAGGTGCTGGATTCATCACCTCTGCAGATGATGAAATTAGCACCTGTGCAATACTAAGGAAATCCTGAAAACTTTCACTGTTTTCAGACCTTGAGGACTGTAGTTGACCAACCCTGTACTATGTGGAAGTAGCTAGGGGGCAAGAGAAATCCTAGAGCTCTTTCACAACATTTGCAGCTCTACCCTGACCCTCTTAGGCCCACTGAGAACGGTGCATTTTTTTATGCTTTTTTTTTTTTTTTGCAGATTTTGAGAATCTGCATCAAAACTCTACATGTCTATCCTGAAGCCAGCAAGGTCTATGACAGTTCAAAAGTACTGTTCCCACATTGCTTTTTTCTTTTGCGTATGTGGTTCAGACTTGTTTTCTGCCCCAAAATGTGCACCAAATCTGTGAAGAAAAAAGCCCACTTTGGCACAGGACTTCTGATCTTTCACAGACTTTGCTGGCTTCAAGACAGACCTGCAGATTTTGATTCCGATTCTCAAAATCTGTTTCAAAAGAAGCATAAAACATACCATGAGCACAGGGCCTTACAACAATATGGTAGGGCCACGTTCACAGAAATCATCCCCCATATGCTGTGAGAGGAGGCACACAGGCACTAGTGAGTGTGACAAACATTGCCATTACAAACATTACTGCAGTTCAGACTCAAGAATCACACCAACCTATCCCACTAGTTTGATCTGCACTGCATTCCTTGAAGTCACCGCTCCTCACACATGCTGTTTCATGATACTGGTGAGATATATCTGCTATGTCTAATGCGATATCGCAGCTCTCACTAGACAGCAAGTGTTATAAGCGCTGACGCCACTGACGTTATCTCAGGTCACACAGTGGGATTCCCTTCTGCGTGATACCCACTGTGTTAACATGAGACAACCTCAAGGACGTCATGAGGATGTCTATGGTTCATGAGCGGGCCTGGCAGCATGGTGACAGCGCTGCTAAAGCTTCCTAAGTAATAGTGTATAAAAATATAAACAAAATAAAAGGCGGTCTAATGGAGCGCTAAGAAGGAGAGGATTACTAATCTTATATTAAAGCATCCAAACCTTTATTAAGATGTCCCCTATACGCCACAACATGTTTCGACAGTCTACAGCCGTCTTCCTCAGGTTATGCTTCTTTGCCCTTTGAGAATGTTTTCTAGGCCCTTGATTTTGCCTCCCTTTGATTTGAATTGGGGTTCGGACGTTCGGCAAACTGTTCATCGATCCATTCGGCAAACATATGACCATTCCGCAAATCAAACCGAATCCGAACTTCAAAAGGTTCTCTCATCTCTAATTATGAATGCGGTTATAGGTAAAAATTCTGCTATTCATGCTACACATGATGCGACGATAATGTCTAGAGTCTGTGGATTCGACATTACTGTACTGGTGGTGGCATGCTACATCACTCTCCATAAGGAGAAACCTTATCCCATATTGTTCCCATGAAGCCTCATCTGAAGAATCTATTTTCTTCCAGCTGTTCACTTTCATATGATGAATTCATATTACCATTTTTTTCTCATTTATTATTGATACGCCTTGTCTGTTGTAACCAGTATAATTATGTAATGGTGACTATGTTTCTAGGTTAAGAGGAAGAAAATGCGTACAGAGAAAGAGGAAGGCACTACTGAGAAAATGCTAAACATTCCACATATCACGTACGATCATGTGGCAGATGATCGAAAAAATGACAGCTATTCCGTGGAAGCCTATGAGAACACAGGTAATAATATTGTTAATTTAGGTTTTGGTGTTAAAGGGGAACTCTGGCGAGAAAAAACTTTTTAGTACATCATCCTCGACTCTTTCCTCTCCTTCAAGCCCCACATCCAGGCCCTCGCCACCTCCTGCCGTCTCCAGCTCAGGAACATCTCCCGGATCTGCATTTTTCTTGACCACGACACTGCTAAAACCTTATTCACGCTCTCATCATCTCCCACCTCGACTACTGCAACCTCCTGCTCTCCGGCCTCCCTGCTGCCTCCCTTGCACCTCTCCAATCTATCCTAAACTCCGCTGCCCATCTAATCCATCTGTCTTCCCACTACTCCCTGTCTCCACTTTCTGCCAAGCCCTTCACTGGCTCCCTGCTTCCCAGAGATCCTGGTTTAAAACATTAACCATGACATACAAAGCCATCCACAACCTGTCCTCTCCATACATTTCCGACATGGTCTCCCGATACCTACCCTCGGGCAACCTGTGATCCTCCCAAAAACTCCTCCTCTACTCCCCCCTCATCTCCTCTTCGCACAACCGCATACAGGATTTTTCCTGGGCATCCCCCATACCCTGGAACTCTCTGCCCCAACACATCAGACATTCTCCTACCCTGGGAACCTTCAAAAGAAGCCTAAAGACCCACCTCTTCCGCCAAGCCTTCAACGTCCTGTGAGACCCGGTCCACCGCACCGCCTCACGGCTGGCACCTCCCCCTCCTATTGTATCCCCACCCGCCCCTCGTAGATTGTGAGCCCTTGCGGACAGGATCTTCTCCCCTCTTGTATCTGTACGACCAAATTGCCCACATTTATTGTACTTGTCCTTGTCTGCCCTTTTAGCATGTAAAGCGCCATGGAATTTAATGGCGCTATATAAATAATAATAATAATTTAGTACGTGATGAAGCAGAGCTGTACAATGCAGTTCTAGGATCTATAGATCGCTTATAATTCAATAAAATCATACCTGGTCCCCCTTCCCTCATGGGACATAATTTCAGCCTGACAGCTTCATGCAGGATCAGAGAACAGGAGGTGTGTCAGGGGCATGGACCCTGAGGGCTCCAGGATCACCCTAAATTCCAGTGAGGAGTGATTATGATGATCCATTGAAAGTTGGAGGGATCGGAAGCTACCATGTTCCTATAGGGAGGGGAGACCATGCAGAGCTGAATCGATCAATGTAATGATTTGCCTCTGCTCCTAGTCTCACAATACCAGTACACATTATGCATCATCATACAACAGAGGATCACAGCATGTATTTGTATCTGCTTAGTGACATGATTGCTATTTCAAGCCTAAACCGCCCTGTCACATAGGATGGTATAACAGGGGCAGGATTGTAGTGTAAGCATGGGGCTGAGGCCACACCCATGCCATGCCCCCTCCCTATACAGAAATGTGAGGGGGCTGGAATGTAGAATGATCCTGCTGCTCCCATCATCCACACCCCCGAAACACCACCTGCTTTCTGCTTCTACATGAAGCTGCCAGGCTGAAAATTCTCTGTCCCATAGAGGGGGTCAGAGCTGAGGAGCAGATATGATTTTATTGATTTATAAGTGATCTATAGATCCTAGAACTGCAGTGTACAGCTCTGCATCATCATGTAGGAGGGCAGGGACAGTACTAAAATGTTTTCTCTCAATGGAGTTCCCCTTTAATCCACATAAACAGTCTGATCAGTTTTATTGGATTTCAGCACCCACAGCAACATTTAAAGGGAATATGTTAGCAGGCTTTTGCTTGTAATCTGACAACAGCATAATGTAGGAAGAGAGACCCTGAATCCAGCGATGTGTCACTTAGTTTACTGGGTGCAGCAGTTATGATGGTGTCAGTCTTCTCTGCTCAGTTGGTCAGTTGTGTATAATATATGAAAAAAACGACTGGCGACACCAGCAAATGGGAACATGTGCCAGTTGTAAAAACACATCTATAAGGCAGCATACAGTTGCACTCAGGGACACAAGAAAAAGGGAAACGTGGTCTAGTTAAACTGCTATGAAAATACTAAAGAAGACAAATACATGAAGCTAATGTAGAATGTAACAGAGGAAATAAGACATAGAAAAACTGCTTAGGAATATTTGAAAATGGAGAAACTTACCTGATATATTGGCCAAGCCACGTGAGCCCGATAACCAACGACCTGTGTTGGGTAACTAACATAATGCCTCTGTGCCATTAAAATCTGCATGTGTGAGCAGTTAGAAACCTGACTAAAATAAGATCATGGACACACCATGACTATGGGGCGGAGGTGAGGCAAGGAGACTCGGTCAGAAAATAATATACTAACAATATATGAAAAAATTGGCCGGTGACACCAGCAAATATAAATACGTGCCAGCTGAAAAAACACCTCTATAAGGAAGCATACATTTGCACTCTGACATAAGAAAAAGGGATACATGGTCTAGCAAAACTGCTGTGAAGATACTAGAGAAGGCAAATACATAAAGCTAATGTAGAATGTAGTAGAGGTTATGAGTAGAGATGAGCAAACCTTTTGAAGTTCGAATTCGATTTAAGCTGCTTTCACATCAGCGGTAAACGCTGATCGCGGCAGTTGCGGTGCAAAAAACGCAACTGCCACAATTACCGCATAACGGCCGCACTTGCGGTTCACTTGAGGCAAGCCCCATGCAATGTCTATGGGGCTTGCGGTAAGTGTGCGGCAAGTGCGGTTTCGTCACTTGCGGCAGATGCGGCCGCGAGAAAATCGCAACTGTACTGCACCTGCCGGAAGCCCCATAGACATTGTATGGGGCTTGCCTCAAGTGAACCGCAAGTGCGGCCGTTATGCGGTAATTGCAGTTTTTCTGGTCATCATAATGGGAGACCCAGACAATGGGGTTTAGGGCACTGCCCTCCGGAGGTCACACTAGGTACTACAAGTTTGTAGACACCGCCTCCTCCGCTTATAAACCCCTACCGCAGGGAACATCCTCAGTTTTAAACTTAGTGTGCTCGGAGGATCACGCTTTGCTTGCACTTCACTGCATTCTCACATCTTACGTGATGGCGTCTGAAGACAAGGTAAAATGGTTCCGGTCGGGACCGGCGACAGCCTCCCCGCTCACCCTTGTGGAACACGCAGGTGGAGGTACCGGAGGGCCTAGAGCCTGGACACTTTGTGTTCTCCCGGTACGCTGTCGCGCTCCTTTCCATCCCTCTCTGGGGGGCTCTGGAGAGTGGGAGATGGGAGCCTTGCACAGCTCCGCTCCGTCCGAGGCCTCCCTAAATGGTGCTTACAGACCGGACTGGAGCCAGCCCAGTCCGAGGCCTCCCTAAATGGTGCTTACACTCCGGACTGGTGCTGAACCCCCGTCCGAGGCCTCCCTAAATGGTGCTTACAGACCGGACCGGCACTGAGGCACCCTGTGTCTCCTGTGTGCCTGGGGGCAGTGTCTGGCACTTTATGTGTCCTGACACTCAGACCGCGCGTTACCCTCGGGTCCGCGGATCTGCTGGTGTACCCTGTGCTGGGGTCACCCTGGCTGACCGCCCTGTGTGTCACAGGGGCTGAGGCCGTAGGCTGCGGATGTTTGTTTGTACGTGCAGTCTGTGTGTAGTATTTCACACTAATTCCCGCGCTGCGGGCTCTGGCACCTTCATGCTGAGGCTGCTTGGAGGATGGGAAGCAGCCCGTGCGGTGACGTCATCGATGGGCGTGTGTGTGTGCTTCCCGCGTGTTTTCGGCGCCGCCCACAGTTTCACTGTCGGCGGCCATCTTTACCCCTCACTTCCCGGCTGGGATCTGTATGCAGCGTGCGTCTGCACTCCAGGGGAGACCGGAAACCTTCGCGGAGGTCACACACACACACCGCTTCCTCCTACCGCTTTGCTGCGGTCGGTAAGCCACCGGGATTCCCGGTTTTGTCTGCACAATTTGGCTTATTTTCCCCTACTGTGGCGATGTCCTCAGCTAGGAAGCATGCTGCTAAGGCGGCAGATGCCACCATTACCTGTGTTACATGCAATGGGACACTGGTGGAGGGGTCCTGCAATAACTGCGGACGCCCAGAGGCCCGGACTGACACTGCTGAGTCAGCAGCTCCGGTGCTGTACCCTGAGGTTCAGGTGATCCCAGGGCCATGGGAAACTCAGAATAAGATCAATGAATCTCTGTTGTCCCAGCTATCCTCCATGTCGCAATCCCTGGAGGCACTTAATAGGAGGCTGGATAGCCCAGCTACTCCGTCCAGTTACCCCCGGGTGTCTCCCTCTTCTGCTGTGAGACCTCTTAAGCGGGCTCGTCGTGAGGAGTCACCCGAGCTCCAGGCTCTCTCTGAGGAGGAGCGTTCCTCTGATGGTGAGGACGATGATGGGGGTTCAACTTTCGGGTCTGTGTCTGTGTCTGAACCACCAGACGGGGTGGAGGATTTGGTGTCCTCTATCAACGAGACCTTACGTCTTGTGACACCCCCTGAGGAGGTGACGGTACACCCGAAGGAGGTCTATCAATGGCTGCGGCCAGAGGCTAGACCAAGTGGCGCCTTCATGGACCACACTAACTTTGGAAGGGTGGTTAGAGCTCCCAGGTTACATCCTGGGCGGCGTTATGTCCGCAAACCCAAGGACAATCGCTTCCCCTTCCCCCAGGAGGTGCTTCAGGAGTGGTCGCAGTCCCCGAAGGTGGACGCTTCCATGACCAGGATTGCTGCACGCTCCCTATTCTCTGCCTCTGATAGCTCCTCACTGAAGGATGCGACTGATAGACAAGTCGAGCAACTCGCCAAGTCTTCCTATGAGGCTGTGGGGTCTTCATTTGCCCCTAATTTTGCCACGGTCTGGACCTTACAAGCGATTACTACCTGCTTGGATGGTATCACTGACCTGGCAAGGTCCAGTCCAGAGGTCCTGGCACTTACCGAGAGGGCGAGGGCCTATGCGGACTACGCCAGGACGGCGACTTTGGAAACTGCCACTCGCTCAGCTGTGGCTTCGGCCAATGCTATTGCGATTCGCAGGTTGTTGTGGCTGCGTCTTTGGGACTCAGATGCCACATCCAAGAAGATTTTGCAGAATCTTCCGTTCGCTGGTGACAGGCTTTTTGGCACCGAACTGGACAAGCTGATAAAGGATTCTGCTGAGTCTAAGATCCCGCAGAATAAACCTAAGCCACGGTATACTGTCAAAAGGAACCCAAAGCAGTGGTCCTTTCGTTCCAGTTCACAGTCATCAGCACCCTCCGCTCGCGCGGACCGAGGGGGCAAGCCCGCTTCTCAGTGGCGCTCTAAGAGTCGTCCAAAGAAGCCGGCGGGGGCAGCGGCTGCCACCCCCAAACCCGCCTCTACATGACTCGCTCTCCCTTCCTGCCTCCACACAGGTGGGGGGCCGCCTGTCTCGTTTTCAGGACAAGTGGCTCCTTCACGTTCAAGATCAGTGGGTTCGAGACGTGGTCTCGCGAGGTTACAGGATAGAGCTGACGTCAAAACCGATATCCCAATTCCATCGGTCGGTCCCATCCCCAGGAAAGGCTCAGGCTTTTTATCTGGTGTTGGAGGGACTCCGCAGAGACGGAGTAGTGATCCCAGTGCCTTCCGGAGAGAGGTTCCGGGGTTTTTACTCCAACCTCTTTATCGTTCCAAAGAAGGACGGCTCCTTCCGCCCGGTTCTGGACCTGAAGTTGTTCAACCGTCACGTGTTGGTTCGGAAGTTCCGTATGGAATCACTGCGCTCCGTGATCGCAGCTGTGTCACAGGGGGACTTCCTAGCGTCGATAGATATCCGAGACGCTTACCTTCACGTGCCCATTGCATCGGCTCATCAGCGCTGGTTGAGATTGGCAGTGGGGGAAGAACACTTCCAATTTGTGGCGCTGCCGTTCGGGCTGGCCTCGGCACCGCGGGTGTTCACAAAAGTGATGGCCTCCATGATGGCTCTCCTGCACGTGCAGGGGCATGCCGTCATTCCCTATCTGGACGACCTACTGGTCAGGGCGCCGTCGGAACACCTTTGTCGGCAAAGCCTGGAGGTGACCATGAAGTCTCTGGAACAGTTTGGGTGGCTTCTCAATATCCAGAAGTCGACCCTGGTTCCGACCCAGTCACTGACATATCTGGGCATGGACTTCCACACGGACTCAGCCCTGGTGTCTCTGCCACGAACCAAGCAGCTGGCCATCCAATCAGGAGTGCAGAATGTCCTCCTGTCACCACAATCATCCCTACGGGTATTGATGAAGCTGGTGGGGCGCATGGTGGCTGCGATAGAGGCGGTGCCTTTCGCACAGTTTCGTCTCCGTCCTCTTCAGCTGGAAATTCTCCGCCGATGGGACAAGAGGACGATCTCTCTGAATCGGCTGGTGGCGCTTTCCCAACCGACCAGGGATTCCCTGCAGTGGTGGCTCCAACCACGTCACTTGTCACGGGGCCGGTCCTTCCTCAAACCGTCATGGTTAGTGGTGACCACCGACGCCAGTCTGAAGGGCTGGGGTGCGGTGTTCTTGCACCACAGGGCTCAAGGCCTCTGGACTCAGTCGGAGTCGGCGTTGCAGATCAACGTGCTGGAGATCAAGGCGGTCTATCTGGCGCTCCTGGCGTTTCAGAAATTCCTGTCAGGACAGCCCATTCGGGTGCAGTCCGACAATGCGACGGCCGTCGCCTATATAAATCATCAGGGAGGGACCAGAAGTGCTCAGGCCCTCGCCGAAGTCCACCGCATTCTATCTTGGGTGGAGGACAACGACTGCCTGATCTCCGCAGTTCACATCCCAGGGGTCGAGAACTGGGAAGCCGACTACCTGAGCCGGCAGGGGATGGACGCCGGAGAGTGGTCTCTTCATCCAGACGTCTTCCGGGACATCTGCAGCAAATGGGGCACTCCGGACGTGGATCTGATGGCCTCGCGGCTGAATCATCAGGTGCCGCAGTACATGGCGAGATCCTGGGATCCTCAGTCTCTGGGGGCAGATGCCTTGATCCTGAGTTGGTCCAGCTTCCATCTACCATATGTGTTCCCGCCTCTGGCTCTGATTCCCAGGGTTCTGTGGAAAATCAGGACGGAATGCAGAGTAGCCATTCTAGTGGCACCAGATTGGCCCAGGAGGTCCTGGTATCCGGACCTGTGGCAACTGTCAGGCGGACACGGATGGGCTCTTCCAGAACGCGCAGATCTTCTCGCGCAAGGCCCCTTCTTCCACCTCAATTCCAGGGCCCTCAGATTGACTGCATGGCTCTTGAGGCCTGGCTGCTAACATCCAGGGGATTCTCTCCTACAGTGGTTGCCACTATGAATCGGGCCAGGAAGCCCGTATCCAGGAAGATATACCACAGAACGTGGAAAATCTTTTTTACCTGGTGTGCCTCGGGTGACAGGTCTCCCTGGCCTTTGTCCATCCCGACGTTGTTGGCTTTTCTGCAGTCGGGTTTGGAGTTGGGCTTATCTCTCAGCTCCCTGAAGGGTCAGGTATCAGCTCTTTCAGTGCTGTTTGACAGGCGCTTGGCGCTCCTCCCGAAGGTCCGTCAATTTCTGCAGGGGGTGTCTCGGGTGGTTCCGCCCTACAGGCGACCTCTGGACCCTTGGGACCTTAACATGGTCCTGGCGACACTGCAGAAACCGCCGTTTGAGCCACTGAGAGACATTTCCCTCTCTCGTTTGTCCCAGAAGGTGGTCTTTCTGGTGGCGATTACATCTCTGAGAAGGGTCTCAGAATTGGCTGCACTTTCGTGCAAGTCGCCTTTTCTGGTGGTTCACCAAGACAAGGTGGTGTTGCGCCCGCGGCCAGAATTCTTGCCAAAGGTGGTTTCCACTTTCCACCTGAACCAGGAGATTGTTCTCCCATCATTTTGTCCCGCTCCCGTTCATCAGGTTGAGCGCGACCTCCATACTCTGGATCTCGTGAGGGCTGTACGCATTTATGTGTCCAGGACTGCCTCCTTCAGGAGTTCGGATTCATTATTTGTCCTTACGACAGGTCGCTGTAAGGGGTCCGCGGCATCGAAGTCAACCTTGGCCAGATGGATCAAGGCTCCCATTCAAGAGGCTTACCAGTCTTCTGGTTTGCCCCTCCCGGTGGGATTGAAGGCTCACTCTACTAGAGCTGTCGGTGCCTCCTGGGCTTTGCGACATCGAGCTTCGGCTCTACAGGTGTGTCAGGCGGCCACTTGGTCCAGCCTGCACACATTCTCTAAGCACTATATGGTGCATGCCCATGCCTCTGCGGATGCTAGTTTGGGCAGGCGGGTCCTCCAGGCGGCGGTTGCCCACCTTTGAGGGGGACCATGTTTCATCCGTCTTTTGAGGAACTATTCCCGCCCTGGGGTATTGCTTTAGGACATCCCCATTGTCTGGGTCTCCCATTATGATGACCAGAAAAAAGAGAATTTTGTTTACGTACCGTAAATTCTTTTTTCTTTAATCATCAATGGGAGACCCAGCACCCACCCAGTTGTTCCGTTGCATGTTTTGCAGTTGATCTGTTCCCTGTTGGGACAGTGTTATCCGGGTTGTTGAGCCGTTTGTACACGGTTTTCTTCCCGACGTTTCGGGTGTGGTTTATTTGTCTCCTCGCAGCTTATGGACCAAACTGAGGATGTTCCCTGCGGTAGGGGTTTATAAGCGGAGGAGGCGGTGTCTACAAACTTGTAGTACCTAGTGTGACCTCCGGAGGGCAGTGCCCTAAACCCCATTGTCTGGGTCTCCCATTGATGATTAAAGAAAAAAGAATTTACGGTACGTAAACAAAATTCTCTTTTTTTCACCGCAACTGCCGCGATCAGTGATTACCGCTGATCTGAAAGGGGCCAAAGTTTGTCAAATGGGCATACGTTCGACGAACAGTTTTGTCAAACCTCCGAACCCCATTCAAATCAATAAGCAGCAAAATCAAGGAACTAGAAAATATCTTAAATGGGGCACAAAAGCTGCCAAAACAGCTCCAATTAAGGACCGGCACCAGGAAAAGTGCCATCTATTCCCCAGAGTTAACATTTTCATTGTGCATTATGGATGCATGTGACAAGGCCTGGCCCGGTATTTCACACTTCAGGTGTAGGCATGGTTCCTAGAGAGCACAGCTAAATTCACGAAACATACAACAAAGACACTCCAAGAAGAGTCTCTACATTTCAAAATAACGAGGGCCAGGTACCACTAAAGTGGCATCAATTAACCCAAAATAAAAATTGTAGAATGGCGAGATGAATACAGTACAACATTGCCTAATCTGCCTAGTCTGCCGCCGAGATGGAAGAGTCCTTGGAGATCCATGACTTGTTCATCTTGATGAAAGCTAGGCGGTCTACACTTTCAGGGGACAGCTGAATGCACTTATACGTCAGGACGCCACCAGCGTGCTGAAAACACATTGAGAGAATGATGGCTGCCTGGCATGACAAAACCTTGACAAAGGCTTGACTGGCGAACTCGGTCCACGTCTCCGTTTTCGAAGCCAAAAATGCGAAATGGTGTAAACCTCGCCTGATCTGAGAGCTGGGGGCCATGATGCTTTTCATGGGGTCACCTGAGTTAACTGCTGACAGGGCTCAGTTGTGAACTGGTCACAGCACCCGGTTGTCAGTCTGAACCTGCTAGCTGCTGTGAGTAAACATGTATCTGCTCAGAGAGATGTAGCACTGCTGAAGATTAGTATAAGGGAAGGGAAACGGGATATTGACACCACGGCTTCCAGAGGCTGTTAGTGCTCGGGTAATGGCTCGTTCCCATTCACTTGAACAAATATTGAAGGAACTCCGGCACCAGACTTGTTGCAGTTAAAATTCCAGATCTTTATTCATTTAAGGATGTCTGAAAAAAGATCTGGAATTTTAACTGCAACAAGTCTGGTGCCGGAGTTCCTTCAATATTTGTTCAACTGCTGAAGATGTTTTCCTGTGAATTTATTGTCGGAGGCTTTGATTTTGTTAATTAAAGATGAAACTAGGGATGTGTTTTGTGTTTTATTTCAGTTAAAATATTTTTTTCTCTGTGTTGTATTTTTTACTGTTTACTAGAAACTCATAGTGGCTAGGTCGAATATTGGCCTGACACTATGAATTTCAGGCTTGGTGCCAGCTGCCAATACAAAGCTGGCATTAACACCTTTATTACCCAGCGTGTCACTCCCAGCAGTGCCACTGGCAGAATCAAGTGAAGCACCTGAAAATGGTGCTATGAAAGAGTGCACCATTTTCATGGGTGGCTGCAGGGTGCGATTTTCAGCATGGTTGCCCTAGAATGCTTGGACCTTAGCACGCTGAGAATCCCAGCCCTCAGCTGCTCGGGTTGTACCTTGGCTGACTATCAGAAATATGGCAAATCCCACACATTATTTTGTTATTTATTTGAATAATAAAAAAAATGGGCTCCCTGTATTTTGATTCCCAGCCAAGGTTAAGCCTGGCAGCTGGCGGTGGCAGCACGTAGCTGTCTGCTTTATCTGCGCTGAGAATCAAAAATGAAGCGAAGAGCTACTCAAAATGTTTTAATTTATTTTTACAGTACTATGCTGTCAGTAAATGGTTGAGGGGCCCAACAGCCAATCACAGATGCTGTCACAGAAAATGGGCGTCTGTGATTGGCTGCTGGAGTAACCTGAAACCAGCCCATACATTCTAGAATCTAGAATGTATGAGCAGTTTCCAGATTACTCCAACAGCCAATCACAGATGCCCATTCTCTGTAACCGTGTCTGTAATTGGCTGTTGGGTCCATCTGCAGTGCATATCCAGGAAGTTAATGATTGGCTCGGCAGTACAAGCGGCGGGATGCTAGTAAGTATGATACTATCTTTTAATAACTATTTCCTTCTTTTTAGAGCCCCCAGCCCCAATACCATAGCTTTAAAGTCTGAGTTTGTAGTTGGGACTCAAGTTTGAGGCATGTTTGGCCCCGATCTTGAACTTTTAAAGTAAACAAGTCTAGGTGAATCTGCCGAACCTGAACATCGTTGGGTTCGCCCATTACTAATCATGACCTGATTAGTAAATTACGGTACTACATTTTATAATGTTTGGTAATGTGTTTACCCCTGCAGTAACAAAAAAGACCTTTGGGCTGCTGGATGTTGGCACTGGACCTTTCATCAGGACAAACAGTTTTACGGATGATCTCGACATGGAAGGAGATACGTTGCTCACTCCAATAACTCACATATCAGAGTAAGAACTTGTATGTGGCTTGTAAGACGTCACTGTGAATGGTTTATTAACAATAAGCTTAATAGGTCTGTATGACAATGTCTACAATTCTTGCCTTGTCACAGGCTACGAGAACATCACCGAGCGGCAATTAAAGTTATTCGCAGAATGCAGTATTTTGTGGCAAAGAAAAGATTCCAGGTGTGTGTCTCTCTTAACCAGAAAGCTAAACTATTGTGTCATATATCATGGAAGAAATGTTTTTAATTTGGTCTGTACATTCTAAAATATTATTTCCAATGTCGAGCTTCTGTCAGTAGATTGTACAATTATTATATACTGTAGACCTCATGAGGTTGGTATGCTTGTTTTGAAAATACATGTCATGATTTCTCCTTCGCATCGTTGGGGGACACAGGACCATGGGTGTATGCATTCCTGCCACTAGGAGGCAACACTTAGTAGAGAAAACTTAGGTTGTCCTCCCTGCAGTGTACACCCCTTAGTCGGAGTAGTCAATCAGTTTTGGGTTAATGTCGCAAGGAGGCACATGTGATCTGTCTTCAGACCACATCTACCCTTTTTATTCATATTTTTTTTTCCCTTTTAACCTTTTTACATGTTACACCAGGCGATGGCTCCCTTTAGGCCGCCACTCCCCTTTTAACATGGGGATTGCACAAGGCACGCATCTCCGTTTTGGGACAACAGATCCCTTAAGGACTCAGTTCTCCCCAATCGACCACCGAACCAGCCCAGTGGCTGATGGTCTCCCCTGCCGGACGGCAGTCTGCTGCATCCTCGGGAACTGAACCCCAAGGGATCCACAGACCTACAGCCGCCAGCTGCACACATCCCACTGCATCCTCCTGCATAACAGTGGGGATGCATGGTGTGCACTCGGATTCTCTCACCACCTCCACTCAAGGAGCAGGTGATTGAGAGCACTGAAAATGCCAGCTCATGGTGCCCAGCAACTAAAACTGCCTAAACTGCGAGCCCCATTGCCCCAAGGAGTCTACCACTGACTCAGCGGCCGGTACGTCTGACACCCCTGAGTGGGCCCTGGCATTGACGCAATCGATAGACTCATTAGCGAGAATAATGCAGTCATTCCCTACTTCCCGTACAGCCAGTGCCACCAACCGAGACCGCTCTCACATCCCCCGCCAGGCTCCTCACAATGGAATCAGCCAACAGGCAGGGAACGTCCCCAGTCTAGGGCCCCCCGAGCAACCAGGAGACGGACCCATACAAGTCCGTCCCAGGACACACTCCCACCAAATTACCCGTAGGGGACACATCTCGCTCCCAGTCACCCGAAGTCCAGCCCGAGTTACTCTCCGAAGGGGAACTCTCAGAGCCAGAATCAACCCAGGGCCTGGAGACGACTGACACCCAGGCATTGGTTGACAACCTCATTGACGCCGGTAACAAAATGCTAAAAGTCAGTGATGACCCTACTACCGCGCCGGAGCACCAGTGTCCTTTAAAAAGGCAGAACGCTCCCGTCCAGTCTTCTCAAATCACCCCGAATTTAGGGACATAATCCGACGACAGCTAGATACCTCTTTGCGGCAGACCAACATAAGGAATGGGCTGAATCGCCAGCCATCGATCCCCCAGTATCACGTCTAGCTAGCAGAACCCTCCTAACACTCTGACAGCTCATCTATCAAAGACCCCAGTGACCGCCCAATAGATAACCTAGCGCGCTCGGTCTTTGAAGTCTCAGGAGCAGCCCTTTCACCCTCTCTTGCGACGGCGTGGGTTGCAAAAGCCATGGTATCTTGGACAGATACCCTGCGCGCAATCTTACAAGACCTCGACCTCCATCAAGAGGCAACGGACCTATTTGACCACCTCTCAATGGCTGGGGAGTACTTGCTAACGTCCTTAGACACATCCAACTGCTCCGCGTTGGCAGCTTCGAACGCCATCTCCATTCGCAAAACATTATGTTCAGAGGTTTGCACGCAGACTCCATATCTAAGGCTGCTTTCACACTGCAGTTTTTTCACTGATCAGTGTCCATCAGATTTGTGTGCCAAAACCCGGAGAGGAACCAGGAGAGGAACTTGCAGAGAAAAACTATAATTGAAAGATTGACACCTGTTCTGAGTTTTGGAGACACTCCTGGCTTTGGCACACAAATCTGATGGACACTGATCAGTGAAAAAACTGCAGTGTGAAAGCAGCCTTAAAGATCCCTCATAACCCTACCAAAGCAGTTGCCTATTCGGGGAAAAGATGGACCAGCTCATCTCTGATGCCATGGGAGGAAAAAGCAAATTTCTCCCCCAGCAAAAGCTCAGGCGGGCCTTTCGCCGCACTCAGCAGCAATCAACATTTTGCCCCTCTCACGGTACATCAGGATGGCCTAACTCAACTGCTAACACAGGCGCAGGGCGGCCTACCCGCGCGACAGGAATACCCCATTCCCATTGAAGACCAATTCCACCTGGAAAAGCCACTCAAAACAAGCCTGCTCTAAGGGCACTTGACTCCAAAGATTCAACGCAGGACTCCCCTCCCCACCTGCTCGACACCAACACAATAGGCTGGCATCTCCAACACTTCCGCCACTCATGGTTCGCTGTCGCACACGACAATTGGGTCAGAGTCCTGGTGTCGTCAGGATACAATAAAGAGTTCTCATCCCGGCCCCCAACTCATTTTTTCCTCTCGCGCCCCCCCCCCCAACCAAACACTCGCCTGTTCTTCAAAGCCACCAATTCACTGATCTAACCAGTGTCATAGCACCAGTACCAGAGACCGAAAAGTTCAAAGGATGCTACTCAAACCTGTCCCGAAAAAAGACGGAACACTACGCCCCATCCTAGACCTCAAACTCCTCTACAAATTTGTAAAAGTTTGATAATTCAGAATGGAATCCCTATGCTCAGTAACCGCGTCAATGGAAAAAGTTCATAGCAACCATCGACATCCAAGATGCATATGTCCACATTCCCATATTTCCCCCGTATCAAAAGTATCTGCGGTTCGCCGTACAAAAGCTCCACTTCCAATTCATCACGCTGCCCCTTAGCCTTGCAACCGCACCCAGAGTCTTCACAAGTCATGGCGGCCGTCATGACTATCCTCCATTCGCGGGCAGTGGTCGTCCTCCCTTACCTAGACGACCTGCTAATCAAAGGACCATCCTTTCAGGCTTGCCTCGACAGTGTCTGAATAACATTGGACACACTCTCTCGCCTAGGGTGGCTCATAAACTCAGACAAATCATCCCCAATACCGACCCAAAGGATAGATTTTCTAGGAATGACCTTTGACACTGCACGAGGCCTAGTCATAGACAAGGCCAAGGCGATTTGCAAAGGAGTTCGCACTCTTTGCGTTCGACCACCTCAATCAATCTGCTTCAGCAAGGCGGTCCTAGGAATAATTGTAGCGGCAAAAGAAGCAGTTCCCTTCGCTCAGCTACACTTCTGACCCGTGCAGCTTGCCCTCCTTTTGACTTGGGACAAAATCTCTTCAGCCTCGACCGCAGGCACCACCTATCTCCGCAAGTCAAAAGGCATTTAACTGGTGGACACGGCCATCCTCACTCACACAGGAAAAATCCTTTCTCCCAGTCCAGAGGCTAGTCGTCGCCACCGACGCCAGTCTTCTCGGCTGGGGGGCAGTCTATCGCCAACACACGGCCCAAGGCTGCTGGACGCCCCAGGAGTCACACCTCCCAATCAACATTCTGGAGCTACGGGCGATCCGCCTAGTGCTCCAACAGTTCCACCACCTTCTAGCCGGCCGCCCCATCCACATTTAATCAGACAACGCAACAGCAGTAGTGTACATGAATCACCAGGGCGGGCACACGCAGCAAAGCTGCAATGTGCGAAGTGGAACAAATCCTCCACTGGACTGAAACAACTCAGTCGGTGATATCAGCAGTTCACATCCTGGAAGTGAACAACTGGGTGGCAGGCTTCCTAAGCCGCCAGGGACTAGCCTCAGGAGAATGGTCCCTCCATCCAGAAGTTTTTCTACAGATCTGTCGGCGTTGGGGAACCCCCGACTTGGACCTAATGGCATCAAGGCTAAACGCAAAAGTCCTAGCCTTCGTAGCCAGGTCCCGGGACCCTCTAGCGCTAGGAGTGGACTCGTTGGCCCTCCCTTGGTGCCAGTTCCAACTCCCATACATCTTCCCCCCCCCCCCCCCCCCCCCCCCACTGCCTTTGATCCCGCGAGTAATCAGAAAGATCAAAGCGGAAGGAGTCCAAGTAATACTCATTGACCCAGACTGGCCTCGACGAGCGTGGTATGCAGAGCTTCATACAGTGTCTCATTGATGTACCCTGGCAACTCCCAAACTGACCGGACCTCTTGTCCCAGGGCCCCATCTGCTACCAGAACTCAGGGGCCCTGTCTTTAATGGCGTGGCTGTTGAATCCTGGGTCCTGACCCAGTCAGGTTTCTCTCCAGAGGTCATAACCACTAGGGTTAATGCCTGCAAACCGACATCCTCGCGCATCTACCACTGGACTTGGAAGACCTTCTTCCGGTGGGGCAATGACCGTGACCGTAATCCACTCCTATTTTCCATCCCTATGATCCTGGAGTTCCTTCAAACCGGCCTTAAGTCGGGCCTAGCACTCAGCTCCATCAAGGGGCAAATCTCTGACCTAACCGTACTATGCAGAATTGCTACCAAATCACAGGTCAAAACATTCATCCAAGGGGTCTTGCACACGCTGCCCCTCTACAAGACACCCGTAGCCGACTGGGAGCTAAACTTAATTCTGGGCGCCCTACAAGAGCCCCCGTTCGCACCTCTGCGAGAAGTATTTCTAATCATCCTTTCATGGAAAGTCGCTTTCCTAGTCGCAATCACATCAATCAGGCACGTATCAGAACTGGCCGCCCTATCCTGTCGTTCCCCCCCCTTTTATCTTTCAACAAGGATAAGGTGGTTCTCCGTCCGTCACCATCCTTCTTGCCCAAGGTAGTTTCCCACTTCCACCTCAATGAGGACATCGTTTTACACTCTTTTTGCCCAGCACCAGTACAGTGTTTCGAAAAAGAGCTTCACACCATGGACCTAGTAAGGGCCCTCAGACGCTACATCTCCTGAACAGCCCGCTTCCGTAAAACAGAAATGCTGTTAGTCATCCCCGAAGGACCTAGGAAGGGAATGGCGGCTTCTAAATCCACACTGGCAAGGTGGATTTGCTCAGCAATCCAAGTGTCCAACCCTATCAGAAACAATCCAATCCCAGCAGGATCAAGGCTCACTCAACTCGATCAGTGGGCACCTCATGGGCCATTCAACACCAGACCTCGGCAGCTCAAGTTTGCAAAGCCGCAGCTTGGTCCTGCCTGCACACCTTACACCCCTCTTTTGCATGGGTGGGCACAGATGCGCGATACACCGTTCTCACGTAGTTTTAATAATATTATACCAAAGAAAAGCCTGCACACCTTCACTAAACACAACAACATTCACACCCAGGCCTCTGCAGACCCAGGCCTCTGCAGATGCAAGCCTAGGGAGAAAAATTTTGCAAGTGGCAGACGCGCATGTGTAAGCAGCTGGCAAATGCTCGACTGCTACTCCGCTAATTCCCACCCAGAGACTGCTTTTGGATGTCCCATGGTCCTGTGTCCCCCAATGATGCGAAGGAGAAAGAGATTTTTGTGTACTCACCGTAAAATCCTTTTCTCTGTGCTCATCATTGGGGGACACAGCACCCACCCTAATAGCCTTCAATGGCCTACACATAGCCTTCACTTAAGCCTCTTGTACCTTATAACATTAACGTGTTCTATTGCTTTAGTACTAAAATAACTACTCCTACTGAGGGGTGTATACTGCAGGGAGGAGGACTTTATCTCTACTTAGTGTCGCCTCCCAGTGGCAGGAAAGCATACACCCATGGTCCTGTGTCCCCCAATGATGAGCTCGGAGAAAAGGATTTTACGGTGACTACACACAAATCCCTGTATTGAAATTAGCATTTTAAGAGTCAAGCGTAGGAGGGAGGGAGTTTCTGTACTGCAAAATGCTTTTAAAAATGCATAATATATCAAAGTAATGCTCATACTGTGCTGCATAGTGAAACACTACATTGACTGGGGAAATGGTAACACCCAGTTGGCAATTTATTTGTTAATTGCCAGGAACAATAACAGACAAGGATATTTCAGAATTCTAATGTCACGGAGAATGTGAGCATTTACCAGGCTGACAGATCCTTTTTGAGTTGTTCCTGTAATTTGCATTTTAAAGATATTTTGTTTTTGTGTTCCATCAGCCAGCTGTCACTTTCTGACAGTTTAGTCTTTTACTTGTCATGAAACTTCATGCAGGAATCGGATATGGTTTTAAATTTAGACCAACTCTGATTATTCCAATCATTTCACAACTTCCTTTTTGGTCTGCAGAGCATTGATCTTTTTCTTTTTCCTCTTTCTTATTTGCAGCAAGCAAGAAAGCCCTACGATGTACGCGATGTCATTGAGCAATACTCACAAGGTCATCTGAATCTGATGGTCAGAATCAAAGAACTACAGAGGAGGTGCTGAGCGAATTTTTATTAAGATTACATTATTACTTGGATTTATGGGCCACCTTTAAACAATGTTCCTTCACCTGGAGAGCTGGTTGGGGAGCGAAAATTGCATCCCTTATGGAAACACACAGCTATGCTGTCTCTTTACCTCCCGGTTTCTGGCATGGTGGGCTTTATTCTTTCAGTGGCAGTTCTGTTAAGCAGCATAGCTGTGGTATGCGTAGAACTATAATGCTCAGCACGAGTTCTGCTGTAACACCGTCAGCCGTCAGTGCTTTGTTTTGGAGTATACACTACTTGCACTGTATTTACACATGGAAATGACATAGCATTTAAGTAAGAACAAAGCTCTGGACAGTGCCGGGAGAGCCAGCGATTCAGCTGAACTATGGCAACAGGGCAGTTCTCCCCCTTCCGGGATACTCTGTCAACATCATTTTAATTGATCTTTTTTTTTCTAAATGTGATACAAAAGGGGAGCAAGAAAGAGAAGAAAAAAGGAAAACAAAAATTGGGCAAGATTAGAAGCGGTTAAATTTAAAGTTATTTTCACCTTTTAATATTTACTATCAAAAATGTAAAAAAAAAAAAAAATCTGGTCTTTTCACCATTTTCACACTGGCCATTAGTCCTAATCTTAGACTTGGGGTATGCTCACACTGAGTGTTTTTGATCCACTTTTTGTGCTGCTTGTTTTCATTGTGAACGGATAACTTTCAAAGTTGTCAAAGACGGCAGAGTCAATGAGTTTTCAGGAATGGTGGTGAGCTGTGATCTATTGTGAATGGTGGATACTTTATCCGCTGTATGTAGAGGTGCTACCTTTCATTGTAACCTTCAGTGATGATGAGGAACCTGCTGAAGATTCCTCTGTATAGAATAGGAAATAGGAGTCTCATTTTAGCCAGTGTTGATTGCTGGGTGTGTTTGTGCGTGTTTGTGCGTGTTTGTGCGTGTTTGTGTGTGTTTGTGTGTGTACAGAATCTAATGTATAAAGATAAGTATATGTATGTATGTTTTTATCATAGCTCTGCCTTCTCCAGATAGCCCCACCCACTTCACAGCTATGGCCCTGCCTGCTTCATAGTCCTGTCCCTCTGAATAGCATCACCCACTTCATAACTCCACCCCTCCAGATAGCCCTGCCCCCTCCAGGTTTCCCAGCTCACTTCATAGTGCCTCTTCTCTGGTTAGTCCCTTCCCTCTGTTTAGCCCCACCCACTTCATAGTCCCACCGTTAGTTACTATGCCCGGGCAACGTATGGCTCTACAGCAAGTATATCGAACATATAAAGCTGAGTGTGTGTGTGTGGCTGTAGCCCCACCCACTCCTTAGCCATGCCCACTCCACAGCCATGCCCACTGTCAGCCTGCATCTTCTGATTTGCCTGCCTCCTCCACATAGCCCCACTCTTGAGACTGTGGAGGGGTGGAGCTATGAAGAAGCAAGGCTATATATGATCAGGCACAATGAAAGGGGTGGGGCTATGAAGGGGCAGGGCTACTGGGATTAGCGGGTCTATGATACACACACATGCACATTACCATATATGGGTGATATTGCCATATATGTGCGATATTACTATAGATGTCACACATACACAGCTAAATGTGTATATATGTATCATAGCCCTCGCCACTTCATAGTTTCACCACCTTCAGATAGCCCCATCCATGTCATAGCTCTGCCCCCTCCATATAGCCTCGCCCCTCCAGTTTGCCCAGCCCACTTCATAGCTCCACCCTCCAGTTAGCTCCACTCCTCTGATTAGCCTTACCTACGTCATAGCCCCACAGTGAGTTACTATGCAAGGGCAACGCCGGGCTCTACAGCTGGTGTGTGTATATGTGTGTGCGTGTATACATATATAATATGTTCTTTTTTATAGATAGATACAATAATGAAAAGAAATGATGGTATTTTATAACAAAAATTAAATCATGAAAAGCCAATATAAGCAATGGGTCATTTTCTAATAACACTTTCCATTTAACTGCCTATTCCTAATAAGATCTGAATATTGCACGGCTGCAAATAAAGCAAGTAATAATGTGTCAGTTTTGAAGCAGTTCCTTGGAAGCTGATGTTAGGCCCCTTTTACATCAGCGTTTTTTTTAAATCGCGGCAGGTGCGGTGAAAGAAAAGCATCTGCCGCGATTACCGCATACCGGCTGCACTTGTGGCACAGTTGCGGCAAGCCCCATACAGTGTATAGGCGGGCTTGCGGCCGATGCGGTAAGCGCGGTTTTGGCACTTGCGGCAGGTGCGGCCGCGAAAAAAACGCGGCTGACCGCGTTTTTTTTTCGCGGTCGCACCTGCCGCAAGTGCCAAAATCGCACCTGCCGCAAGCCCGCCTATACATTGTATGGGGCTTGCCGCAACCGTGCCGCAAGTGCAGCCGGTATGCGGTAATCGCGGCAGATGCGTTTTTTTCACCGCATCTGCTGCGATTTAAAAAAAACACTGATGTGAAAGGGGCCTAAGGCTGCTTTCACATCAGCGGTAAACGCTGATCACGGCAGTTGCGGAGAAAAACCCGCAACTGTCGCGATTACCGCATAATGGCCGCACTTGTGGTTCACCTGCGGCAAGCCCCATGCAATGTCTATGGGGCTTGCGGCAAGTGCAGTGTAGTTGCGGTTTTGGCAGATGTGGCCGTGAAAAAACTGCGGCTGACCGCGGTTTGTTCGCGGCCGCATATGTCGCATGGGCCGAAACCGCACTTGCCGCACCTGCCGCACACTTACCGCAAGCCCCATAGACATTGTATGGGGCTTGCCGCAGGTGAACCACAAGTGCGGACATTATGCGGTAATCGCGACAGTTGCGTTTTTTTCACCGCAACTGCCGCAATTAGCGCTTACCGCATATGTGAAAGGGGCCTTAGATCATCACCATCTGTTACTTGATATCACATCCTGGTAACACCTCGGTTCACTATCGGTGTCTGAGAAACTAATTCACAGATCCTCCCCAAGGTGCTGAGCCTTATATTGTCCCTTTACTAGACGGATGATGGATCGTGACTACTTATCTATATTCTATATCACCTGTATTCTGATTTGCTACGTTTATGTCTTGGGTGGACGTTCCTTTTAATATATCTCTGTTTGATTCCACCGGTGGTTTTCCTCTTTCTCTACAGACTGGACCAGTCGTTGGGGAAGCCCTCACTGTTTCTCTCTGGATCAGGTAACAGCCTTCCGTTTGTGGCATGGATTTCACTTCCAGCCATAATGAAATACAATAATGTTATGCTTTAGAGAAATGAACAGCAATTTGGTAAAAAATCACTTAAAATAGCCTTTTTTTTTTTTTTTTTTTTTTTTTAAAAAAAGAGGTTGTCCAGAATTAAAAGTAAGGGTGCCATGTTTCATAGCCTATGGGAAAAGTAGGTAAATTCTCTTGTTAAATATATCTGATTGGTCTCACTAATTTTCTGAATGCCAATGGAACCGAAAAATGCTCATTTCTATTTATAAAATTTAATATTTTTAAATTTCCAGATAAAGTGAAAGATCGAGGCACTAATACAATTGGGTCAAGATTGAACCGTGTAGAGGACAAGGTAAGAAAACAAGATATAATAAAAAATATGAACAGCAACTACAAATGCACATACACACAGCAAAATGTGTACAGCAATCCATGCAATTGTCACATACTTAAATACAACTAATATTTAGCACTTATTGAAAACATAATAAGAAAAAATAACAGTTCATTTCAGATCAGAATACTCCTGTGTATTCACATTGTGATTGTAGTGTACACTTGAAGAATTTCACGTGGAAAGTCTTCCCAAGCCTCTGTCACTCCAGCTCTATTCTCCAGTCACCACCATGTTTCTTGCTTGACTGACAGCCTCTATTTGCTGTTTGAGTTCAGCCAGAGGAGGATGGGCGGGGAATAGAACCTGAGTGACGGAGGCTCGGGAAGCACTTCAGCCTCATTTACATATCAAGTTAAACACAGATTTCTTTGTAACAGAAGAATGGACTGGCTTTGTAAAGGTATGACTGGATAGTCAAATTATGGAGCGCTAATGCACATAGAGCACACTAGATATGCTTTGTGGAAAACAAACCTTTTATTAGACCACTACGTGTTTTGGTAGTGGACCGCTACCTTACTCAGGTAGGCGTTAAGGGTTAAGCAGTTTGAAATGTATCCTGACTTTCACAGTAGACTGTCGGCGTCCAATGTGTTGGCTACTAGTTTCATAGATCTGGCAAGAAACTTCTTTGTGGGTACCCCAAATAAGCAAAGGTTTTCAACCGAGTTGGTGCCAACAGACTCCAAGGATTTGGCTGATCGGCCATGTCAATAACCTGTGATCGCTAGAAGGAAGATTTGAAAACTGCTTCCTACCTCCAGGCATTCGGAGCTCTTTTATTGCTTAGCTTTTTTGGCGCAATGTCACATGTTCATCTTGCTGTAGAGATGAGATTTTGGCTAATCAGGAGGAAGTAGGGACTGTTGGAAGGAACTTTTTATTTCCCCTGTAAAGCATCCATAGATGACCGACTTGGCCGATGGACCAAATGTTGAGTCGATTTGCGCCAACAATTTCAAAGTGGCTAACCAAGATTACATTAATGAGGTGTTCCTTAACTCCAGTACTAGAGGGCAACCAACAGGTCATGTTTTCAGGAGTTCCTTAGTATTGAACAGATGATAATTGAATCACCTCACCTGCACAGGTGATGATGCCAACACCCGTATAATGCTAAGCAAATCCTTAGAACATGTGAGGCGGTCGACAGGGTAGGGGGGTTACTCGGATCCCGGGACAGGACGACTGCTACGATGGGGCATCACGGCTGGTCTGTTCCCGGTTCCGTGCCCTGGACCCTCAGTGGCAGGGATTAAGGGGAATGGTGATGAGGATGGGGGTAGTAGTGTCGTGACGCCACCTGTGGTTCCTGGTAACTGTGGATACCAGCGCTGTGGCCGGCCGCTGAGGTGATGGTGGTGCAGCTTAGTGTAGTACAGCTCCCCACAGGTGGAGCTTTACCTCAGGGCAGTGAGGGTGGATGAGGGAGTTGTAGTAACGGCTTGCAGGGGACGCGGTAGGCAGCGGCGGGGAAGCAGACTCACACACACAATAGTCTTTGTTTCGGTACCTTTTACTGATGTCCTGTAACAGATACAGTCCAGGAAGGTAACCAGGTCCTTGGTGCAATTTGGGACTTTCACCTTGGAGAGTTGTGAGGCCTCCTCTGTCACTGTGTACGGTGGTTTGGGGTAAGTTCTGCCTATAGCTGAACCGCGCTTTCTTCCCTCTCAGGGCTTTACTCTTTAACCGACAATGAGGGCCTTCTGTGGGGTCCCTATACTCCTCTTGGGCCCCTGGTCCTGTGCTTGGTCAGGTTTGAGTGTCTCAATTAAGTTAGTATCTCATAGGAATAGATCCTCCTGGTTTCTCGGGCTTTTCCTGCTTCATTGTTTCTCCTGCAGGGTCGGACTCCGATCTCCGGGTGAGCTAAAGGGATCCGTACACGGTCCCTTGTCCTTTTTCCTCACTCCTCCACTGGCCTCCGTCCCTTTCTCTGGGGTGCTCCACAGTGGGTCAGTGTACCTTGGTTCTGTGCCTTGCTTTCCAACACTTTCTCTAGGCTGCTTCACTGGACTTCACTCCTCTCTTCACTGCTCAGAGCAGACTAACTGCCTAATTGCATAACTGACTCCTCCCATCGGGCCTGGATCTTTTATAGGGGATCTGGCTTAAGGCAGCCAGTAGAGCTCCCCCTCCAGGTATGGGTGGAAGATGTGTGCTGTAGGTACCAAAGTGTAAATGCCTCTTTGCATCGGATGGGTCCTGTGGCAATCCCCAGCAGGGGTGCCACACATGCACTGTTGGTGGGCCTTGAAAGGAATCTGTCAGAAAAGGATATCAATTACAAATGGATTTTTGACCTAATTCCTTTCTCTAAGCTTCTCTATTCATGCATTTCTATTATTTATGCTTCCCTCCTATCCTCTGTCAACTGCAAAATAATAGATTAATTCCATCTGTCAATCACAGTGAGCTCTCTGCTGCCTGCTCCCTAAGGAATGAATATTCATGCATCATTACACAGCCTGTCTTTCTGTGATTAGTTATGCTGTGTGTGTGACTCAATGCAGAGCAGAAAGGAGGGGGGAGGAGGTGCGTGTGCTCTTAGAGATCTTCATTGTGGGTATAGGCATGTGAGTAGTACGTGCAGTCTGTGATAGTTCTATGTGATTATAAGAACATTTGATCATTCTCACAGATAACCATTACACTGCAGAAAACCAACGTTCATATAATAGAAATCTCTTACAGCTAGCACAAGTGCAGGACAAAACACCTCTCGCAGCACAGAGGGGAGGGACAAAACACCAGCTTGTGTGGGTGTGGATTTTTCAATCACTTCTATAGCAGATGGACTATTCAGCTGTGATTATAATGGAGAGGACTAATGCACCAGCTGCCTGCAGGGTCTGAAAATGCTTAAAGTAAGGAAACTACAAATGGTATAATAATGATTTTACTGTTTTTAAAAGGTCTGCCCAGGCACTATCCAAGAGTAATATTAGTATTATACTATAAAATGACCTGACAGAGTCCCTTTGAGGACTAGAGTTGGGGAAAACTGCATTACAAGGATCAATCTACTTTTATCTTTCCACCACTCTTGTCCATGGTCTTTGTCTGGTATACAAGCTCAGCGTCATTCACTTGGTTAAACCTTGAGCTACAATATTAGACCATGCTCATGGACCCCGGCAGCATCGTTTCTAATTCCAGACCATTTTAAGTCTTAGATACCGATTGTATTCCATACTCGTTTTCTAGATCTATGGGATTCTCTTTGTTTTAATTTTCTTTTTTTAATTTGTAGGTATCCCAAATGGACCATAAACTCAATCTCATAACTGATATGCTTCACCACTTGGTAGCAAACCAGCAAAGCAGTCAGCCTACAAGCCGAACACCGCACCGGAGCAACTCTCTGAACAATGGGAATAATCTCTCCGGTAGTCTTCCTACCTACGAACAGTCAACCGTGCCAAGACGAAACCAAGATAATATATCTTGATGAACAGATCCAAACTAGTTCACTACTGTTCTCAATGCAGATATTCATTATTTTTAATGAATGCGTTTATAAGCGGAAAGTAAAATCAATGATAAAATTAGACTAAGTGTGTAACACTGTAAAGGACGTCTTGTCTATTCTCTGTAGATCCTACCAAGGGTCACTGAAGGTTTCATAGAGGAAGTAAGGGACATGGAACATATGTGTATTGCTCTATGTAGAACCATGGCAGAAAGCATCCGATACATTGACGACTAATCCTTTCTCAGGAAGATTGTAGCCTATTGGCCCGTGGGAGTGTAAATCTCTACGGGTTGTGCTGTAAAACTGGCAATACAAACTGAACAATTACCTTGATTTTTAATTGTATTAAAATACACTTTTTACATTGATTTTCAATTTTTTTGGGGCCTGAAATGAAAATCTTTTTGAGAAAAAAATAGAAATAAATATTGGACTGTAGAAGTAACACTTTTTTTTTTGCAATGAAGCATATTTGTATTATAGGGTTAATTTTTCTTTGATTTATGATCACAATGTTTTTTTTTTTTTACATGGAATGATTTGACATCTGATCGAATGTATTGTATATTTTTTTTTAAATGTTGATATTTGCACATGAATCGGTTTAGCAGCATCAGTTGTTGAGTCCAGTTACGGTAATTTCTAGATACAACGAAACCTCCATGAGATGACAACCAAAATTAGTTTGAAATGGAAGGCGTTTAGGGCGGCAAACTTTCAATCTGGTCTGGATGTGGGGATGGTCTTCACAAAGAGGAGGTCTTCCGGAGAGATTTCACTTTATAATGTGGATAGATCCTAGAATCCCGGTGTGATTCCCTCAGGTTGTTTATCTTGTACTGATCCCAAGTTGCCTATTCTTATCCAGTTCTTAATTTCCAATTGTGTTGGTCGATCTATGGATATATTGGTATGTATTGTAATGACTCTCATTTAATGTCTCTGCACTAGAGTTTGGAAGGTTCTGATTGACGTACGGCCCCTCCGTATAAAAGCCCCAGGCAGACCTCGCACCAGCGGAATTCGCATTGTCTTGGTGTGAATATACTGTAGGCATATCTACTCATTACGGGGGTTGGCTCTTCTTTATGCAAGAGTGCATGTCTTCCAACCCCTAGCTTCCTGTTTGTTGGGTGTGATGCACTCCAAAGAAAGGACCCATCACGACTGAATACTTTTTGTTCTTTACTGGTAATAAATTTCACAATGCACAGAATGAGACACTTGCTGCATGGTTTTCTTGGCTCCACCATCTTTCTACGTTCAGTGGACTACAGGTTAGTTCTCAAAGCTGTTCACAGGAAGGAAGGGTTGCATGGCTCTATCCCCGACTATCCCTCTGCACAGGTCAATGTGGTACCTAGTGGTTGGCGCCAATATACTCAGCCAAGTGTGAGGGTTCAAGGCTCCAGCCCTATACACTATTTCTGGCTATGCGTTACTGCACCGTCATCCACACGTTTCTCTCTTTACTTGCCGGGTGCAGGATTGCTGCCTGTTCCTTACTTCACCGCCATTGGCCTGTTCCATAGCATGGACCCGATCTCCTTCTGTTCTATATCTTGCCTTCCTTTCTTTCAGAGCCATCTATCCTCTATCCACTTTTTCAGAACAACAATGAACCCCTAAAACCAGGAAACATCCTACATTTATCCCCCACTTCCCAGTAACCCTTTAGTTTCACACCCTAACCAGTGACACCCAGGGGTAGCCAACTATACCGGAAAGGAAAGAACACATTATACATTGTGCACATGATACACATCTTGTGAAGGAGCAACAGTCAGCAAGGGCAGGAATCTCTCTCTGGCATCAGCCACTTCCTAACAGAAGCTCCAGACATCCAGACTGTTGCCTGCAGACTTGTAAGGTGTTGCACACTTCTTACCTAAGTAACTGGCCCTTCTGAGACGTCAGAGGTGGCCGGTAACCTTGGCGATGGGCTGTACATAATAGAATAAAACATTTTTAATGAGGAATACGTTGAAAAGTTGAAATTTGAAATTTTACCCATTAATGAAGATGAGACAACTCCTTTAAATGTAAAGCATGAATGTCGCATAAGTGTGTGCAACAAATCTGCTATATGTGACCTGATCCAAAATACTGCTGCATTTCAAGATGAGAAAAGCAAGTATTGCCTAAAATGCTTTAAAGGGCTACTATATATTGATGTTGATGATACGCTGTTGGTGGAGATCCAATATCCGGCACCATCATTGATCCTCTGGAGCGGATAATACCTGATTGGTGGGGGTGTCCGGTTTTGAGTCCCCACCAGTCTGATGTTGATGATTTCTCCAAATTGACAAGTCATTAGTATCTTGAGGTACCGTCGCACCATCCAACATCGGCTGCGATGCTGCGGGTGCGCGCTCCCTTCCGACATCGCAGCCTAGCTATTACACGGCAAGATGTTGCCGGTGATGGCACTGAGATGTTGGCGCTGCGATCGCTCTCTGGGCTGGGATCAACCCAGAGAGCGATCTGCTGCTATGCAGCCAATAGGCGGGATCGGCCGTGACACTGCTATTGCGGTTGTGTAAGGCTGCCTTCACATTTGCGTATGTGAACGCAGCTTATGCTGCGTTCCCATACGCATTCAAACGCATGCGCACTGCGTTCCTATGTTTAACATAGGAACGCATAGTGCCTGTGTTTGCTGCATTCTGGGTGCGGATGCGGACCATATCTGCTCCTTCCGGTGTCCCGCGTCCGCACCCGGGACGCAGCATGTCGCGTCCCTGGTGCGGACAAGAGTGTGTGATCTGTACGCAGGCATCCGCCTGCGCACAGATCACATATAGGAGTGAATGGGTGCGCACGGCGATCTGCAAGCATCTGCAGACCGCCGTGCGCTCCATTATAAACATAGGGGCCGCGGTCTGCATGCAGATGCTTGCAGATGCATCTGCAAAACGCTGCAGATGCATCTGCAAGTCTGAAGGCAGCCTAAGTTGAAGTTGCTCAAGTCGGAGTTGACAGGTTGTCAACTATCGTTGAATCGTACGTTTACACGCAACGATGCAACACCGATGTCGTTTCAACATCGTTCCTGACGTCACTTTTGAACGATATCTGGAACGATGTTGAAACGTGTAACGGGGCCTTTAGTGAGGACAAACCCATTGAGGCAACATTCACACATCCGTAAGTCACGATTTGACCATGGAGTGGCTGCAGGACTCCTAACCCAAACTTGACAGCCTGATGGACATGTATGAAGCTGTCAAAGCTGAGGGCAACACAGTGTGTGCATCACTGTCCATGCTCTCTCTGGGACACACAGATGTGTGAATATGGTATTCGCCTCCTATAAGATTACCTGCATCACAGAAATAAGAGAACAGGAATATACCTTACATTGATACATTTGCATTTGTAACTACTTTGCTGCTAAAATATAAAAGGGATTGAAACCATATTGTAAATTATTTATGGAAATTTAGTGTGCACAGCTGGTCTCTGGACAAATGTCTCCATAGTTACAGACTACAATCAACCCCTGTGTAGTCTGATTCTGTAATCTCCAATAAAGTGAACCGGTCATCTGTTTTGGGCATTATAAACTAATTGAAAAGTGTAATCTGGAAATACATAGTCACATTGAAGATATCGGCCCAGTAGATGCCATTTATTGGGTTGCAGTGTTGATTCCTGTGAAGCATAGCGGTCATCTTTATACACCAGTGTACAGAGACCATCAATGATCACATGTTGAATTGCTACTGAATTTAAAGGGAATCTGTCAGCAGGTTTTTGCTTCCCTATGTGATGGCAGCATGATATAAGGTCAGCAACTCTGAATCCAGTGATATGTCACTTACCAGGCTGTGTGCTGCAGTTTTGATACAATCACTGTTATATCTGCTGCAGCTCTACCAGTTCTCTGTATAACTCCATCCACAGCGTTGGCTGCTTTTTGTGTATACTGTACAATCAGTGGGGGAGCCGTGCAGAGATTGTCACTATGTAGGACTACCTGGCAGCAGGTTTACTAGTCTTCAAGTGATACAATCACTATTTATTGGCAGGAGAGTATCAAAACTACAGCAAACAGCCCAGTAAGTGTCACATCACAGGAATCGGGGTCTCCTAAATCTGGTGGCAAATTCCCTTCATGGGTGTGTCTGATGCCAAATCATTGTCTACCATCTTGGCTGTAGTATATTTTGTAGAGATCTGTAGACCTCCATCAGGGGATCCACCAGGAATTTGTTTGTTTTTGTGGCAAGAACAATGCTCCATGCAGCCCTATCCTTATCACCCAAGTAATGTAAACCTTGAGGACACCTCAATGGAACCAATCAGTGGGATCCATACAGACATCGTTATCCAACATAAACTGATACAGTAATAAATATTTAATATGCCGAGAATACAAATAAGTAATCAACATAATCGCTGAACAGATCCTGAACAAGCAGGGAATGCAGTCAATTAAGAATAGTCAATGTAGATGTGGAGGAGAATAAGGTGCAACTTGGGACCAGTACAAGACAAGTCATTCGATGTGTGCAAAGTTGTTCAATTTACTATGTAGATTATAGATGGACATAAATTGGATTAAGATACATCTCAGTCTTCGGATGGGTAGAAGCGTTGACCTGCCATTTATGATGGGTTCCCAGGGACATCCACCGATTGGAGGAGAGTGACCTGACGGCTCTTATTGGGAAATTAAAATTGGCCATTTTCCTCGTCTTGGTCTTGGTCTTGGACTGGCAAATAGTTCATTGAGTTGATGAGTCCTAGAAGTATCTGCAGTCAGTCATAAAAGCCTGATGAATGACTCCTCGTACATTGTAGGAAGATTTAGAAGATGTATGGGCACAGGCCACTACCGCCAAATATTTACGATAAAACTTGGTGGAGCTGATGATCCGGTCACGGTATTGGACCTCAATAAAATATTTACCACCTGCCCCCAGGATAAAGCAGGGACCCCAACGTGTGGCTCGTGGCCGTCTTCCAGCTTGTTACATTAGCACCAGGTCTAGCACAGCTCCAGATTGTGACCTCTGTGTGTAGCTCCATAGAAGAGCAGATCTAATGGGGGTAATGTAGCACCCCTGGATCTTGGTTTACTGCCTCCATGTGATGTCTGTGGAAAGCTTTGGCTCATTTTATTGTTATGGTGGCTCTGGGGGTCAATACTGTGCGTGGACGAGAGCTGAATGTGGCTCATGACCCTCTTTCAGAGCTGGATGTAGCTTGTGCCCCTCTCTCACAGCTGGATGTGCTCTCAAGGTCAGAAACATTGGGGACCAGTGGGATAAAGGATCCACAGGATAGGTGATAGTGTTTTCTGGGTCCCCCATCAATCAGTACAGTGGGGATCCTGAGCCCCTCTTATGGAGGGAAGTGAATAGAGGCATGAGCAATACCACTCAACTACCACCAGTTTATAGGAGTAATGGGGGCAGCCGATGGCATTAGCGCCACGTTTGTCAGTCCCATAGACACAGAGCTAACCATAGGCCATCACCCTCCTCCGGGATCCAGCGCTTAGGGCCCACCTTCTAGTGATCAATGGGAGTCACAACAATGGATAGGTAAGGTATGTGCACCATGTAACTGTGCATCATTCCCTTTCAGTGCCATATTGAGGTTTTTTGTACAACGTGTGTCCCGCACTGTCACTTCATCGATTGTTGCTCAATAGCTGATATTCAGTTTTATTTTGAAGAGGGGGTTTAATATTAAAAATCCCACAATGTCTCCATCTGCTGCTTCACCAGGCACAGACGAGCGATGGGTCAATAATCCAACCTGATCCATCATTGGAAAGACAAAAGGGCACCTCCACGCCCATCATCACGTGGCACCATGAGGTCAAACTATTCCGAATTATTGTCTTGTTACCAAAACATTTACATATGTGGCCAAGCATCGGTCCTGATCAGCAATAGTCACGCTCTACAGCAGTGAAATCCTATCTAGCTAGAACAAGACACCGGTCTATAGTGGAGATTACAGGACATTTAGCCTTATTTCCACCATTGCTATAGGCACGATATATTAATTGGCAAACTATTACCTTCAAATTACCTGAGCTGTAATACCATGCACAACCAATGACCAGAGAGGCGCTGTTTTCAGGAATAAACAAACACTGAGGAAAGTTCCATATTAAACTCTATCCTGATGCTTCTTTACTGCTGATGGCTGCGCTCATAATACAGAATAAAATTCATTTTTGGTAGCATTTTTCCTCCAGTTTTATCCCTATGGTGCCTATAAATGAGCCGGCCTTGTCTGATTTTCCCATTGAGGATATACATTTATTTGTCTCTAAGGCTCAGGTTCCTGCCGCTTGGTGTCACACCGCTCTTCTCTCCACTGCAGAGGTTGTACAGGATTAAGAGTTGTCCAGAACCAAGTACCCCAATATGAGATAGTGGGGGCTCACACCATGCACCTCCCCCATCATCTGCCTCCTCTCAACTGATTGATGTAGGGACAGAACACAGAGGCCGCTGCAGAGTAACGCCTCATCTCCCATACAAGTGAGCAGGAGCAGATCTGCTGTTTGTCCATGTATAAGACTGCTGTGTCCACACCGCTCGTCACTGCATTCCAGTCAATGGGGGATGGGTGTCAGCCCCCCACCAGTCTTCTATTGACAGATATCTGGTCAATGAGGGATGGGTGTCAGCCCCCCACCGGTCTTATATTGACAGATATCTGATCAATGGGGGATGGGTGTCAGCCCCCCACCAGTTTTCTATTGACAGATATCTGGTCAATGAGGGATGGGTGTCAGCCCCCCACCGGTCTTATATTGACAGATATCTGATCAATGGGGGATGGGTGTCAGCCCCCCACCAGTTTTCTATTGACAGATATCTGGTCAATGGGGGATGGGTGTCAGCCCCCCACCAGTCTTCTATTGACAGATATCTGATCAATGGGGGATGGGTGTCAGCCCCCCACCGGTCTTATATTGACAGATATCTGGTCAATGGGGGATGGGTGTCAGCCCCCCACCGGTCTTATATTGACAGATATCTGGTCATGGGGGATGGGTGTCAGCCCCCCACCGGTCTTATATTGACAGATATCTGATCAATGGGGGATGGGTGTCAGCCCCCCACCAGTTTTCTATTGACAGATATCTGGTCAATGGGGGATGGGTGTCAGCCCCCCACCAGTCTTCTATTGACAGATATCTGGTCAATGGGGGATGGGTGTCAGCCCCCCACCAGTCTTCTATTGACAGATATCTGATCAATGGGGGATGGGGGATGGGTGATTCTGCAAGAGAGCAGTCATGTCTAACACTGGAGACACTGAGTGAAACAAAAGCAAGATAGTCACATGTGTCTTGCATGACTCACCCGGAACGGCTGCATAGAAACACAAGCAGCTATCCTGCTCCTGTCCAGAGAGGAGGTAGCCATCCTGGGTGAGTCATGCAAGACTCATGTGACTATCTGGCATGCCTTTTGCTCAATGTGTCTCCAGTCTGATGGCGGGTTTACACGTCGCGATATCGTAGTACGATTTCAATGAAAAGTCGGAGGCGATATCGTTCCTGCGTTGTATGGTGTGAACGTCCAATACGATGCAGGAACGATGTCAATGCGATATCGGGGATTGAATGAGCGTGCTCTCCAATGCTCCGATATTGCATAGCGATTGAAGCCGAATCGTGCTGTGTGACAGCCCAATTACGATGCGATTTGAAACGTCACCCATTCACTCCCATGTTAAATGTGCGATCCTGGATTGGGGGGCGTAGACATCGTACGGACGTTGTATTCCTATATCGCAGCGTGTAAACATTTAATGCGATGCGGGAGAAACGTGCACTAAATGTGCGCTCCCGCGCCATTGAACTGCGATATCGGATCGCAATTGAAGCGTGTAAACCCACCTTTAGGCTGAAATCACCTGGGGACCATAAGAGTGGAACCATACTGTACAGCAATGCACAAATCAAGCAGCAGGTGCGCTTAGAATAATGGAACTATATACTATGTGTTCCTCTACTTATTCATATTTGGGAGGTGTGTAGGACCCTTATGCTTTATTAATGCCATGTACAATAATTCTATTCACTCTACCGTGTACGTAGACTGCAGTTTATAATATGCCACATTAATAATATGAGCCACTAATAGTGACAGTGTGTTCATGGTGATAATATACTGTGCTGACATTGTACTTCCCATTTTTGAACACTAGATGGCAGTATAGCAGCATAAATGTAGAAGACTATGGGACAATGTGCTATCTCTGATCCTGGGTAAACTGGAGGAAGCCCCATCTCTTGCCAGCAGATATTATCATATTTTAGATTTTTGCTATATTGATTGATTTTGCACATAGTTTTCCTGTTTACAGTTTAGACCCCTGGACGGAGGAGTTCTGTAGTTACGTCTCTGCCTTCCAGGAGTTAAACCTATTCTATATGTATCTTGCTTTAACCCTGTAAATCCGTGATGATCCGCACTAGAGACTGAGGTCACAGTTTTTCCGTCTTGGTAATAATCGATTAATCTTGAGTAAATGATCCGGTTCCCAAATTTTTCAATTCAGGCGTTATGTTCCATTGTGTAAAATCTACAGCTGCGTCCCATCAGATTTATAAACTGGGAAATGATTCTTATGATTTTGGTAATAAAAACACTATAGCATTGTACAAGTGTCGTTATTCTGCAATGGGTCTAGATAGACGCGGCCTCCATTGTTGATCCTACAGTGTTCTATTACTATGAAGTCTTGGCACAGGGTCGCTGTTAGCCATGGCAGTGCCAGGATTCACAAGGAGACTTTAATTCAGACATTTATGATAGAATCCAAGAGTTAAAAATCAACATCGTGTTACCCCGAAAATAAGACACCGTCTTATATTTTTTTATGGTCCCAAAGATGGACCGTGTCTCATTTTCGGGGAGTGTCTTCTATGCCGTACATCCCACTGCAGCACACACACACACACACACACACACCTATACACACACACCCACACACACAACCACACACACACCTATACACACTACACCACACACATACACACTACACACACCACTACACACACAACATACCACACAACCACACACACACACACACACTATACAAAACCACATACCCATGCACACAAACCGATTTTTACCAGTCCAGTGTCCCTGCTGTCCGGTGGCTCCGCTACCCGGTGGCCTCCACTCTTCGGATTCCTGCTGTAGCTGCCGATCTCCGCCCAGGTCAGGAGCCCTGCGCCAATCACAGAACAGGAACGGCGAGCCAATCGGAGGCCATGCAAGACGTCAGCTGGCCGTGGATTGGCTTGCGGTACCTGCGCTGTAATTGGCTCACGGTTCCTGCGCTGTAATTGGCGCAGGACTCCTGACCTGGGCGGAGATCTGCAGCTACAGCGGGAACCCGAGAGCGGGGACCACCGGAGAACTGACCTTATAATCGGGGGGTGCCTTATATTAGGAGGTGGCCCCCCCCCCCCGAGCATGCCTTACTTTCCGGGGGCGCCCTATTTTCGGGGAGACACGGTACAGTACCTCTTTGTTTGCCATCACAGGTATATGGATGCTGAGCCCCATTGACTTCTATGGGGTTGTCTTACATCTACTGTAGACAGGGAAGCATCATTTTGTAATATGAATTAGGACGGCGGCTTGGAGACTTCAAAAACCTGCACAATAGCAGCAGTTGTTATGAAATGAAGATACAATGAAGATACCATTGTCTAAATGTTCATTTACACCCATCAGTTCTGTAACTGCTGCAGCCAATCAGCAGACTTAGCGGTGACTTACTGTACAACTGCTGAGACCAGCTATTGACTGCCGCAGTCACATACATGTGATTAAGGAAGCTGCGTCATCCAAACTGCAATGAATAACCTTTCGAGGTTGTGACAATGTATCCATTGGGAAGATTCTATCATATATATCCAGTCTGCCTGTCTGTTAATAAGTTTGTTGGGAAAACAGCGCCACCTATAGGACATCATCTGCATTACAAAAGGCAGTTAAACTGGAATGTGAGAATTTAAACTAAGTTTGGATGATCAGTGAAAATCTATTCCGAGATGGGCCATCCCAAACATTACGCAGTTGATATGGGAAGGAAAGAAGCAGCAACACTACAATGGAAAAGGCAGCAACATGCAAACAAGACCACTGAACAAAAAGAGCATTGCCTTGACTAAGCCACTACATTGAAGCACATGCATGTTGCATACAATTCCCTTCAGTCCAGACCCATTACAGGATTCCACAGTGACAGCAACAACAGCACGGATCTCTGGTGTCAAGATCAATGAGTCGCTCACAAGATGCTGCATCACAGTGAGAATGTCGTACAGGGGAGTCTCCAATGTCAAGGTCTACGAAGTTGACAAATAATGCAGTATTACAACATAAGCAACGTGAAAAAAATTCTGCATTGTCCAGATCCATGACACTGTTACAGGATATATCATTACATTGCCAGCACTGTGACAATGAATCTCCATAATCCAGATCAATTAGACTGTCACAGGAATGCAGCATCACACAGGTGCTGCCATAAAGTTGAATCTCCGGAGTCCAGATCTATCACACTGTCACAGGATGCGGCATCCCACTACCATGACCATAATGTCAAATCTCCGGAGTCCAGATCTATCACACTGTCACAGGATGCAGCATCTCACCACCAGGACCATAATGGCGAATCTCCGGAGTCCAGATCTATCAGACTGTCACAGGATGCAGCATCTCACCACCAGGACCATAATGGTGAATCTCCGGAGTCCAGATCTATCAGACTTTCCCAGGATGCAGCATCCCACTGTCATGACCATAATGACAAATCTCCGGAGTCCAGATCAATGTGACTATCATGGGATGTGGCATCACACCGCCAGGATCATAATGACAATCTCCGGAGTGCAGATCTATCAGACTTTTCCAGAATGCAGCATCTCACAGCCATGACCATAATGACAAATCTCTGGAGCCCAGATCTATCACGCTGTCACAGGATGCAGCATCCCACCACCAGGATCATAATGACAAATCTCTGGAGCCCAGATCTATCACGCTGTCAAGGGATGCAGCATCCCACCACCAGGACCATAATGACAAATCTCCGGAGTCCAGGTCAATGTGACTGTCACGGGATACTGCATCCCACCACCAGGACCATAATGACAAATCTCTGAAGCCCAGATCTATCACACTGTCACAGGATGCAGCATCCCACCACCAGTACTGTAATGATGAATCTCCGGAGTGTAGATCAATCAGACTGTCACAGGATGCAGCATCCCTCCGCAGGACCATAATGACAAATCTCCGGAGTCCAGATCTATCACACTGTCACAGGATGCAGCATCCCACTACCATGACCATAATGACAAATCTCCGGAGTCCAGATCTATCACACTTTTACAGGATGCAGCATCCCTCCGCCAGGACCATAATGACGAATCTCTGGAGTCCAGATCAATGTGACTCTCACGGGATGCGGCATCCCACCGCCAGTACTGTAATGACGAATCTCCGGAGTCCAGATCAATGTGACTGTCACGGGATGCAGCATCCCACCGCCAGGACCATAATGACGAATCTCCGGAGTCCAGATCAATGTGACTGTCACGGGATACAGCATCCCACCGCCAGGACCATAATGACGAATCTCCGGAGTCCAGATCTATCACACTATCACAGGATGCAGCATCCCACCGCCGTGACCATAATGACAAATCTTTGGAGTCCAGATCTATCAGACTGTCACAGGATGCAGCATCCCACCGCCGTGACCATAATGATGAATCTCCGGAGTCCAGATCTATCAGACTGTCACAGGATGCAGCATCCCTCCGCAGGACCATAATGACAAATCTCCGGAGTCCAGATCTATCACACTGTCACAGGATGCAGCATCCCACTACCATGACCATATTGACAAATCTCCGGAGTCCAGATCTATCACACTTTTACAGGATGCAGCATCCCTCCGCCAGGACCATAATGACGAATCTCTGGAGTCCAGATCAATGTGACTCTCACGGGATGCGGCATCCCACCGCCAGTACTGTAATGACGAATCTCCGGAGTCCAGATCAATGTGACTGTCACGGGATGCAGCATCCCACCGCCAGGACCATAATGACGAATCTCCGGAGTCCAGATCAATGTGACTGTCACGGGATACAGCATCCCACCGACAGGACCATAATGACGAATCTCCGGAGTCCAGATCTATCACACTATCACAGGATGCAGCATCCCACCGCCGTGACCATAATGACAAATCTTTGGAGTCCAGATCTATCAGACTGTCACAGGATGCAGCATCCCACCGCCGTGACCATAATGATGAATCTCCGGAGTCCAGATCTATCAGACTGTCACAGGATGCAGCATCCCACCACCAGGACCATAATGACAAATCTCCGGAGTCCAGATCAATGTGACTGTCATGGGATGCGGCATCCCATCACCAGGACCATAATAACGAATCTCCGGGGTGTAGATCTATCACACTGTCACAGGATGCAGCATCCCACCACCATGACCATAACAATTTTGTTACTCCATCATCATCCATTTTCTTCTATAACCGCATTCATGATATGTAACATACTGTAACAACTTTGTTGTTTGCATGTTATACAATTCTACTGCTATCACTGAGTTTTAAATGAACCAATTTTTTATTTAATTTCAGAATCTAAAACATTACCAACATAGTTCAACTAATATATCCTGGCACACGTTCTAGAAAGTGGCCAAAAACAACTGAGTGACCAAGTGAGGGGATAACTGGCACAAGTCTGCCCGAAACAAAAACTTGTAAGGATTCACATGTCCAACAATGGAGCGAAACACAAGGACTGGTCCTGACTCGAACGTCACAGCCTCATAGGGATATACAAGATTGTGATGCTCTGTATGACAGACCTGTGGCCAGAATGTTCTTTGTATTCCAACCGGTGACAGGACAATTGTGTACAAGATAATTGTGTACGGACAATTGTGTACAGACAATTGTGTACAGGGCAATTGTGTCCAAGGACAATTGTGTACAAGGACAATTGTGTACAGGGCAATTGTGTACAAGGCAATTGTGTACAAGGCAATTGTGTACGGACAATTGTGTACAAGGCAATTGTGTACGGACAATTGTGTACAAGGCAATTGTGTACGGACAATTGTGTACAAGGCAATTGTGTACGGACAATTGTGTACAAGGCAATTGTGTACGGACAATTGTGTACAAGGCAATTGTGTACGGACAATTGTGTACGGACAATTGTGTACAGACAATTGTGTACAAGTGTGTACAAGGCAATTGTGTACGGACAATTGTGTACAAGGCAATTGTGTACGGACAATTGTGTACGGACAATTGTGTACAAGGCAATTGTGTACGGACAATTGTGTACAAGGCAATTGTGTACGGACAATTGTGTACAAGGCAATGTGTACGGACAATTGTGTACAAGGCAATTATTTGTGTACAGGCCACTTGTACAGGCCACTTTCACAATGACGCTTACTTTCAGTTTCATTACTCACCCCTTGCAACTTTCACCATGACTTTTACTATGAGCAAGTCTGAAAAAGACAAAGATGTCCTTAGGCTTGGGGGACACGGTATATCCTGCACAGGACACGTGATGACAGCATCAAAGAATGGCGGTGCAGGCAAGTCAACAAATTCAAGTGTCCCGCACGCATGCACACATCTGGAGCCGCGATTGTTAAACAGCCGACTGAGCACAGTCACTCTGCAGATCCAGTTCAAGCTGAAGCCAGAGCTACAATGGCTGCTCTGAGGCAAGAAGCAATCAGCTCTCAAGCATCTACTAGAAGCATTGTTGGACAGGTTCTTCGAGACAGGTCTGATGACGTGTTGTCTCGAATGCCCAAGCGAAGTGACGTTGAGCGAAATACACGTCGGGTCAGGCAGCGAGCAAACACCATGCTGACTCCTCCTCAAAGCATCAATTTTGCTATCCCCCAGGAATACAGCGACATCATTTTATATGACTCTGCAAGAGATGACCCCCACAGGATTCTTGCCATTGGTAGCAATGAACTGTTGCCTTATTTCGAAAGAGGAGAGACATGGTTTGGCGATGGAACGTTCAAGGTGGTGCCAACCATGTTCTTTCAGCTGTATTCTCTCCATGCAAAAGTCGGCAACTCCTATCCTCCCCTGATCTACTGCCTGCTGCCAAACAAGACTGGTCCAACCTATCGTTGAATGATCACGGCGCTCAAAGGGTTGATGCCAGGTGCAAATCCCCAGAAAATTCTTCTTGACTTTGAGATGGCAGCAATGTCAGCTTTCCAAGATGAGTTTCCAGCTGCAGCGATTTCTGGCTGCTTCTTTCATCTGAGCCAGTCCATTATTCGAAAGGTCAATGAGCTGGGCCTAAAGGCTGAATTTGAGGCTGAGGATGGAGAGTTCAATCTCAAGGTAAAATCTTTGGCCTCCTTGGCGTTTGTCCCACCAGCCGAAGTAAGTGCAAGGTATGACGAACTAGCCCAAATCTTCCCTGATGATGATGCTACCAATCAGCTCCTCTCCTACTTTGAGCATACCTACGTTAGGGGGCCAGGAGTAGGTGGACGCTTTCGAAACGCAAGGTTTACTCCAGAGGTCTGGAATCATTATGCTGACGCTTTGGCCTCTGCCCCCAAGACCACGAATTGCTGCGAGGGGTTTCATAACGCCTTACAAGCACTCTTTCTTTGTGCTCATCCTACCGTGTGGAAACTGTTCAACGGACTCATTAGTGACATGGCAATTCATAGACTTACAGCCCAGAATGCTGAGGTACTGAATGTTGAGCATCCACGAAGCAAGTATGTCCAGCTAGCTGAACGACTGCGTGTGAAAGTGGCTGATTATCACAATCAAGGAGACAAGCTGCGGTATCTACGAGCGATCAGCAACATGCAGGCACGATAGACAAGACCAGCAATATTTGTAGAATAAGAATAGAAGAAGCTTTGAAACTGTTATTCAATAAGCAATCTTACGTTAAAATCAATGATGAATAAAGTATTTCCTTTTTTTGGACGTTTAATTTTTTGTTTTCCCTATACTTGTCTGTAAATAATCGTCCGTACACAATTGTCCGTACACAATTGCGTTGTACACAATTGTCCGTACACAATTGCCTTGTACACAATTGTCCGTACACAATTGCCTTGTACACAATTGCCTTGTACACAATTGTCCGTACACAATTGCCTTGTACACAATTGTCCGTACACAATTGCCTTGTACACAATTGCCTTGTACACAATTGTCCGTACACAATTGCCTTGTACACAATTGTCCGTACACAATTGCCTTGTACACACTTGTACACAATTGTCTGTACACAATTGTCCGTACACAATTGTCCGTACACAATTGCCTTGTACACAATTGTCCGTACACAATTGCCTTGTACACAATTGCCTTGTACACAATTGTCCGTACACAATTGCCTTGTACACAATTGTCCGTACACAATTGTCCGTACACAATTGCCTTGTACACAATTGTCCGTACACAATTGTCTGTACACAATTGCCTTGTACACAATTGTCCGTACACAATTGCCTTGTACACAATTGTCCGTACACAATTGCCTTGTACACACTTGTACACAATTGTCTGTACACAATTGTCCGTACACAATTGTCCGTACACAATTGCCTTGTACACAATTGTCCGTACACAATTGCCTTGTACACAATTGCCTTGTACACAATTGTCCGTACACAATTGCCTTGTACACAATTGTCCGTACACAATTGCCTTGTACACAATTGCCTTGTACACAATTGTCCGTACACAATTGCCTTGTACACAATTGTCCGTACACAATTGCCTTGTACACAATTGTCCGTACACAATTGCCTTGTACACAATTGTCCGTACACAATTGCCTTGTACACAATTGCCTTGTACACAATTGCCCTGTACACAATTGTCCTTGTACACAATTGTCCTTGGACACAATTGGCCTGTACACAATTGTCTGTACACAATTGTCCGTACACAATTATCTTGTACACAATTGTCATGGAACCATTCCAACCTTGGACCGATCTACACAGATGTCTGCATAATCCATAATAAAAAATCTTTATTTATATAGCGCCTACATATTCCTCAGCGCATCACAAGCTTCATATATAAACCGTGACATAGTTATAGATAGATAATACAATCATTAAAGAAAAACTAAATGATGACCCTGCTCATAAGAGTTTACAATCTACAATGAGGTGGGGGTGACACACATTACAGGGGATTAGTTACAAGGATGGCCAGCCAACTTGAAGAAATGGGAGATAGATAAAAGCTACATGAGCCATCAGCAGCCAATCACTGTAGAGTTTTTGGGTGCAGTGGAACTTGATGGAGTATTATGTTAAGAGATATAGTGAATGGACTATATATAAATGACTTCGATTAGGGAACACATTAGGCCACCTTGTTTTTAGGCATCGCCTGAAACTATGTAAGTTGTGGATAGTTCTGATTTCTTGGGGTAGAGCATTCCACAGAATTGGTGCAGCTTGGGAGAAGTCTTGGAGCCGGAAGTGGGAGATTTGGATTAGTGCAGATGTTAGTCTATAGTTACTTGCAGAGCAAAGAGAACAGGTGGGGTGATAGACCGAGAAGAGGAAGGAGATGTAGGGGGGTGCTGCACTGTGAACAGCTTTGTGGATGAGAACCAGCAGTTTGAGTTGGATCCCATAGTGCATGGGCAGCCAGTGCAGTGACTGGCACAGAGCGGAAGCGTCCAAGTAATGAATAGCCAGAGAGCTTAGTGACCATGGCTGCTGCATTAAGGATGAACTGTAGAGGGGAAAGTCTACTGAGGGGGAGGCCAATTAATAGAGAATTACAATAATCAAGGCAGGAATGGATCAGGGCCACAGTGAGGCTTTTTCTCTTATCTATGGTGAGAAAGGGATGGATTCTAGAGATGTGCTGGGGCAGCATGGTGGCTCAGGGGTTAGCACTGCAGCCTTGCAGCACTGGGGTCCTGGCTTCAATTCCCACTAAGGATAACATCTGCAAGGCGTTTGTATGCTCTCCTTGTGTTTGCTGTGCTTCCTCCAGGTTCTCCACATTTCAAAGACAAACTAATAGGATGTTTAGATTGTGATCCCCAATGGGACAGTGTGTTGCAAATGTATGTAAAGCGCTATGGAATTAATAGCGCTATATAAATGAATAAATATTATTATTCTATCATGTTCTTCAGGTGCAAGTGGCAAGAGGGGGCGAGAGATTGTATATAGGAGGTGAAGGAGGGATCAGTGTCAGACGTCACACCCAGGCGTTATCATGGTGCCGCACACAGAGAGAGGTGTCATATTTAGGGAGGTTAGTGGAGGGCGGGAGCAGAAGACGTTCAGATGGAGAGCGGACATGGACAGTGGACCAGCCGCCATTCTTCCTTGTACCGGTTATATGTCCATTGACAACCTGCAGTAACTGCTGTAGGGTGCAGAGGAAATACAAGAAGCCACTGGGCGCTGCTTGAAATGATGATGGCTCATAAGTAGAAGTGCAGTCATTTTATTGAGGCAACACGTTTCGGCACCGAACAGGTGCCTTCCTCAGTCCATGTGGATAATGAAGTATAGTCCCATCTACTATATGTAGACAGATAAAAATGGGAGAGATATTAAAGAATGATCTAATTTACTGTGAAAAATTACAATAAAAGGCAGCAAAGGTTGTGTATTAAAATGTTAGCTGCATACTCGATGATTGCCACTAGATGGCGACAACTCCATTTGGAAAGTTCTAATCTGCAGCGAATGTGCGTTCTCTCATTAGCGGAGGATGCGCAAGAAACTCGGAAAAAAAATGAGTTTTGCTGAATTGTGACTCCACTAATAATTATAAAATTACATAATGTTCCAATGAGTACAATACCGGGATTGCAAAGCAAAACGTTCCTATAATTGCACTGAACCTGTGCACTTGTCTACTAGTGCCCTTACACGTGTGCCTTGTGAATAAAGATACATTTATTTCTTTAGACTCACTTGTATAGCACCAATAATTCCACAGCCCTTACAGTGTTGGCCAAAAGTATTGACACCCCTGCAATTCTGTCAGATAATACTTAGTTTCTTCCTGAAAATGATTGCAATCACAAATTCTTCACTTAATTTGTCTTCAATGACAAAACACAAAAGAGAATGAAGCAAAAAGCAAAACATTGATCATTTCACACAAAACTCCAAAAATGGGCCAGACAAAAGTATTGGCACCCTCAGCCTAATACTTGGTTGCACAACCTTTAGCCAAAATAACTGCGATCAACCGCTTCCGGTAACCATCAATGAGTTTCTTACAATGCTCTGCTGGAATTTTAGACCATTCTTCTTTGGCAAACTGCTCCAGGTCCCTGATATGTGAAGGGTGCCTTCTCCAAACTGACATTTTTAGATCTCTCCACAGGTGTTCTATGGGATTCAGGTCTGGACTCATTGCTGCCACCTTAGAAGTCTCCAGTGCTTTCTCTCAAACCATTTTCTAGTGCTTTTTGAAGTGTGTTTTGGGTCATTGTCCTGCTGGAAGACCCATGACCTCTGAGGGAGACCCAGCTTTCTCACACTGGGCCCTACATTATGCTGCACAATGTGTTGGTAGTCTTCAGACTTCATAATGCCATGCACACGGTCAAGCAGTCCAGTGCCAGAGGCAGCAAAGCAACCCCAAAACATCAGGGAACCTCCGCCATGTTTGACTGTAGGGACCGTGTTCTTTTCTTTGAATGCCTCTTTTTTTCTCCTGTAAACTCTATGTTGATGCCTTTGCCCATAAATCTCTACTTTTGTCTCATCTGACCAGAGAATATTCTTCCAAAATGTTTTAGGCTTTCTCAGGTAAGTTTTGGCAAACTCCAGCCCGGCTTTTTTATGTCTCGGGGTAAGAAGTGGGGTCTTCCTGGGTCTCCTACTATACAGTCCCTTTTCATTCAGACGCCGACGGATAGTACGGGTTGACACTGTTGTACCCTCGGACTGCAGGGCAGCTTGAACTTGTTTGGATGTTAGTCGCGGTTCTTTATCCACCATCCGCACAATCTTGTGTTGAAATCTCTCGTCAATTTTTCTTTTCCGTCCACATCTAGGGAGGTTAGCCACAGTGCCATGGGCTTTAAACTTCTTGATGACACTGCGCACGGTAGACACAGGAACATTCAGGTCTTTGGAGATGGACTTGTAGCCTTGAGATTGCTCATGCTTCCTCACAATTTGGTTTCTGAAGTCCTCAGACAGTTCTTTGGTCTTCTTTCTTTTCTCCATACTCAATGTAGTACACACAAGGGCACAGGACAGAGGTTGAGTCAACTTTAATCCATGTCAACTGGCTGCAAGTGTGATTTAGTTGTTGCCAACACCTGTTAGGTGCCACAGGTAAGTTACAGGTGCTGTTAATTACACAAATTAGAGAAGCATCACATGATTTTTCTAACAGTTACAATACTTTTGTCCACCCCCTTTTTTATGTTTGGTGGAATTAGATCCAATTTGGCTTTAGGACAATTCTTTTTGTTTTTTCTTTGAAGACAAATTAAATGAAGATAATAATAGCAAAGAATTTGTGATTGCAATCATTTTCAGGAAGAAACGGAGTATTATCTGACAGAATTGCAGGGGTGTCAATACTTTTGGCCACAACTGTATATCATAATCACTGTCCCATTAGGTCTCACAATCTACGTTCCCTATCAGTATGTCTTTGGAGTGTGGGAGGAAACCAGAGAACTCATAGGAAACCCAGCAAACACAGGGAGCACATACAGTACGGACCAAAAGTTTGGACACACCTTCTCATTCAAAGAGTTTTCTGTATTTTCATGACTATGAGAATAGTAGCTTCACACTAAAGGCATCAAAACTATGAATTATCACATGTGGAATTATATACTTAACAAAAAAGTGTGAAAAAACTTTGCACATTGGAAACACTTAGAAACTACAGCAACTCGGCCACAAAGTAATGACTATAGAAAATAATACAGCAAAGTCACTGAGTGCTGCTAAGCAGAGGGTATGATAGATAGGCCAGTGTCACACTTTTGAGAGACATGCGGAAGACTCACACGGGTCACTCAATGCATCACCCAGCACATCCGCCAACGGCACGGCCGAGTATAAAATATAGGCCGGTGTCCCACTTGTGAGAGACGTGCGGAAGTCTCACACGGGTCTCTCATTGCATCACCCGGCACGGCCGCCAATGGCATGGCTGGATATAAAATATAGGCCGGTGTCCCACTTGTGTAAGACATGCAGAAGACTCACACAGGTCTCCCATCACATCACCCGGCACGGCCACCAACGGCATGGCTGGATATAAAATATAGGCCGGTGTCCCACTTGTGTGAGACATGCAGAAGACTCACACAGGTCTCCCATCACATCACCCGGCACAGCTGCCCATACCACGGATGGGTATAAAGATAGGCCGGTGTTCCACTTGTGTAAGACATGCAGAATACTCACACGGGTCTCCCATCACTTCACCCGGCATGGCCACCCACGGCACGGCCGGGAATGAAAGATAGGCCGGTGTGCCACTTGTGGGAGACATGCAGAAGACTCACACGGGTCTCTCATCGCATCACCCGGCACGGCTGCCCACGGCAAGGCTGGGTTTAAAAGGTAGGCCGGTGTCCCACTTGTGAGAGATGTGCGGAAGACTCACGTAGGTCTCCCATCACATCACCCAGCACGGCCGCCCACTCTCCAGACAGGAGCGTGCATCTGCTTAGAAGAAATACATGCAACTGACATGCTTCTGTTTGTAGAATAAATGGCCGTGCCAGATAATGCAATGAAAGACCGATGTGAGTCTCCCACATGTCTCCCACAAGTGGGACACTGGCCTTACCAACACTCTGCTGCCTCCTAACTGCAGAGCCCAGACCCCCTCTGTTATTAAGAACAGCACAAAATCTGTGTCCCTGTCCCGGCAGCTGCATGCAGCCTTACATCACCAAGCACAATGCCAAAACAAGTCATCATCGGACTTTGCAGCAGTGGAAGCATGTTATGTGGCGCAATGGATCACGCTTCCCTATCTGGAATCTGATGAATGACTTTGTCATGGAAGAACTTGACCGGCCGCACAAAGCCTTAATCTCAACAGTAATACTAAAATAATCCTTACATATAGATTGGTGGCTTTTATAGACATGACTGTTTCCTGCCTAAATCCCACCATGATGCTCTGATTGTTTTCCGTGGTTCGGTGGTCTTTTTTGTCCTCAGAAATTCTTATTATTTATGTATTTTTTTGCCCATTGGACAATTATTTGGAAACAATGACATTACAGCCCGGAGAATGAAGCACAAAGTTACCAAGTCTTCCTTCTCTAAACCCTATTACCATGTAAATGAAAGGCATCAGCTGTCACTATCAGTTTAGAGTAATGGAGGGGAAGATACAGTACTAGTCATTTGATGTATTGCTTTATAATTAGCAGGGCTGGGATTATGCCCTCACCCCTTAGGACTCAATAGTACTTTTCAGACCACAGGTTGGCTTTGTTGCTTGTCAACTTTTAATCTTTTTAATCTTCAGACTTTCAGTAAGACAATGAAGCAAATTATTGTCAATCAGTGCTGGCAGTTGTTTACGTGACCAGGGTGCTAAAATGAAGAGTTTAATTTGCTTTCCACTCTGTTTCCAGCAATAGAAGCAAAGTCATTTATAGATGTATATATCATGGGCTCTGGGAATATTCTGTTGGGGTTTAAAGAGGACCTGTCACCCCCCTGGTGCATGGCAATCTAAATGCAGCCCTGAGTGCAGCATGTCTGCTGCATTAAGGGAAGGGGTCCCCCATGTGTCTGTGTGCTGTGTACCCCAAGATAAAGCCTTAGTAAAACTCACTGTTAGAAGCCATTAGGGCATTTCCTGGTGCAAGAGCCAGCTCGATTGACGGGGCCATTCCCTCCCCCTCTGCCTCTCTGTGCTGCTTCTGCTGTCCTAGCTCTGTCCTCCTCTCTGTCACTCATCCTACTGCACACAGCATGCAAATCATTTGTCCTGACGTCAGCTCCAGATTCCTGCCCTGCTGTCTGAACAAAGCGTAAACAGCACAGCTGGAAGCGGCACAGACAGGCAGAGGGGAAGGGAATGGCCCCCGTCAATCGAGCTGGCTCCTGCTCTAGGGACTGCCCTCATGACTTCTAACAGTGAGGTTTACTAAGACTATAGCTCAGGGTACACAGCACACAGAGGCACAGGGGACCACTTGCCTGAATGCAGCAGACATGCTGCATTCAGTGCTGCATTTAGATTGCCATGCAGCAGTGGGATGACAGGTCCTCTTTAATCAGTATCTCCACCCTGTACTGAACATGTGGACAACACGGAGGCTCAGTGGATAGCACAGTAGCACTAGTCTCCTGGGCTCAAATTCCACAAAGTATAACACCTGTAAAGTTTGTATGTTCTCTCCGTGTTTATTCCTCTAGAATCCCTGGTTTCTTCCCATACTTCAAAGACATACTGATAGGGACCTTAGATTGTTCAATGGACACAGTGATGATAATTTATTCTATAGAGCTGTGGAATATGATGACGAAATATGAATACAAATTTAAGTGGAGTAACTTCAAGACTATCTATACTCTTCCTAGGAGTGGTCAACCTACAAAGATCACTCCAAGAGCAAGGTGTATAATAGTTCATGAGCTCAAAAAGGATCCCAAGATAACCTCTAAGCAACTAAAGGCCACACATTAATATTATTGATCATGAGTTCGCCATCAGGAGAACATTGAATAACAATGGTGTCCATTGCAGGATTGCAGCGAGTAAGCTACTGGTCTTAAAAAAAAACCATTGTTGTCTATCTACAGCTTTCTAATCATCACTTGTTTTTGCAAGCCAGAGAGCTATTGAATTAATGTTTTGTAACTGGATGTTTTGCAAATGGACTTGCACAGAGTGCAAAAAATGGAGCACGCCCCTGTGTCCATGAGCTAAGGGGGCTTGCCGAAAAACCTGGCTGCTCCGCCCCTTGATGTGGTTGACAGCAGAGAGAACGGGAACTGCCCACAACAAGGTGGAGGAGAAGGAGAGCCCACCGAGGAGAGGGCTGCCCAGAGAACGGAGAGTGCGATGGTGGAGAGCCGGGAAAGAGCATTGGCACCAGGGGTCGAACGGACGGAGCGGTGGCCTGAGAATCCCTACAGACCTGTTGCTGCCTGTCGACCCGGAGCTCTTAAGGGCCGAGATAGAGGAGCTGATCAAGCAACTTCTGAGGGTCCAGACCACCGCCTTCAACAAGTGGCGAAAGGACATGTTGGAGAGAGCAAAACAGCCGCCAGTCATTGGGGCAGCGATGGCTACAACAGGTACCACTGCCCCAATGACTGAGAATACCCTGATAGGGCCCTTGAAACCTCCTCCAGCCCCTAAGACCGGCCAGGTGCCTAGAGATGTGGGGTGGGACAGGAGGGAGATCCCAGAGCAACATCATCCCAATTCTAGTCTAGGGAATTTGGGCGGACCCTATTGAGAGGGAGGGCCACATCTTCTAGACAGAAGGAGGGGTTAGCAGTTAGGGAGTTAGAGAGAGGGAAAATGTTGGAGGAAGGTGTCCGGAGCAGACGCAGGACTGAAGAGTCCTAGGGGACATGGGAGTGTGGGATTCACCCATGTGCCCTGAATCTGGTCCCGACCCGAGTTGGGCGGAGGGACTGATTGCTCAAGGAGACTGGCCCCGATCTGATTTGGGTACTTCGGTTTTCCTGGTCGGAACTTGGAGTCCACTGGCTCTGCAGGAGCAGTGGCCACAAACAGTGGATAAACCACAGGACGGTTGCTGGACTAGGGCCAGGGGATGTGCCGCTGCAGTCACCCGACAAGGCTCGCAGCGATCAGCCTGGGACCCTGTTCATGAGAGCGCAGGGCAGGCGAGGTGAGAATCCAGCGCAGGAAGAGAGCAACCTGAGAAGGCCCATGAGAGCTGTCTCGGCAGAGCAATCCTAATCTCCTGGGGACTAACCTGGCTGCACTTTGGAGGAGCACAGTACCCGGCTGGGTAACCTTGCCCAATCAGCAAAGGTAAAGAACTTCACGAACTGTGTTTGACTCCCTTTTTCATGTCCTGTGGCCCTCTTCTTCACCAAAGCCCCATCCCGGCGATTCACTGTTCCATCTCCTCTGGGGCTCTGCTCCGCCTGTGGGGAGCGGTACCATTATGGCTGCCCTACCATCTGCCCCAGTGGCATGAAACTGCATCGTCGGCAATCCCTGGCTATGTACCATAGGTGGCGTCACAAATTACCCCCTGTAAATATCCCCTTTACTGCACACCCAGGGTCACAGAGCCGGGCCACCGCCACTGTGACCTCCCAAAGAACTGGCCAGTCCGGTTGCGAGTACCGCATGGCCCTGGTGGGTGTCGCATTTGTATGTTCTCCTTGTGTATCTGTGGGTTTCCTGTAGGTTCACCAGTTTCCTCCCACACTCCAAAGACATAGGGATAGGGAATATAGATTGTGAGCCCCAATGGGGACAGAGTTGCTGATGTATGTAAAGTGCTGTGGAATTAATAGCGCTATAAAAGTGAATAATATGTAATGAGCAGAGTGTCCCCGTACATCACAGCATTGCGGTGCTCTGGTAATGAAAGCAGTGAGTATGAGAGCGCTGTGATGTCGGAGAGTGATGTATGGAGAAACCCCTGCCCACTACCCAGTCACTCAGGAAGACTGGGTCCCACCTCCGCGATGCCGGGTCAACTTCCAATACCTGAGACGGATGTGACATTTGAAGCCGCTGTAGCCAATGGTCACGTGATAGGGATGAGCATCACTCGCTTGAAGAATTCACAACAGAAGGTATTTAGGAATATACTCATTTAAGTATTTTTAAGCAATGTGGTCACTATGCATTATAATGAACCACCTCTTTAAATAATAAAAAAGTGACTCCCACCCCCTCATAAGACTATGCTATCTCAATCAATGTATTGACTTGTACTGTACAATGGTTCAATGATCTCGATGTCCAGACTAAGACTATAGTGTATCTATTAGATCAAAGAATATGTTCAGTCCTTCACAAGGAAACCAGAGGATGGCACTAAAAACGTGTTTTTCAGAACATTATTTTTTTAAAATCAAGACCTTTAAGAGAACGCGGAATAATAGCGAAGGAAGAAAAAACAAAAAAATATCAAAAGTGCAACATGATGGGTAGAGCTGTGCCGGAATAGTTTGGTGTCTCGGAGAATATAAATTTGACATTTCAATGATATAATATTTACCCAAAAAAATATGAAGAAAGGCGTTTCTCTTACACTAAACTAGCGGTTCTATTGTAATAATGTGTTTCCCCGAGACTATTGTGTTACCGGTAAGATTCTATTACTTTTTCTTATTGAATTATTCCATGTCACAGTCTGAATCTTGGTAGTTATTGTTATCTCTAGTTATTGCACAATGAAGATGTAACCAAATCTTGTATTGTGTGTGAGCAATCGCGAGACAGACTGGAGAGAGCCCGAGAAAGAGGAAGAACTGTGATTTCCGTGACCTCTTCTTCCGTTTGTAGTTTAGGTAACAGCTGGAACGGCGGCTTCTTTCTGGAGATCAGACGGATCCTCCAGGACGTTACTGTAGGGGTTTCACATATAAAGTACAATAACTCCAAGGTTCTCACAGATGCCCCATTATCTGTCGTCCTATTTAAGGGAAGCATGGTATGGGGATAGGTAATATATACTGTATTATTAGCCCAAGTAGCACAAATAACACTGTGCCATTTTACTAATACCCACATAGCAAAGAATACAGTGGAATCATAAGTAAGTTTGGAACATTCGCTACTTGTAGAAATGCAGTGGTGCATTGTGGTGCAGTGGTGATGCAGCTCCTACCTGGGCCGAGCCGCGCATTGCAGTCCTGGGAGCCGGGGCGGCAGAGGAGAGGAGAGGAGGGGCGGGATCAGCCAGGGGAAGCAGGAAGCTATCCTCAGTTAACCTCCTCTCCTCTGACAGGGTCACGGGGGTCGGCTGGAGGCCCCCCTGCAGGCTTGAGGGGCCCCCTAGCCGGTCGGGGCCCTGGTGCAGCTGAACCAGCTGCACCATGGTAGGTCCACCCCTCTCTGATGGTGAGGTCAGGCTTGTGCTGCAGGTTGCCACCAGGTAACCCCTTCAAGGCATACACCAGTTCTGCAGCAGCTGACCCCAGGGGTCATTAAAGCAGGTACAAACTCAATATCAAACAAGATGGCGGGTACAGACTACACATTAGGTACTGGCTGGATGGAAGGCATTGGCTGAACTGGACGGATGGCTTGTACGTGATGGATGGCCGGTACAGGCTAGACAACAGGTACAGCCTGGATGGCAGGTAATAACTGAATTGCTGGTATGGGCTGGATGGCTGGTACAGGCTGTACTGTACAAGCTTCATGGCTAAAAATGAGGAAACACAAGTGCAAATAGGGTCTTATCCTTTTTTTTTGGAAGTTCAATGAAATCAAGGTAAGTACTCACCTGGTCAGGTTGTGGGTCCCACAACCAGTGTATGCACACAATACAGCTGCTGCTGGATCCACACTCCATAAGGTCTGTGACGGTAAGTACAAATCCATTAAAGACCAGGCTCTTTGATCCGTGCAATGCGTACTTGGAAAAGGACCTCAATAGATGAGATAGCGCCACTATTACCGTCTGATCTATTATGGTCCTTTTCCAAGTACGGCTTGCGCGGATCAAAGAGCACGGTCTTTCCTGGATTTGTACCAGCTTAATGGCTGGTTACAGACAAGTACAAGCAGGATGAAGTGTTCAGGTACACAGGACAGATTCAGGAACACAAGTGCAGGTTTGCAGGAGAGGTAAAGGTACAGGGGCAGCTAGCGTATGAACAGACAAATCGACAAAACATGAAGCTCAGTCACCTCCCTCAACCATAGGCTTGGGGGACTTTCAGATTAAACAAACTGCTCCTTTAAGAGGTGGGCAGTGAGGATACCTGCACGCTTGGCATTCTCTCAGGACACCTGTGCAGCATGTGAAGGCACTGCGAGCAGAGAGATGAGCGGAAACCGGAGCAGAAGCAACTGGGCGGCTGGGGCGGTGATGTTGGCATCCCTGTTACATGGACTGCAGGGAAGCCGGCAGCATTACATTAATACTTATTCCACTAGTGCAACTTTGGCCTTATTAGTCTCTGACTAGGACTCTTGTACAGTGGCGTAACTTCAGGCCCAGGGGCCCTGATGCGAAGGCTCCAACGGGGCCCCCAATTATTGCAAATCTTTAATAGTATTAGTCTTTTTCTATAGGCCAAATGGACTTTTGGGGCCCCCTAGGGCTCCAGGGCCCGGGTGCGATCGCAACCCCTGCACCTGTTGTAGTTACGCCCCTGCTCTTGTACCCGGACACTAGTGCAATAGAAGCCCCCTTTCTTATCCCCGTGCGTGGGATACATACCATTCTATTACTTACATAAGATGAGCAACCTTCCTAACTCCGTCCTCACATCAAGTGTATTACATGAGAGGCCGTGACATTGTTATGTTTTTAGCAGCGGATAAATGAGTGGTTTACAGTGTCGGACTGGACCTTTGCAAAGGGGACGGTAACTTTTCCCTTAGTCACTTTATAGGCTTCACTTTTGGAAAATGTGTCCAGTCTGGCCATTCATAAGTCAGTCTATAGCACACTTAAGTAAGGAGTGCAACATTTCAACAGGCTCATGCCTCGTAGTATGTTTGCTGCATCTTTCGGGCTTACCGTTCACCAGAAAATATAATATTTGAAGTAGATTTTACATTGTACTTAAATGAAATGAGTCAGTAGTATCCTCCCTCCTGAGCTGTCTGTATGGGCATGTAGGTCATAGAAAACTGAATAAAATTATGCCTTTATATCTGCAATCTGATGTCTTATTCCAGAGAAATCCACATTTTCTTAATATGTAAATGAGCAGTAAAGGTCAAACTAATATTTCCATAACAATCGTCTTCCAGAACTTATTTAAATTGAAAAGGTTCGTTACCAGGAAGAGACATGTAATGACTGACAGTCTGCTTTCCTGCTCTCATTGCAGAGCTTAATTTGATTATAACTAACATAGTACAGCAGAGCTGAAATTTGCCTTGTTGCAAACACATCTGGAGTTGTAGTTCTTGTTTCACAGTGCTGTCAGATCTGCTGCAGAGCTTTGTCTGATAACAACTTATATTTCCATCTCACGGGCAGCTAGATGGGTTGAGGAGAGTACAGCTTAGTAGGGATGAGTGAACCGGACTTTTAAGTTCAATGTTCATATTGAACACAGGCTTTACATATGCAAAACACAGGAGTGGGCATCACTGTGCTCAGGTACACTTGGTACTCAGCCCAGTGCAATTAGCATTATTGGATGTAGTGTGTACCAAAAAAATGAAAATGATACAACCACACCCTCCTTTCCACGGAAGTGTTTTACTTATGACTGACTGTACAAGGATGGAGAGCCGTACTGTCCAATCATTGACTTCCAATGAGGTTCGGGTCAAGTTTGGGACCAGAACTTTATACATAGTCCAGCTGAACCACCAGAACCTGACCTCCAAGGATCCCTTTATCTCTACATCATAGCTGACAGCACTTTGAAGAGGAGGAGCAACAACTGCAGAGGTGTTTGTAAGAAGACAAATCTAAGCTCTGCTGTACTGTGTTTGCTATAATCACACACAGTTTTGCAGTGAGATTACACACAGCTCTTTCGTCACACAGCATTTTGCTCAAAACTCGTCCAGTGTCATTGCGGCATCTGGCGCTGTTCACACTACAGATTCTGACTCTCCACACTTATGAGTTCCACAGGCAGACTCGCTTGTCGACCAGCTGTGTTCTCATTAATGATCGGGCTGGCAGGAGTTAATCTCTGTATGGCTCCTGATTACCGATTGGTACACATGTTCTGGGAGACCTATCAAAGTTGGTCCCTGCCTTTAAGATGGTGGAATCTATTTTCTCAAGCCATCTATAGCTTATGCAATGCTAGTCTATGTGCTATATCGATCCAGTTGCTGGAAATCTTTTGAAGTGCTATTTGGTGTGCTGTGAAAATCTTTTGTTGTCTGGTTATTCCCCCCTTCTCTTTATTTCCTCTTATGCACATGTTGTCTTATACCTCTGTGTGCATTGCTTTGAGTATCGTTTGATTCCCCATTATTTTATTTATGTGGGGTTATACCATTCCTGTCCCAGCCACCCCTGTGTGGGAGAGAGGTGCTATTAGACTTGGGTGGCCAGGAGCAGGGCAAGGGTGGAGGCTCAGACATCCTCACCATCAGAGGTAATAAGAGACAGTTAGATCTCCCCTAGCCTGAGGGTCTATCTAGAAGACACGATCCCCCTATCATTAATTACTACTTTGTGACATCTGCAGGAGAGCAGACTGTCAGTCATTTCATGTCTCATACTGATAATGTCCCTTTTAATTTAAAATAAGTCCTGGTGGTAGATTTTCAGGGAGCTGTGTCCTGCCAATAGAGTTTATCCAACTCATTTACATATTAAAAAATATGTGGATCGTTCTTGAATTAGGCATCTATTGTAGTATTATATTATGCAACTTTCAATGATCCATATGACTATAGATGGCTTTGGTGTCAGAAAACTGTTATAGAGGGGATGATAAATACATCCCAGAATATCCAAAACATACGCAGAGTACCGTTCTGTGGCTGCAGCTCCTCTGCAGAGCTATGTATCTCTAAAGTTGGAGTTACACGTAGCAATGTTCCAGCGACCCAACCAAATGATCGTCATCATTGGAACATCGCTATGTGATTACTGGTGAGATGCCAGACAGGCAGATCTCACCAGCGATCACCCAGCGATGCGCCGACACCCGACGGTCGCTGGGATTGGTCAGAGTGTTGGGCGCACACTGGGTGTCGCTGGCCGTTGCCCCTGTCACACATGCCGATGCATGCGTGACAGTGGCAGACCAACGATTGAAAAATGGTCCCGGACATTACGCAACAATCAGCGTGTTGATCGCTGGTCGTTGCGGCATGTCACACGCAGTGACGTCGCTGCAAAGTCACAAAAGCTGTGACGTTGCAGCGACATCGGTAGCGATTTCGCTGCGTGTTACTCGACCTTAAGATTGCAGACTACAGACAAGCCTTGTATACAATCTGAACCTGCAATTATGTTGTTCTCCATCCCTTCTGCCCCATTCTTGTATAGGAGATCATTAATTTTCCTTACATTACATATTTTATAAATTATATTATTTTTACAACACGACACGTTACAAACCTGCATTTGTGATCAATCAATTTTCATATTTCTGTATCCGATGAATTTTCAAATGAATTCCAGCAGTTTAATGGCGGGTCTCTGTAGACCGTGTACTAGACAGCAAATTAGCTGGAAGGTGTTAGCTTGTTAGTGCCACAGCAATCTAAATATTAAACATTCTATTAAAAAGCCGGGGCCAAATTACTCCTCACAGAAGGACAAATGTTTGCAGGAAACCAAATAGAAATGAAGCGAAAACCATTGTATAATTGCTTGTAGTCCCTTCGCGTGATTTCCCTATAGGAATGAAAGTTTAGAAACTTAGAAGTAATGTATCTCTTAGATTTTTCTTACTAATTAGAACCAGATAACTATAAATTGATAAACGAGCTTTTCCCTTTTGATATTTTTTATTTCATGATTCTACATTTTATTCTGTTTTCTATACTTAATTATTGGAGCAGACATCTCTCCTCAGCTACAGATAGCAGTGTAGAGTCTTTTTACGGGAGCATACCCTCAGTGAGACAGGACTTCTTGATGTTTAGGGTAATATACATGTTAATAGTTTATTGTTAGCAATTAACAAAATGCAAAGTAGGGCTTTGTTCTTCTTTAGGGTGGCTTCACACTGCGGTCAGGTCCAGTCCGCATGTCAGGTGACCGACTCTGTGACATCACTGCAGGCCCTTGCAGCCACCAGAAGGAGACTGTCGCATGGAGCCGGCGGAAGGTAAAGTATCCTCTGGGAGGATTTTTTTTTGTTTTTCACATACCGGAGGGGAAGAGGACAGGAGGGAGGATAGAGGAGAGCAGAGATAGAAGAGGGACAGGCAGGGACAGACAGGGAGTGACAGGGACTGACAGGGTTATGTACTGAGCACTGCCTCTGTTCATGCTCAGTACATAAACACGGAGCCAACATCGGATCCGAATTAGACTCGGATCCGATGTCCATAGGCTCCCATTGTGTAGCCCTACGGACCATCACTGATCCATCACTCATCCGTGGTGTCCGATTTTAGTCACGGACACCAAAATCGCAGCAGGCTCCGTGGATCCGTGACTAAATCGGAAGGCAAAAGGGACACATCCGAGCCCCTTAGGGATACATGGGAAGTCAAATCGCATCCGAGTCTATGCAATTTAACACGGATAGACTCGGATGCATCAACAAGCGCATTGTGAAGCCAGCCTAAGACAAGAAAGGGGGGTGGGAGCGCATGTGAAGGAAGTTTAAACAAGGGAAATTTGTTGGAAGGGGCCGTGTGGTCACTCCTCATAGGTGGTTGTGCACACCCTGCACTACTGCGGTGTATCACCTCAGGGTTATGCCTCCTCCTTGGAGGTGTTTGCAGGGACAGCTGGCAGTATCCACAGAGCCTGGACATCTATGCTGCGGTCATGTGACCAAACCAGAAATGCATCATCACAGGTCCTTCAGTGGTGAATGCGAGCTTCTTCCAGCAGGTCCTGTGGATTAGGAACGATGTTTGAAGATTCTCCTCCTGCCGGTATTAGCCGAAGGTATGGATAATGGAGACAGCAATTTAACAGTCTGTGGAGCGCTAGGATCAAAAAGAGTCAGGGAGATGGAAATATTTGTAAAAAGGTTTTATTAACCTCTTACAAGCCACAACGCGTTTCCGCAGCACAGCGCTGCCTTCATCAGGTGAAGCAAAAAAAAAGTTATGATTGACCGGTTGCTGTCAGGTCTCAGCTTATTGCTCTGCTGAATATATTCTTATTTTGAAGAGAAGTAAGCATCATGTGTCTTTCATCTGCTAATCTAGATTTCATTGCGTCTATAGTCTTTAATGTTGGCCATTTCTTGGTGTCCTCAATGCAGAAATACAGGCAGAAACTTATCCATCATGTAATACCATTAAGGAGGTGTCTGATTGGTTGTAGATGTATTCTGCAGCAGGACGACCCCAAACATAAAGCCAATGTCATTAAGAACAGAGACAAGTAGATCGTTCCACTGTGGGTTGACGCTTACTCGAATTTCCTGAAATTCCCAGGTTCCCACAAATTTGTATATGCTAATTTATAGGGGTCAACAAATAAAAAAATGGCCACCATATTTCACACACTAATGTCAGACATAGTCACATGTACATCCTCATAACATTGTGTAACTCTCACATGGTCCAGTACAGACAATACACCTTTTACACCTGCCCCGGGGTACCGCTCAACTTACAGGGAGTGACAACACCTGGCTGCCTCATCATCTGCCCCGGAAGTCTGGATTGCAGTGTTGGTGATATCTGGCCGAGTACCGTAGGTGGTGTCACGACAACAATCCCCGCAACCATTGAAACTACCAGGGTCACGGAGCCGGGATCTCGACCCCTGTGACTCTCCAGAAGTATCATAGCCTGGTTCCGAGTCCCCCATGGCCCTGGGGGGGGGGGGTGTATCAAACTTTGTGTCACGAGCAGGATGTACCGACCCGGTAGAACCGGGTCCCGTGCGCCTACTGGACTGTGCTACAAAGACTTTGTTGAAAACCAGAGTAATGGCAGCCGCAATAAACAGAGACCATGTGCTGGCTGTGAGGCATGCCGCAGTCCCCCATCGTGGGCCGGGCTAGCACAGAGCGGAAAAAATTGCCTACACCCCCTTTGTCCTCCGAGAGCCGGGAGGGCTGCCCAAAAGACTGGATGGCTCCACCCACTGGTGTGGCCAGCGGTGAGACAGAGAGCCATCGCCAATGGAAGGAGCATGGAGAGAAGTGCGACAGCATGTGCTGCGGGAGAAACGGGCCTGGTAAACGCCATGGAGAGAGGCAACCGGAGAGCTCTGGCGAGTGGGGTGGAAGCGGAGGACTCCCCCAGCGGTCCGGAAAGCGATCTGGACTCGGTGCCCATGGTAGACCTGGAGTTTGTGCAGAAGGAGATGAAAAAGCTGAGTCTGCAGTTGAGACAAACCCAGGCGGATGCCGTGGAGAGATGGACGGAGGCCCTGCTGAAAAAGATGTTGCAGTGATGGAAGGCGAGACCGGACTCCACAGGCAAGGAGGTGGTCAAAGAATCTATAAACTTCCATGGAAACTGAAGTAGAGAGTGGAAGTATAAATGTAAACAGTTAAGTTAATGACTAACCGTGGCCGGGACTCCGGTTTAGACAGGCGATGCTTCCTTCCTCCTTGTCACGGGTGGACCGCGCCTGCCGGTAGTGGGGCCCGGTGTAGTGCAGATCAAAAGTGTTGAAGACGTCTTGGTGGAACGGATTAAAGGTTTTTTTTTAATTTATTCGTGACGCCACCTATGAGTAGTTTCGGTAAGGACTACCGACGCTGCGGAACCTCCGGGGGATGGATAGCAGCAAGATGGAATGCTCCCCACAGGCTGATCGGTGATCCCCGGAGGCTGGAGCTGCTTAAGATGTTGTGCGGCAGCTGCGGTTACCTTGTAGTGCGGACGGACAGTTCATAAGGAAGCACGAACAAAGAAAGTCTCTGCAACGGGTCCTTACTGTAACCAGCAGGCAGTACATGGTATACAGTTCACAGGTAGTGGACCGGGTGGACTCAGCAGTGATGGTGTCCCTTAGAAATCCGCAGTGTTCCTCCATTCTAACTAAGTGATTGCCAGTGTCGCCCAGGAATACCAGATCGGGTACGGGGAGGCTGCTTCAATGCCCTATCCAAGATGTACGTTGTGGATGTTTTGGGGAGCCTTAGATCCCTCGGTGGGTACACCGCTGGTTAGACGACTGGAAGTTGGCTGGTGGTGGGGTGCTCCTGTGAAGCTGCTCCTCCACGCTTCTGGTTCGCGTAGCAGAGGTGAACTGCTCCCAGCTTCGGTACCAGTGAACCGGCTGTGAAGTTGTGGGCACGGGAGTCTTTTGGGAACCTGTGGTTACGATGCCCAATCCCGGTTGTTAAGGCCTCAGGTGCTGACACCCGACCGGTGACGGCCCGGGGGCTGCACGGGGTGCAGAGCCCCCGCTCCTCTCCAAGTTCTAGACTGCTCAGGTCAAGTTCTAGATCCCTTCTCTCTTGTTCTGACTAGACTAAGGGTCTGTTCTCCTACACACTTCCCTAGCACTCCACCCACCAGGACCTAGGATTGGCCCTCTGTTCTAGGTGATGCATGCAGGGTTGGATTTCTAAGTTAACCAGGTCACTGCTGTGTCAGAGAATATTGCAGCTGTAATACCCTCTTGTGACGCACTCGTTGCGGGGCGCCACACTCCCCCTTGGTTGAATACGCTTGTCCCCAAGCGTCACACTACCCACATTACAGAGATTTTTGTATTTTATAACAGGTATTACACTTTTATTAATGACAGGTCATTATATGGCATAAAAGTGAGGTAGATAAATAAACAGGTTAACACATTGCGCGGACTCGGCGGGCGGTCGGCTGTCCTTAGGTAAAAGCTCAGGCTGTAGCCGCCAAGTCGCGGTGTTATTTGCACACAGGAAGTAGTCTCTTAGCAGAAAAGTTCAAACAACAAGTCACTTATGGAGGGCAGTGTTCCGAACTCGTATGGCGAACCACCCGTCACAGCATACATGTCGCTCATAGGTTACAATGTCCCCTCTATACAAGTCTCGGTTTGGATGCCCTCGCGGTAGGTGCGATTCCACATCACGACGCCCCACAAATACTTCGGTACTCACACCCTCCTCCCTTACGAATCCCCACCCGGTGGATAAGTTGAAGGTGCTTACCTGCCCGGTTTTACGGAATTGTTCTGGCAATGGAGATTGGCGGCGGGCTTCAGCGCGGGCCTGCATATTGGCGTGCAGCCGAGTGTGCCACTCCTCCCTTCGGATACAACGTACCTCTTCGTCGGAGTGGTGCGGCGTGTGGATACAGTCACTACGGCGTGATGGTTGTTGAACCGCTTGAGTTTGGAGGGCAGTCTGTAGGAAAGCCCGGTTCAACGGAACCGGAGAAGATGTTGTTGCGGCGGCACCCGACCAGTGTACCCGAGCAGATCGCCCGGCAGAAGGATTCTTGGTGTCTCCCCAGGCGAACCCGGTGTAGAGGTCCTCAGCTGGGCTGTAGATCTCGTCGTCATCATCCTCGATCTCTCCTTCGATGACTACGTCGGGCTGCTCGGCTGACGGAGATGATGGAACGGAATCCTCTGGGTCGATGGGTGGCTGTGCTGCGAAGTTCTCCTCAGGGTCGTTGTGCAGGACTTCCAGGCTGCCTGCCTCTTCTTCTGTAGCAGCGGGAAGTGGCGTTTCGATCCCGGTCACCAGGTAGGCCTCGGTATTTGCAGAGGAGGCCTCCGGTTCAGGGGAGAAACAGGCGACAGTCTCAGTAGTGTGGAAACTAGTCGCGGGTTCCGCAGGTGGAACCAGGTATGTGTCGGCTTCTTCTGTGGAGCATATTGGAAGCTCCGGCTCAGGAACGGGGTCGGCTGCGGTTTCAACCACTGCAACGGGTCGAGCCGTGGCCCTCACAGGAATGATACAGTCTATGGGCTCCGGTGACGAAGCAGGACAGGTGGTGGGCGACGGTGAGGCGGTTGAGAAGCTGGCGATGTCGTCTGGGCCTGGAGAAGCTGTACCCGGTCGGCTCTGCTGCATCGCATGATGGAGTCTTCTGCCTAGGGTCGCACTCCAGCTGCGAATCGTCCACTCCACAGTCTCAAGTAACCGCACCCGGAGGTCTTGTAGAGCCTCTAGCCAAAAGTCGGGGCTGCCGTCTATGGTAAGGGCAGGACCTGGTTGGCCTATGGCTGCTCTGGCCTCCGCCTCGACCTCCCGCATTAGGTCTTGGAGTCTCATGCTGGCCATTCTCTTCTTCGGAGGGAAACCACACCCGTTCAACCGGTAAGCGTTCTGGTAGAGCTGGTGAAGAAGGTCTGTGACACTCCCATTTCCTCTGGGCTTTTGTAGTCCAATGGTGGGAAAAGTCTTTGGGGTCCGCCCCCATGGTTGATTCGAGCAATCAGGGCGGACAAAGAGTTTGGCGCCTTTTGTCTTTAGCCCTCCCACGATGAGGGGGGGGTTGACTCACTCCTGGGCTTGCACGTGGCGGATTCTTGTGGCGGGAACGCCATCTTGGGCGCCATCTTGGCCCACGGTGAAAAGGCGGGAAAGTTCTTTTTGGGACGAACAAAGTCCAAATTGTAGACAATAAAGTCATTTTTAAGCACATTATACCCATTGGATAACGGGCCTGCTCGTATCCTGTTCGTGACGCCATTTTCTGACTCACTGTGGCCGGGACTCCGGTTTAGACAGGCGATGCTTCCTTCCTCCTTGTCACGGGTGGACCGCGCCTGCCGGTAGTGGGGCCCGGTGTAGTGCAGATCAAAAGTGTTGAAGACGTCTTGGTGGAACAGATTAAAAGGTTTTGTTTTTATTTATTCGTGACGCCACCTATGAGTAGTTTCGGTAAGGACTACCGACGCTGCGGAACCTCCGGGGATGGATAGCAGCAAGATGGAACGCTCCCCACAGGCTGAGCGATGATTCCCGGAGGCTGGAGCTGCTTAAGATGTTGTGCGGCAGCTGCGATTACCTTGTAGTGCGGACGGACAGTTCATAAGGAAGCACGGACACAGAAAGTCTCTGCAACGGGTCTTTACTGTAACCAGCAGGCAGTACATGGTATACAGTTCACAGGTAGTGGACCGGGTGGACTCAGCAGTGATGGTGTCCCTTAGAAATCCGCAGTGTTCCTCCATTCTAACTAAGTGATTGCCAGTGTCGCCCAGGAATACCAGATCGGGTACGGGGAGGCTGCTTCAATGCCCTATCCAAGATGTACGTTGTGGATGTTTTGGGGAGCCTTGGATCCCTCAGTGGGTACACCGCTGGTTAGACGACTGGAAGTTGGCTGGTGGTGGGGTGCTCCTGTAAAGCTGCTCCTCCACGCTTCTGGTTCGCGTAGCAGAGGTGAACTGCTGCCAGCTTCGGTACCAGTGAACCGGCTGTGAAGTTGTGGGCACGGGAGTCTTTTGGGAACCCGTGGTTACGATGCCCAATCCCGGTTGTTAAGGCCTCAGGTGCTGACACCCGACTGGTGACGGCCCGGGGGCTGCACGGGGTGCGGAGCCCCCGCTCCTCTCCAAGTTCTAGACTGCTCAGGTCAAGTTCTAGATCCCTTCTCCTAATGACTAAGTGTCTGTTCTCCTACACACTTCCCTAGCACTCCGCCCACCAGGACCTAGGATTGGCCCTCTGTTCTAGGTGATGCATGCAGGGTTGGATTTCTAAGTTAACCAGGTCACTGCTGTGTCAGAGAATATTGCGGCTGAAATACCCTCTTGTGACGCACTCGTTGCGGGGCGCCACATTAACCTGGTTAAGTGTGAAGTCTAGTTCGAGTGTATGATGTGCCTTAGCAGTTAATTATAGTGAGTGCATGTAAATTTGAGAACACTGTGGTCATGGACAGCAAATGGCCAGAACTTTTCTGGTATATAGTTAGCACATAATCTGCTCCTTGCTGGTTTTGAAACCAACATTTGAAACTTTGCACATTTAAAACCTTGACCACAGAACAAAAACCTGTTTAGCGTGGCAGAACCGTGGTCCAGCGAGGTGACCAGCAATGTCCTGTAGTCTGCCCAGGACCTACGTTGGGGGTTTATTAAACGGGTCCCCCATACAGCACCAAGGGACAGTGAGAAGGACATCCGGGCAGGGACCTCACTGCACCCTGCTAACTGGAACTAGAAGTTTTATTAGAATAATGTTTTTATTAGAAGAGTGTTTTATATGCAATGTTAAGAAGAAAGAGTACCTCCCATAAAGGGAAGCAAAAGTTATCTGTTTAACTCTTTTACCTGTTTGAAATGCATTTCAGAACAATATTGTAACATCTTTTACCAAGGTCCAGCCTGAGGATGTGTTGTGTTTTACAAGGGGGGTATGTGGCGCCCCTGAGGGTCCAGTTGCCACAGGGGTACTGCACCTTATCCAAAGGTACCCCCAACCCAAGGTAAGGAGGGGACACTACTTGGAACACACACACCTGCATCCAACATCACACCAGTCCAGGCTTAGTTACTGTATAGCAAAATAAAATGATTATTTTGCACATAAAACCATTTCACATCATATCCTGAACACTAAAGTTCTGCAATACAAATTAACTAAATGATTACCCAAGTAATGATAGTAGAAAATGGCGCACACTGGGACATGACTGTCAGTGAAGCAGCAGCCACATAAACCCCTAAGATTCCTCTTTCCTATACTTTTAACAACCTGTCACATTGTATACAGCAGGAGCATGTGTCGAGCCCAGGCTTTGGGGTACTCGGGTGGCTCTGAGGGGGCAACTGTGTCACGGGAAGCGGTGGCTGCGCCTGATCCCGTGTCCTGGGCCTATCTTCCAAAAAAGGAGTTATATTTACAAGGGATAATATACAGTTTTTCGCGGCTGCACCTGCCGCAAGTGCCGAAACCGCACTTGCCGCACCTGCCGCAAGCCCCATAGGCATTGCATGAGGATTGCCGCAGGTGAACCGCAAGTGCGACCGTTATGCGGTAACTGCGGCAGTTGCATTTTTTTACCACAACTGCCGCGATCAGCGATTACCACTGATGTGAAAAGGCCCTCAGTTATAACAAAATAGAATCATTATTTTGCAGATAAAAGTCACAAAGTAATTAGGGGCGTGGCTTTAAAGTGGTGTGGCCATGAACACGCCATGGCAAAAAATGGGGAATGGTTACAAAGGGGCAGAGCTTTGAAGGGGCGGAGCTATGTGTCCACATACAGTCAATAGTCCTTGTTTTGGTGAATAACTGTAAGGTAGGGGTTTAAAATTGTCCCCCCAAAATATAGTGATAGACGTTCCCTGAGTCAAATGGGGCGTGTGCACACTTTGTGATTGTAGATGCAACAGTGCGAGTTCCTTTAGTGGACATACACACACACACACACACGTATACTCAGCTTGATATATTAGATTCTATATATTTATTTAGTATTGCAGTCCACATTTTGTATATCCACTGCCTGTATACACGTTAGCGCTTGCAGAGTGCGGCTGTATTCTTTGGGTTGCCTATCTGTTATCACCCAGCGTTCTCTGAAAAAGATACATTTATTACAGATTTTAGTACTTTGCCAGAAGACAATTTACGATCTGATATTTCATGACATTTTGTTCCTGTTCATTTTATATATATTTGTATATATCATTTTAATTTCGGAATGTCAACACATTGAAATAAAATCTGTTTGGTGCAGAGATATGAACACATTATGCCTTGTCCAGGACTCGAAGTGTAAATGACAAGCCATGCCAGGTCTATGGGGTGTTCAGATGGCACAAATAACGGTAATCCTATCATCTAAAGGCCAGTGCGTCAGATGGATTGTACAAATAATGTAAGATACTGCTGCTACTCGCTGCAATGAATGTTGAATGATATAGATCTAGTCTGTAGAAAGGACACTACTGTGCAAAAATAAAAGGCCTAGTACAGGTAGGTCTGTCTGATTGCACTGGATTTAGCAAGTTACCACTTCAGAGGCTCATTTTATAATATAGACAAATATTCTCTTAGTGCATGTATTTGTTGCTTGCACCTTTACATTTACAGCAGGTGATGACGGTCATTATTTAATATATAGTATGACTATTTTTGACCGAGCTCCCTCCCCCAGCTCCGTAGCCTCGCCCATCCCTCCATCTTGCTGTAGCCCAGGCCCAGAGACAAACCAAATCAGCAGGTTTTAATTGCAGTTCACAGGCATAAAAACCCATAGTAGCAATGGTATACTGCATGTAGTGACATAACGTTAAGACCTGATAAATGAGAGCACCTTGTCGCGGTTACCGGGCTCTTCCGCAGTGGCCATTGTTGAATCATGTAGCAATTTCAGATATCCAGTGGTATTGAGGTCTCCATTGATGAAGAATGGCCCCACTATCTTTATACCCCATATACCACACCATACCATCAATGTCTGTGTTCCAGCAGTCTTGGAGGGATCTATCCACTGTGGGTTAGTGTCAGATCAATAGCGCTGGTTTTCTTTGTTAACTTCATCCTTCACAAAAAAGTCTCATCCCTCATCTGAAGGCGATTGTCTATGCTGTGAAGATACGAGATGTGCAGCATCTGACACAACGGATACTGGGAGCCTGTGCAGCATTTCGTCTGCGGTGTTGCAATCAGTGTAGTGGGAGAAGAAGGCTACATTGACGATCCAACACAATGGGCAGCACTGTGAACACATTTTATAAGTGGTCATAAACTTGTAAATAACTCATGAAAGAATAAAGTTACGTTATAGCCAAGCTCACCATTGCTTTTCTTATTAAATGCTCAATAGGTTTGATGTGTCACATGACCTTCTTCACATTAGAAAAATAAAGTTGGATACAAAATTGCCGACTTCAAAATGGCCGCCATGGTCACCACCCAGCTGGAAAACTTTCCTCCTCCCATATACTAATGTAGCACAAACAGGAAGTTGATATCACCGACCATTCCCATCTTATTTAGGTGCATCCATATAAATGTCTCACCCTGTAAATCTGATACATCAATCCAATTGGACATAAAGCGAACCTGTCACCCCCCCCCGGACATCAAAAGCTAAAATAGCCACCTTCTGCAGCACTAAGGCTGCATTCAGAGAAGGTGTCTATAGCCTTTTGATGCCCTTTATACTATGAAATATGTAGTTAGGTAAATTCTCACACTTAAGAAGACCGGTGACCGGGAGGCGGGGTTTCGCGCTCCTCCGACCTGCCCCCTGTTGTCAATCATCCTGATTGCCTGCTACTGTCTCCCCTCACAGTGTAACATGAACGCGCGCCTCCGTTCTCCTGTATGGCGCCGCGCATATACAAGATTATCTCAGCACAGGAGATGTGGTATGATCAGACCATGTCCCTGTATGGTCAGACACAGCCATTACACAGTACATAGCATATATATAACATTTCCCTAATGTCTACTATACATCTACTTCCTTTTCAAATGTGATTTTATTTTGTTAGGATGTTAGAAGGGTTCAAATTTTAGCTGCAATTTGTAACTTTTTCAAGAAATTAACAAAACCTGTTTTTCTTTAGGGAACAATTCAGATTTAAATGGCCTGATTTAAAGCATGCTGATACTCCATATACAGTGCCTTGTGAAAGTATTCAGCCCCCTATATACAGCGCCTTGTGTAAGTATTCGGCCCCCTATATACAGTGCCTTGTGAAAGTATTCAGCCCCCTATATACAGTGCCTTGTGAAAGTATTCAGCCCCCTATATACAGCGCCTTGTGTAAGTATTCGGCCCCCTATATACAGTGCCTTGTGAAAGTATTCAGCCCCCTATATACAGTGCCTTGTGAAAGTATTCAGCCCCCTATATACAGCGCCTTGTGTAAGTATTCGGCCCCCTATATACAGTGCCTTGTGAAAGTATTCAGCCCCCTATATACAGTGCCTTGTGAAAGTATTCAGCCCCTTCAACTTTTCATCTTTTTGCCACATTTCAGGCTTCAAACATAAAGGTATAAATTTAAATTTTTTGGTGAAGAATCAACAAGTGGGACACAATCGTGAGGGGGAACCAAATTTATTGCATATTTTAAACAAATAAAAAACTGAGGCGTGGGGCGTGCAATATTATTCGGCCCCTTTACTTTCAGTGCAGCAAACTCCCTCCAGAAGTCCAGTGCTGATCTCTGAATGATCCAATGTTGTCCTAACTGACTAGTAATGATAAATAGAATCCACCTGTGTGTAATCAAGTCTCCGTATAAATGCACCTGCTCTGTGATAGGCTCAGGGTTCTGTTTCCAGTGCAGAGAGCATCATGAAGACCAAGGAACACACCAGGCAGGTCCGAGATACTGTTGTGGAGAAGTTTAAAGCTGGATTTGGATACAAAAAGATTTCCCAAGTTTTAAACATCTCAAGGAGCCACTGTGCAAGTGATCATTGAAATGGAAGGAGGATCAGACCACTTCAAATCTACCAAGACCCGGCCGTCCCTCTAAACTTTCATCTCGAACAAGGAGAAGACTGATCAGAGATGCAGCCGAAAGGCCCATGATCACTGTGGATGAACTGCAGAGATCTACAGCTGAGGTGGGAGAGTCTGTCCATAGGACAACAATCAGTCGTACACTGCACAAATCTGGCCTTTATGGAGGAGTGGCAAGAAGAAGCCATTTCTCAAAGATATCTGTGGTGCCCCTATGGCTAGGCGCCACAGGGAGGTACTGCAACCTGAATAGCAGGTGTAGTGCCTCCGTAGCTGTGGGTTTGGGGTATAACTTATGGAGTCTGTACTAACACACAACACTAGGCCCCTTAGGGTAGTGGGACTGTGTATTCAGTAAGTCCCAGGGGTTGAGCCTAGGTTAGAGTGGGAAAACCAGGAGCAAGTGAGAATTCTAGTCAGAAGAAGAGACAGTGCTGGGAAGGCAGCCTGAGAGGATGTGCCTGACAGGGCTGCTGACAGGAGGGCACCTCTCTTCAAGACGGGGACCCAGAACAAGGGGAGATGATCCAGGACCGGTTGGAGCCGGCTGAAACCCGTCTGGGGTCAACACCAGCAACACGGAAGCCGAGGCAGTCAGTAGTCTATCCCTGACTGTAAACCTCCTCCTCAGTCCCATAGTCAGCCCAAGACACCGATAGGTACTGGCCCGGATTCCTGTGGCGCAAGGGTTCAAGTCTCACCGCTCCCGTCCGTACTGGTAAAGGGACATACCACACCTATCTGTAACAGGCCAGGGGATTGGTGAGGAATCTCTGCCTAAGGGTGGGAAAGAGAGAGTAGAAAAGGTCTTAGACCCCAAAAGCCACAAGGAAGGAAACATCCACAGACTCCATGAGGGCACCCTGAACCTGCAGCTTCCTCCCTATTATACTGAACTGTACTGTGTACTATACCATCTGCCGATATCAGTAAAAGACGTTGGAGTTGAATCGGTGTCTGTCCTTCTTTTTCCGCCAGCACCCGAAGGCCTCAGCATCATCATAGGGGTAAGAACAACTACTCCCCTCATCCATCATTGCTACCCTGAGGTAAACTCCACCTGTGGGGAGCTGCACTACACTAAGCTGCATCCCATCACTTCAGTGGCCGGCCTGCAGCGCTGGTATCATCGTTACCAGGATCCACAGGTGGCGTCATGACCTTTCCCTAAATCCCCCTTCCCTTCCAAACAATGAGAACCAGGGCACGGAATCGGGAAATCGACCACCCGTGATTCCCAATCACAGCCATGAACTCATCCCAGTACCTGAGTACCCCTCTCTCTGTGCTCATCATATCCATAAAACGTCTGGTTTGAAGTTTGCCACAACCCACCTGGGAGACACCAAACATGTGGAATAAGGGGCTCTGCTCAGAGGAAACCAAAATCGAACTTTTTGGCCACAATGCAAAACGATATGTTTGGAGTAAAAGCAACAAAGCTCATCACCCTGAAAACACCATCCCCACTGTCACACATGGTGGTGGCAGTATCATGGTTTGGGCTTTTCTTCAGCAGGGAGAGGGAAGATGGTTAAAACTGATGGGAAGATGGACGGAGCCAAATACAGGACCATTCTGGAAGAAAACCTGCTGGAGTCTGCAAAAGACCTGAGACTGGGACAGAGATTTATCTTCCAACAAGACAATGATCCCAAGCATAAAGCAAAATCTACAATGGAAAGGTTCAAAAGTAACCGTATCCAGGTGTTAGAATGGCCAAGTCACATCCAGACCTGAATCCAATGGAGAATCTGTGGAAAGAGCTGAAAACTGCTGATCACAAACGCCTCAATCCAACCTCACTGAGCTCCAGCTGTTCTGCAAGGAAGAATGGGCAAGAATTTCAGTCTACGCTAAATGCGTACTGTACCCGTCTCTGTCAATGGTGCTGGTCGCTTCAGTATTAATAAATATGGCCAGCGCACATTGAAACTCCGGTGCGCTGGCTCTACTTATTAATGCTGAAGTGATCAGCACCATTGACAGAGACGGGTACAGTACGCATTTAGCGTTAGTACCTGGTACAGCTCCCTATTCAGGAAGGTGTTTAGCAATTGTTCACGGCGCACTGTCAAATGACAGGAGCCGCCGGCTTTTTATGAATGAATGTAGTAGAGCCGACTGTGTGCGGCTTCTGATACCTGAATGATTTAACCCCTGCCCTGCCAAAGTAATGGGCTACATGGCTCCAGGGGAGTGTAGGCACTCTCTGGGACCATGTGGCACAATAACATTAACCCCTACTTCACCGGCTTCATACCTGCTCCTGCAGCACTATGCCGACATGTAGTATAGAGTTGCAGGAGCGGCTTTACATGTAAAATCAGCCACGGACATTTAATTAAAAACTTTCATATTGAATTAGACAAAGAATAAGGTGCCAGTGCTGCTGTCACATTATTGTAACGGCATTGTTCAGCATCGGATGGAAAAATCTCCCTCCTATACTGGCGCGCTGCCAAAATGGATATCCTTACCGATATCCTTGTGTGTGACGACGCATGAACATATAATGCATATAATCCTAAAAGCACCAACTGTCATCTCCTATCTCATTAAAGGGAACCTGTTACTCCCTTTGGGCATTTGAAACTGTACCCACCAGCATTAACATAATGTAAATGAGGTTCTTCTAACCCCTCTATGTGCCCAGACGTCCCCCTTATACCCAGGAAATCAACATTGATTCTGTTCCACACAACATCCTAAAAGGTCCGGGAGGCCTGCTGTGTGGTCCTGGTGCGTTAGGTCCTCGCCACCCCCTTGGCTGCAAAACCCACCCTGCATGTTCAAAATGGCCACGCCCTCCTTTGACCAGGCGCTGATTGACAGGCGCACTTGCACCTGCGCAGTGGAGCGTGTCACTGCACTCCATTGAAGATAATGCCAAAGTCTCGCAAGACTTCATAAATCTCACGAGACTTCACAAACCTCACGGGACATCAGCATTATCTTCAATGGATATACGAAATAGTATATCCAGTCGTTTATTACTGAGAATAAGGTGGAGAACTAACAACCAACATTCGGTGATTAACAGGCCTCAGAGGTCACTGCACACAGTTGGAAGTTCTGGCCTATAATGAAGAGGACTAGGCTTTGAGTGTTGGGGCGGCTGGAGTGGGTCAGCAATGGGGTGAGTGTTGAACATGGTGCTGAAAGTAGTCAATTTATGGCGCATCACTAAAGGAGTAGTTGGCCGTGCTCTTTATGAGCTCCATTGTGCGTCCAACCCTCTATTGGTTTCTACAAAAATGCAGATACATTCCTCAGAGGTGTGGCTGATAAAGAAACTCATTGCATAAATTGAAACCCTGGTATCATGAAAGTAAAGGGCTGTTCCCACTTATGTTATAGGTGTCACAGTGCCTGCCCTCCGCTTAGCTAAAGCTGGCTTCATACCACGGTGTGATCCGGTCTGGGGCTGTCCGGGATGACCCTGACAGCCCCGGACCGGATCAGCACACAGATCCCGAGGGCCAAATGTGCCCTCCAGTCCTGTGTGCAGCCGGATGGCTGTAATTGCAGCCGCAGCTGCTGATTTTTCAAGACCACGGCTAGCATGGAGCACCGGCGTGCAGCCGCCAGTATCCAGTTCCCGGATCCTCCCGGGAAGATCCGGGCGAATCCGAGATCCGGCAAATTGGGGAGATTTTTCTCCCCAGACAAAAAAATGATGCAGCATCATTTTTGTGTCTGGAGAGAATAATCCGTATTCTCCCGGATTCCACCGCAGTGATGAAACCGGATGGCAGAGAGCTGCCATCCAGCTCCATCCGGTACCATAGGCTACTATAGGGCCAAAACCCGGTCCGGGGCTGTCTGGTTTACACTGGACAGCCCCGAACCGGATCACACCGTGGTGTGAAGCCAGCCTAAGGGCCGCTTCACACTGCAGCGTGATCCGGTCCGGGGCTGTCCGGGAGGACCCTGACAGCTGCGGACCGGGTCAGCACACAGGACTGGGGGGCTAATATGCCCTCCGGTCCTGTGTGCAGCGCATGCAGCTGCAGCCGCTGACAGGTCTTATCAGCAGCGGGAACTGCGTGTGGCTGCACACAGGACCGGAGGGCATATTAGCCCCCCAGTCCTGTGTGCTGACCCGGTCCGCGGCTGTCAGGGTCCTCCCGGACAGAACCTGACCGGATCACGCCGCAGTGTGAAGCGGCCCTAAGCGCTTTCTTAAAAGGCGCATTGCTGCAGGTGCATTCAGTTATCTGTGTAATATTCAGCAATTTTCTCCTTTTTCCTGTGCTGAGATTCCCTTTCCTTTATGCAGGTGAACCAATTCCTCATCTGAATCTCTGATTTAATATTCAATGTCCGCTGCCCACGAAACATGAGTGAAATCTGTTTTATATTTGGCTTTTATTAAATACAGCTAAATACAAGCACTTTTATAAGCGGCACTGGAATAATATTCCAGCCTGGCTGAGATGTTGGTCTATGAGCCTTGGTGAAAGTGCTTCAATTATGCAAGAAAGTGACTTGTAATGATTTAACATCTGCAGAGGTCGGATTTGTGAAAGGTTGAAGTCTGCCAAGACGCAGTCCTAATGCCAGCAATAAATTGACAAAATCACCTGTGCTAAAAAAGAAGGTAGTAAGATTAAATCAAGGCAGAAATTACAATTAATGATACCGAAAATATCCTCGCTTCTCTGCTTTACGCTCAATTTTATGTGTCTTTTTCCTCATTATCCTATGCAGAACATAGCACGTGCAGAGAAGTGAAGGAATATTAATACTCCAGGCTCCAGTTCACATCATCCTTTTTTCTGGAATTTACATGAATGGTCTATAGTTAAGGATCCCCACTAATCAGTTGTTTACCGGAGGAGAGCCAGACCCCCCTAACTGCAAAAATCTACTATATAATTGCCTAATCGTCTCTGTCTGAGGACAAAATCACATGCCAGCACTCATTGGTTGCCACCAGCGGCGGCGACCAATGAGCACCGCATATGCAAAAGAGCCGCGCAGCCCCCCAGCTCCTCCTGGCGCCAGCTCCTGCTGCCCTGCCCACACTCCCAGGTCCTGGGAGCTACAAGACGCATCAGAGGTGGAGCGAGTCGGCGGATGGGTGAGTATCCTCACTGCGGGGGGCCAGGAGGAGCGATGGAGGGGCCAGGAGGAGCGATGGAGGGGCCAGGAGGAGCGATGGAGGGGCCAGGAGGAGCGATGGTGGGGACAGGAGGAGCGATGGAGGGGACTGGAGGAGCGATGGAGGGGACAGGAGGAGCGATGGTGGGGCCATGAAGGAACGATGAAGGGGACAGGAGGAGCAATGGAGGGGCCAGGAGGAGCGATGGAGGGGCCAGGAGAAGCGATGGAGGGGACAGGGGAGTGATGGAGGGGACATGAAGAGCAGGGGGACAGGTGGAGCGGGACAGGAAGAGAGACAGAAGAGCGGGAACAGGAGGAGCGGGGACAGGAGGAGAGATGGAGGAGCGGTGACAGGAGGAGGGACAGAGGAGCGGGAACAGGAGGAGTGGGGACAGGAGGAGAAGCAGAGGAGTGGGGACATGAAAAGCGGTGACAGGAGAAGTGGGGACAGAAGGAGCGGTGACAGGAGGAGAGATGGAGGATCGGGACAAGAGGAGCAGTGACAGGAGGAGAAACAGAGGAGTGGGGACAGGAGAAGCGATGACAGGAGGAGAGTTGGAGGAGCAGGGACACGAGGAGCGGTGACAGGAGGAGCGATAACAGGAGGAGACACAGAGGAGCGGTGACAGGAGGAGAGATGAAGGAGCGGGGACACAAGGAGAAGTGACAGGAGGAGTGGGGATACGAGGAGCGGTGACAGGAGGAGCGATGACAGGAGGATAGATGGAGAAGCGGAGACAGGAGGAGAGACAGAGGAGCGGGGACAGGAGGAGAGACGGAGGAGCGGTGACAGGAGGAGCGGTGACAGGAGGAGAGATGGAGGAGCGGTGACAGGAGGAGAGACAGAGGAGCGGGGACAGGAGGAGAGATGGAGAAGCGGTGACAGGAGGAGAGATGGAGGAGCGGTGACAGGAGGAGAGATGGAGGAGCGGTGACAGGAGGAGCGGTGACAGGAGGAGAGACAGAGGAGCGGGGACCGGAGGAGTGGTAACAAGAGGAGAGATGGAGGAGCGATGACAGGAGGAGTGGGGACAGGAGGAGCAGGGACAGTAGGAAAGACAGAGGAGCGGGGACAGGAGGAGCGGTGTAGTTCACTCACGTTCTGTCAGTCACAGCATGTCAACTACATACATATTCTAGAATACCCGATGCGTTAGAATCGGGCCACCATCTAGTATCTAAATAAATGTGTCTGAAAGTTCAGCTTATCCACATCAGTATGGATGTTATTGTGTCAATGTCATGATGGAGCAAGGGGATGCATGCCAAGCTGAAACAACTAAAGGGGTACACCAGGGAACATGTAAAAGGAAGCCCTGGCGATTGGGAGAGGGTCACCACCTAACTTACCTGTGGCTGATCCCTGAGCTCACTAATGTCCCTAGATGGGTCCTTCCGTGCCCAATCGCATGTCTTGGCCCTGGCTGACCCTTGACTTGTCAGTCTAGTGAGCAGGCCAGGAAGACACTAGTCTTACTACTAATATAAAGATAACACAGGGAAGGAGGGTCAAGCAAGGGGAACAGATAAAACAAAAAGAACTCCAATTCTTCTCCAGAGAGTCAATCCACTGCATCCATTGGAATGGAAACCACAGCTGTCTCAAGAGACAACTCAATCACTGGTCAGCATAGTATGAACTATAGCTGGCATAGGAGAGAGTAAGGAGTGTGTTTATATAGCAGAAGGCAGTGGCTGCAGCTGAGATAGCAGCTACATGTTAATTATAGTGGGCTAGAAAGAAACCTTAACCCCATCAGCACCGAATGGAATAAACACCTATTCAAGATAAATGACGAGCGAATACTAAAGAGGATCTGTGGTCAACTAAATGATGTAACCTTCTGATCCCATATACCCCATGAGATCACATCATTTCTCAACACAGTTATGACAGTGAGGTGTTGAAGTACAGAATGACCCCCACCAATACAAAATGAATGGCCTATTCAAGTATATGCCATTAATATGAAATCCTTGAAAGTCCTTAAAGGGATCCTGACCCCCCCCAGGGCATTTTAAACTATGCCCACCAGCATTTACATGATGTAAATGGGGTTCTAGTAACCCCTATATGTGCCCAGACTGGCCATTCATACCTGAAATATAAACTTATATTCTTTCCAGAGCTGGTCTCCTATTTAGACCGGTAGTATGTTGTTTAGCCCAGGTGGATGGTTTTCTCGCCCCTCCAGGTGGCTACACCCGCCCCTTAGTTTTCAAATTTCCTGCCCCTCCTCTGGCTAGTGCGGTGAGTGACAGCTGCTCTCGCGCCGGCACAGTGGAGCGGGCCACCGCAGTGCATAGAATAGGCAAGACTTCACAAATCTCACAAGACGTCGGCATAGACAGGGACACCTGCGCCTGCGCAGTCCGTGCATATTGCCGACGTCTTGCGAGATTTGTGAAGTCTCGCGAGACATCGGTCTGTTCAATGCACCACGGTGGCCCGCTGTACTGCGCCGATGCGAGTGCGGCTGTCATTCACCGCTCCGGCCAGGGGCGGGAAATTTAAAAACTAAAGGGCGGGTTTAGCAGCCAGGAGGGGCGGTGAGAAAACCATCCATCTGGTCTAAATAACATCCTACCGGTCTAAATAGGAGACCAGGTCTGGAAAGAATATAAGTTTATATTTCAGGTATGAATGGCCAGTCTGGGCCCATACAGGGGCTACTAGAATCCCATTTACATCATGTAAATGCTGGTGGGCATGGCTTAAAATGCCGGGTGAGGGGGGGGGTGACAGGTTCCCATTAAAGTAAATTCTTTAGTTTAGAATGTTCAACAGATGGCAACAATTCCAGGTAAACATTACCATATAAATCAACCTTCATTCTATATAGAGAAGACAATGGATATTAATTAGTGTTGGAGGGAAAGATGAGGAATCGAGGGGAAGGAAGGAGAGGAAAAGGTCCTGGCAAGCATATGAACACTATGATAAAGTAAATATATATCTACTAGATGGTGGCCCGATTCTAAAGAATCGGGTAGTCTAGAATCCATATATAGTTTATTTACTAATAGTTACGGGAGTGCGGTGAAATGAATTGTGTGTATACAGGCGGCTCTGTGGGTAGCAGAGTATATGGTGGCTCAGTGGTTAGCAGTGAGTGCGGTGGCTCAGTGGTTAGCAGTGAGTGCGGTGGCTCAGTGGTTAGCAGTGAGTGCGGTGGCTCAGTGGTTAGCAGTGAGTGCGGTGGCTCAGTGGTTAGCAGTGAGTGCGGTGGCTCAGTGGTTAGCAGTGAGTGCGGTGGCTCAGTGGTTAGCAGTGAGTGCGGTGGCTCAGTGGTTAGCAGTGAGTGCGGTGAGATTGGTCAGCGCAGCGGCGTGGGCAGAGTGGTCAGCGCAGCGGCGTGGCAGAGTGGTCAGCGCAGCGGCGTGGGCAGAGGAGAGGGGGCAGAGGCGGCTGGGCAGAGGCGGCTGTGCAGAGGACAGGGGGCAGAGGCGGCTGGGCAGAGGACAGGGGGCAGAGGCGGCTGGGCAGAGGACAGGGGGCAGAGGCGGCTGGGCAGAGGACAGGGGCAGAGGAGGCAGAGGCGGCTGGGCAGAGGCGGCTGGGCAGAGGACAGGGGGCAGAGAGAGCGGTGGGCAGAGGGCAGAGGCGGGCTGGGCCAGAGGACAGGGGGCAGAGGCGGCTGGGCAAGGACAGGGGGCAGAGGCGGCTGGGCAGAGGACAGGGGGCAGAGGACAGGGGGCAGAGGACAGGGGGCAGAGGACAGGCAGAGGACAGGGGGCAGAGGACAGGGGGCAGAGGAACAGGGGGCAGAGGAGAGGGGGCAGAGGACGCAGAGGACAGGGGGCAGAGGACCAAGAGGACAGGCGGGCAGAGGACAGGGGCAGAGGACGCAAGGACAGGGGGCAGAGGACGCAGAGGACGGGCAGAGGACAGGGAGAGGACAGGGGGCAGAGGACAGGGCAGAGGACAGGGGGCAGAGGACAGGGGGCAGAGGAAGGGGGCAGAGGACGCAGAGGACAGGGGGCAGAGGACGCAGAGGACAGGGGGCAGAGGACGCAAGGACAGGGGGCAGAGGACGCAGAGGACAGGGGGCAGAGGACGCAGAGGACAGGGGGCAGAGGACGCAGAGGACAGGGGGCAGAGGACGCAGAGGACAGGGGCAGAGGACACAGAGGGCAGGGGACAGAGGACAGAGGGCAGGGGCAAGAGGACAGGGGGCAGAGGACAGGGGGCAGAGGACGCAGAGGACAGGGGGCAGAGGACGCAGAGGACAGGGGGCAGAGGACGCAAGAGGACAGGGGGCAGAGGACGCAGAGGACAGGGGGCAGAGGACGCAGAGGACAGGGGCAGAGGACGGGCAGAGGACACAGGGGGGCAGAGGACGCAGAGGACAGGGGGCAGAGGACACAAGAAGGGGGCAGAGGACACAGAGGACAGGGGGCAGAGGACACAGGAAGGGACAGGGGGCAGAGGACGCAGAGGACAGGGGGCAGAGGACGCAGAGGACAGGGGGCAGAGGACACAGAGGACAGGGGGCAGAGGACACAGAGGACAGGGGGCAGAGGACACAGAGGACAGGGGGCAGAGGACACAGAGGACAGGGGCAGAGGACAGAGAGGGCAGAGGACACAGAGGACAGGGGGCAGAGGACACAGAGGCAGAGGGGCAGAGGACACAGAGGACAGGGGGCAGAGGGACAGGCAGAGGACAGGGGGCAGAGGACACAGAGGGACAGAGGAACAGGGCAGAGGACAGGAGGGGCAGAGGACACCAGAGGACAGGGGGCAGAGGACACAGAGGAAACAGGGGGCAGAGGAACAGGGAGCAGAGGACAGGGGCAGAGGACCAGAGGACAGGGGGCAGAGGACCAGAGGACAGGGGGCAGAGGACCAGAGGACAGGGGGCAGAGGACACAGAGGACAGGGGGCAGAGGACACAGAGGACAGGGGGCAGAGGACCAGAGGACAGGGGGCAGAGGACACAGAGGACAGGGGCAGAGGACAAGAGGACAGGGCAGAGGACAGGGGCAGAGGACAGGGGGCAGAGGACCAAGACAGGGGGCAGAGGACACAGGACAGGGGGCAGAGGACCAAGAGGGGGCAGAGGACCAGAGCAGGGGCAGAGGAGCAGAGGACAGGGGCAGAGACAGAGGACAGGGGGCAGAGGAGCAAGGACAGGGGGCAGAGGACAAGGGGGCAGAGGACACAGAGGAAAGGGGGCAGAGGACACAGAGGACAGGGGGCAGAGGACGCAGAGGACAGGGGGCAGAGGACGCAGAGGACAGGGGGCAGAGGACCAGAGGACAGGGGGCAGAGGACCAGAGGACAGGGGGCAGAGGCCCAGAGGACAGGGGGCAGAGGACCAGAGGACAGGGGCAGAGACAGAGGACAGGGGGCAGAGGACACAGAGGACAGGGGGCAGAGGACAGGGGCAGAGGACAGGGCAGAGACGCAGAGGACAGGGCAGAGGACCAAAGGACAGGGGCAGAGGACGCAAGGACAGGGGGCAGAGGACCAGAGGACAGGGGCAGAGGACACAGAGGACAGGGGGCAGAGGACAGCAGAGGACAGGGGGCAGAGGACGCAGAGGACAGGGGGCAGAGGACACAGAGGGGGCAGAGGACACAGAGGACAGGGGCAGAGACCAGAGGACAGGGCAGAGGACGCAGAGACAGGGGGCAGAGGACCAGAGGACAGGGGGCAGAGGACACAGAGGACAGGGGCAGAGGACACAGAGGACAGGGGGCAGAGGACACAGAGGACAGGGGGCAGAGGACAAGAGGACAGAGGAGCAGAGGACAGGGGGCAGAGGACACAGAGGACAGGGGGCAGAGGACACAGAGGAGAGGGGCAGAGGACACAGAGGACAGGGGGCAGAGGACACAGAGGACAGGGGGCAGAGGACACAGAGGACAGGGAGCAAGAGGACAGGGGCAGCAGAGGACACAGAGGACAGGGGGCAGAGGACACAGAGGACAGGGGGCAGAGGACACAGAGGACAGGGGGCAGAGGACACGAGGACAGGGCAGAGACACAGAGGACAGGGGGCAGAGGACACAGAGGACAGGGGGCAGAGGACACAGAGGACAGGGGGCAGAGGACACAGAGGACAGGGGGCAGAGGACACAGAGGGGGCAGAGGAGGCAGAGGACACAGAGGACAGGGGGCAGAGGACACAGAGGACAGGGGGCAGAGGACACAGAGGGGGCAGAGGAGGCAGAGGACACAGAGGACAGGGGGCAGAGGACACAGAGGACAGGGGGCAGAGGACACAGAGGACAGGGGGCAGAGGACAGGGGGCAGAGGAACAGAGGACAGGGGCAGAGGACACAGAGGACAGGGGGCAGAGGACACAGAGGACAGGGGGCAGAGGACAGAGGACACAGAGGACAGGGGGCAGAGGACACAGAGGACAGGGGGCAGAGGACACAGAGGACAGGGGGCAGAGGACACAGAGGACAGGGGGCAGAGGACACAGAAGGGGGCAGAGGAGGCAGAGGACACAGAGGACAGGGGGCAGAGGACACAGAGGACAGGGGGCAGAGGACACAGAGGGGGCAGAGGGCAGAGGACACAGAGGACAGGGGCAGAGGACACAGAGGACAGGGGGCAGAGGACACAGAGGACAGGGGGCAGAGGACAGGGGCAGAGGACAGGGGGCAGAGGACACAGAGGACAGGGGGCAGAGGACACAGAGGACAGGGGCAGAGGACCAGAGGCAGAGGGGCAGAGGACAGAGGACAGGGGGCAGAGGACACAGGGACAGGGGGCAGAGACACAGAGGACAGGGGGCAGAGGACAGAGGACAGGGGCAGAGGACACAGAGGACAGGGGCAGAGGACACAGAGGACAGGGGGCAGAGGAACAGAGGAGAGGGTGCAGAGGACACAGAGGACAGGGGGCAGAGGACACAGAGGACAGGGGGCAGAGGACACAGAGGACAGGGGGCAGAGGAGGACAGGGGGCAGAGGACACAGAGGACAGGGGGCAGAGGACACAGAGGACACAGAGGACGCAGAGGGCAGAGGGGGCACACAGGTTGGAGGGCAGAGCAGCCTGTATGGCTGCAGACTTACCGGTGGCCGGGGTCGGGTGTAGGAGGAGAGGAGGGGCGGGCAGAGCTGCAGGAGAGGAAGTCCCGCCCTCCCTCCTCTCCAGGCACACGGCAGGGAGCACGGGTACCCCCAGGGTGTGTGTGGGCCTCCGAGGTGGCGGGCAATGGGCCCCCCTGCCCCCCCCCGGTATGTAGGTACTGGCTGGAGGGCAGAGGGTGGAGGGGAGTGGCAGGAGGGCACACGGAACTTCCGAGATCGGAACGTTCCGTGTGTCGGTGACTGTAGCCGGGGGGCAGGCTGGCTACAGTGCACTGGATGAGCCTGGGCGACGGCCATCACGGAAGTGGGTGTGGCCTCCTCCGGAAGTGGCCTTCGGGTTTTATATAATAGATAAGCATACATGGTAGAAACATACATTTTTAAGACGTGCATCAACATCGGTGTTCTAGAGGAAATAAAACAGGTCAATCCAGTTTTATTGAGTTCTGATACAAATACTTCTCCATTGTACAGATGGTGTCTGATTCGTTGATCCACCCTAGTTGAAAGGAGTTGATCATTATCTTTCCAATGCCTAACGATAATAAGCTTAGCCGCGTTAAGGAGATGAGGAATTATGGATGATTTGTTTCAATTTTGATGATGAGTAGCAAAAAAGTTTTAAGAGTTAGCGTATTATTTATTTTTAATAAATCAATAGTACCAATGAAAATAAGAAAATAATTCTTCGGTAAAATGTATCTTCAGTGAATTCAGACTTTCCCGTTACTAAAATAGTAGATGACAGCGGGAGCTCGGAACGTTCCATGGAGAAGTAACTGTGGTTTCAGGAGAACTCGCAGCGTAACGTCTGTGTCACCTCCAGATCCTCCCTCCTCTTACCTTCCTCTCTGCGTATAATCTTAAGAGCACCAGCTGTCATCTCCTATCTCATTAATAGAAAATCTCTCTCACTGAATATTAATTTTAACCATGAATTGAGAGTAACAGATCAAACCCGGAGGAGAAAGAAGCTGATTTCTGTGATAAGATAGACTGCAAAAATACCGTATATACTCGTGTATAAGCCGAGTTTTTCAGCACAAAAAATGTGCTGAAAAGTCCCCGCCTCGGCTTATACACGAGTCATACGTGTATACAGGGCCGCCCGCCACCCATCGGTATACAGGCGCGGTCCCCCCCCCCTCCATCAGTGGGATACAGGGCCCAATTGCTGCCGCACACCTGTAAAGTAATACATGATTATACTTATCCCTGTAGCCGCTGTCACCGCGCTCCTCCGGGTCTTCATGCCTCCTCCTCCGGCCGGCGGGCGCGGGCAATGACATCATTTCCTGTGCGCCGGAGGGTAAGCATGAAGACCCGGAGGAGCATGGTGACAGTGGCTACAGGGATAAGTATAATCATGTATTACTTTACAGGTGTGCGGCAGCAAGGGGTGCCCTGTATCCCACTGATGGGGGGGGCTGTGCCTGTATACCACTGGGGCTGCTGGGACCTGTATATACCACTGGGGCTGCTGTATATACTGCTGGGGCCTGTATATACCACTGGGGCTGCTGTATATACTGCTGGGGCCTGTATATACCACTGGGGAGGCTGCTATATACCACTGGGGCTGCTGTATATACTGCTGGGGCCTGTATATACCACTGGGACTGCTGTATATACTGCTGGGGCCTGTATATACCACTGGGGAGGCTGCTGTATACCACTGGGGCTGCTGTAATACTGCTGTGGCCTGTATATACCACTGGGGAGGCTGCTGTAATACTGCTGGGGCCTGTATATACCACTGGAGAGGCTGCTGTATACCACTGGGGCTGCTGTATACTACAACTGGGGGGGCCTGTATACCACACTGCTGGGTGCTGTATACCTGTGCTGGGGTCCACCCTCGGCTTATACACGAGTCAATAGGTTTTCCCAGGTTTTGGAGGCAAAAGTAAGGGGGTCGGCTTATACACGGGTCGGCTTATACACGAGTATATACAGTAGTTATTTTTATGCGCACTATTGATTTAAAAAAATAATGTCACTTATCTAATGTAATTACAAATATTATAAGATGGTTCCAAACCTTTTACATGGGAACATTACAAGTACGGAGGAAGACGTTATATGTCTGTATGTAGAATCAGAATATACAGTAGAAGCTTTGGCGAAAGGTGGTATGTGAATCTCTATAAGGATTATCACGTCTTATTGACAGTCATTAATGGGAAAAATGTTTGTTCCATGAAAGAAAACATATCTTGACAGTGCCACCAAGTGGAGTTTCCCACCTACAGGTCTGGCCTACTTTTTCCCATTGAAGATTGCAATAAGACTTACAGCTTAGTTCATCTCCTTAAAGGTACCGTCACACGCTGCAACTTTGCTAGCAATTTCACTGACAATTTGCTGGGTGCAGTGAAATCATGGACACATTGTTCCATTTGTACACAGCAACAAAATATAACAATGTGTCCATGATTTCACTGCAACCAGAAAATTGCCAATGAAATTGCCTAGCAAAATTGCCGCGTGTGACGGTACTTTGTAAGAGTTTCTCCTGCCTAGGTACTGGAGTATGATCTGACCATGTCCCTGTACGGTCAGACACACCCATTACACAGTTCATAGCAGGGACACACATATAAGATTATCTCAGCACAGGAGATGTGGTATGATCAGACCATGTCCCTGTATGGTCAGACACATCCATTACACAGTACATAGCAGGGACACATATATAAGATTATCTCAGCACAGGAGAAATGGTATGATCAGATCATGTCCCTGTACGGTCAGACACATCCATTACACAGTACATAGCAGGGACACATATATAAGATTATCTCAGCACAGGAGAAATGGTATGATCAGATCATGTCCCTGTATGGTCAGACATATCCATTACACAGTACATAGCAGGGACACATATATAAGATCATCTCAGCACAGGAGATGTGGTATGAGCAGACCATGTCTCTTCCTCACACCACTCTCTGACTGTCTAACGCTCCTCCCACCCACACTTTTTACCCTGTTACACCTCCCATGGGACTGGGTCCTCCCTACAGCGGGTCCACCCACGGTCCCCTACCTAGGATGTGTGTGAATGTGTGTAATGAGGTCCTTTATGCAGCATCCCAATTCCTCTGCCACAGGAATACTACAGTCTTTCATGGGTGCAGTACCCCTCTGTGGCGTCCCGACCAATGGGGCGCAACATAAACTCTCTTTTTTTCTTCCTTTATTAGCCTCTAAATAAGTGAACATTTGATGGGCATATCTAAATATTTCATATCAATTCCTAGTAATCTCTAGTAAAGGAAAAATATTTATGTTGCTGATTTTTCATTTTTTGAGCAATATGTTTTTGGCATCAAGCTTTACTTTGAAATAATGATGCTACACCCCTTGTTATATGCTGTATTCACCCCCAAAGGCTTTATTCAACCTGCACAGCAATATAGCTCTAATGTGTAAACTAAGCCAGTCTGGTATTGAGCTCATTACTGTGACAGTGAAGGCCACTTCACACACACAGATATCTGAGTCCAATATCTGAACAGATCTCTGGTTGCAGTGAAATCATGGATACATTGCTCCATGTTGTACACAGCCACAAAATGGAACAATGTATCCATGATTTCACTGCAACCAGAGATTGGTTCAGATATTGGACTCAGATATCTGTGTGTGTGAAGTGGCCTTGACACTTGTCTTCATAATTAAAGGGACACATCCAGATAGGCACTGAAAAGAAAATGAATAATGCTAAAATTTGGATCTGCCGTCTCGTTCACACTTTCCTCTACTGTTGGGTAACGACAACTATAATTAAAAGGTCTCCTAGGACGTAAGTGCAGGAAAATCTTTCTCGGTGGCAACCTTTTTGTTACTAACAAGGCCGAGGCAGCGGACTTCAGGTACAGGGCAAAGTGTGATGTAATTTATTGTGATAGATAGGTCTGGTAAGGAAGGTGGATATGTATCATTTCTCAGTGGCGGACCTTGCGACATGGGGGCCCTGGTGCAGCAGCAGATGATGGTGAGGAGCGGGGGAGGGGTGCTATCGGACGGTCAGCAAGGACTGGAGGGGGGTGCTACCAGGCAACGGCGGTGAGCGGGGCTATTTGTGCGGCTTCTCCTACCTGCGTCGTGCGAGCCGCCCTGGGAACCAGACGGCAAAGGAGGGGCGGGATCAGCCAGGGGAAGCAGGAAGCTTCCCTCGGTTAACCCCCTCTCCTCTGGCACAGGGTCATGGGGGTCGGCTGGGGGTCCCCCTGCAGGCTTGAGGGGCCCCCTAGCAGGCATGAGGGGCCCCCTGCACCAGCTGCACCACGGTGGGTCCGCCCCTGCATATATACTTGTGGTGTCAAGCAAAATGTGACCCCACAAAAAACTGACTTGAGGAAAGTTGAATAAAGCGTGGTTTCTGCCAAACAGCATTACGTGGTAGTAGTACTGCTGAGGATTTTATAAGCACTATAGGACTGTATTATGTGAACTTTTGGTGGCACAATCCTACCTAAATGTCACCCTGAAAACAGCAGGTAACATGATCTGGTGTGTGCTTGATAGCAGGTAGTAGCAAATGTTTGGACTATACTGCTTTGTGGAGGGCAATAACCTCCTTTTTAAGAGGAGGACTGTGGCCAGCAGAAGCCAGCCTGTCACCCCCAAAACAGCAGGTAACATGGCCTAGTGTGCTTGGTAGCAGGCAGTAGCAACATTTGGAGTACTTCTGTTTTGCTTTGGGCAAACTGCCTTTTAAGAATGTGGACACAATCACCAGCTAACTAAATGCTCTGCCGTGAGGTTAGTAGCAGGCAGTAGCAACTTTTAGAGTATTGCAGTTTTACGTTGGGCAAACCGCCTTTTTAGAATGTGGACAGAAGCACTAGTGGATTAAATGCACTGCTGTGAGGATAGTGGCAGGAAGCAGCAATTTTTGGAGTACTGCTGTTTTGCTTCGGGCAAACAGCCTTTTTACAATGTGGACACAAGCACCAATGTATTAAATGCACTGCTGCGAGGATAGTAGCAGGCAGCTGCAACTTTTGGAGTACTGCTGTTCTGCGTTGGGCAAACCGCCTTTTTACAGCGTGGACAGAAGCACCAATGTCTACCACCCCACCCGTCCCCTTCGCTCTGAACGTAACCTCAGACTAACATCGGCATTAATCCGAACCTCCCATTCCCGACTCCAAGACGTCTCTCAAGCTGCACCAAAACTCTGGAATGCTCTACCCCAAGAAATTAGGACCATCCACAACTTGCATAGCTTCAGACGCTCCCTAAAAACACACCTCTTCAGGGCGGCCTATCCTTCTCCCTAACAGTAGTCTATTAGACATAAGATATTCATTGTTATAAGCCCCTGTACTTTGTGTTCCCATCCCGTCTTAGATTGTAAGCTCCTTCGAGCAGGGTCACCTTTATTTTTTTGCCTTTTTATTGTATTTCCTAAGTTGATTCTATGTTTACTGTATGTAACTACTGTTCTGCATTACCTTTCTGTACCGTATATCTTTCTTATATGTACCGTTGTACTGTAAAGCGCTGCGGAATATGTTGGCGCTATACAAATAAAGTTTTATTATTATTATTATTAAATGCACGGCTGCGAGGTCAGTAGCAGGCAGAAACTATTTTTTGAGTACTGATATTTTGCATTGTGCAAACCTTCTTTTTAGAATGTGGACATAAGCACCAGCTGACTAAATGCTCTGCCATGAGGTTAGTAGCAGGCAGTAGCAACTTTTGGAGTCCTGCTGTTTTGCGTTGGACAAACCGCCTTTTTAGAATATGCACACAAGCACCAGCGGATTAAACACCCTCCTGCAAGGTTAGTAGCATGCAGTAGCAACTTTTGGAGTTGTGCTGCTTTAAGTTGACCCCATGGACACTGACCCTGCTCCTGTCACTCGCCCTCCCTGTAGTCTAATGGCGGGTTTACACGTCGCGATATCGTAGTCCGATTTCAATGAAAAGTCACGTGGTTCGATCGTTGGAGGCGATATCGTTCCTGCGTTGTATGGTGTGAACGTGCAATACGATGCAGGAACGATGTCAATGCGATATTGGGGATTGAATGAGCGTGCTCTCCAATGCTCCGATATTGAATAGACATTGAAGCCGGATCGTGCGACAGCCCAACTCCGATGTGAAGTTCTACATCACCCATTCACTCCCATGTTAAATGATCGTTCCTGGGTTGGGGGGCGTAGACATCGCACGGACGTTGTATTCCGATATCGCAGCGTGTAAACCTCCGATGCGATGCGGGAGAATCGTGCACTAAATGCGCGCTCCCGCGCCATTGAATTGCGATATCGCAACGATATTGAAACGTGTAAACCCACCATAACTCTACTGTCTCTTCAGCTCTCAAAAGAGCTATTGGTTCGGTAGTATGATGCAGCTATAAACGGATCCTTTCAACTCTCCCTGCTTCAATATCTCTCCCTTCCTAATCTACACTGTCATTGAGGTACACTTGAGGTATCCTTCAAAAGAGGCCTAACAATCTCCCTGTCAGCTGAGCGATATCTTCCTATTCTTCTCCAATGCAGGCTCTGCATGCAATCCGGGTAAAATGACAGCGGCAGGCATTAAATAGCCCCTATGAGTGATGTATGACGCTGGGGAGCCAGCTAATCACTGTAATGCTGCAAACAAGATGTCTGCGGCATTACTGTGATTGGTTAAAAAGCCCAGAATGATCAGTGACTGCAAAGGAGGCATCAAAACTGCAGGGTGGGACATCTGAATATAGGGAGGTGAGTATACAAAAACTCGCCGAATATCGAATAATGCGAATACCGTACTAACCATTCGACTAGTGATGAATACACTCGCTCATCACTAATTAGGCTGTTCCCTGTTCCTTGCCCCCAGGTTTGTCCTGTAATCCCCTCCTCTGACTTCTGAGCTGGAATATTCCCCAAAGCTATGATTGGTCATAACTTCCCCACAGGAGGTCCGAGAGGAACGATTCTGGTCCCATTGGCTCCAGCTGGATCTCTTCTACGCTCAGAAATCAAACGTGATTTCTCTAGCTAGTTTCTGCTGGTTGTTCTCTGTATTTCCTTATCCTGGGGTGTGAGAAGGAATTGAGATTGATATGTGTGTGCAACTGATTGTCGTGATTTCATTGATAAGATTTGTATGTGACAGGGACATACAGTATTTTCATAATTCTTGTTAATAGGATGGAGCCTCCGAGTCTGCAGAGGGCTGTCTGAACTTTGCTAGGGCCATCAGGTGCTCCGCCACTATTCCATAGCACTTTACATAGTAACACTGTCCCTATTGGGGCTCACAATCTGAGAGATAATATGTAATTATTTACACAGTGCTATTAATTCCATAGCACTCTCGGATGTAGAGTTCCTCCTCATTACTGTCCCTAATGTTGCTATTTGTATTTTCTAGAAAATGAAAAAAAAAACAAAAAAACGTGCCAGGACAGAAATAATGATTATTATAAAATGATAAGCTTTATTAGATTCAAGACAGGTAAAAACAAATATCTCAAGCAATACAGCCACAAGGCTAAAATTAGTGGGTGAACAAGTGAGGAAGCCCCAGTTGCAAAAAGCATAAGTCACAAATTCTGTATCGATTTGACAATAAAAAGATAGAATTTGTGCATTTATTACCATATAGACATATAATTATGCAAAATTTTACTTAGTGTCACTATGCTAATAAAAGTCTATCTCACAGGAAGGTCACTAGTAATACACTTAAATCATTAGTAATGATAAACTCACCCAATAAACATCTGACATGCGTTTCACAAATGCTGCACAAGAACTCTTTTGACTGCATGTTGTGGGTTCACAGTAACAGCAAATGCAGATGTCACACCTGGAATCAGCTCCAGCCCTTTTACCTTCTTACTGCAGCAGATTAAAATGCTTTTTGAGATAATTGAACAATTATCTTTGGCTCCTTGAAAAACAGGCAGCTACATATTAAAGAACTGTAATTCTTAAACCCTTTCATCAATTATGATGAGAATTCCCTCAAATCATATCTGAGAGTCTGCATGTTAAGCCCATATTGATTATACAACTATGTCTTGAAAATGCCAAAACATGTGTCACTTTTCTTGTGAATCTTATGCTACGTTCTTACGTCATTTCGTATCATCTGTTAGTACTGGGCTGCAAACTGGAAGTGAATACACCACTTGTAACTCCACCTCACATTATAAAAGGGAGAACCTCAAGGTATATATGAATATTGCACAGGGTATACAGAAGTGTATGGACCTGTGTATACACCCTGCTGTGTACATACTGATGCAAGAGAGAGATGGTAGCATTCACAGATGCCGAGTGAGCTCTCCTGAACGCAGCCCCACCCATCTGTGTGTCAAGCCCCACCCACCCATCAGTTTCCAGAGCCTGGAAGTAAGGGAGAGTCTGCACCAGAAGTAAGGGAGAGTCTGCGCTGGAAGTAAGGGAGAGTCTGCACCGGAAGTAAGGGAGAGTCTGCACTGGAAGTAAGGGAGAGTCTGAACGGAAGCAGGAGATTCTCAGCCGTAGATTGTGACCAGAAGAGCAGTTCAAGTTACAGCAGGAATTGATAAAGCAAAGTATTTAGTGAAATGCTTACCTATAACAGTTAGTTCACATGAAAGGGACATGTGTTACAAATTTTAAGTAATCTTGGTACAGATCATTTTTATTGGAAGTTTAATTTATAGAGATTGAATGACAAAAGTTTATTCCGAAAATCACAGAATATTCTTTCCATCATAACATTGTATTCTATGACTCCACATGTTATGTATCACGGAATGGTCGTTGCGCTGTTTTGAGTTGTCACAATGGTATGTCCATCATGCCATGAGTACCAGCAACCTAGTGTCTGCAAGTAACCTCGGGTCTATGTCTTTAGTGATGAATGTCCTGACGACTGGGTACTGCAGACCTGGGAAAAACTATGCCCATATTTCATGAATAACGAAAAAGAAACCTATTACATAGCAGAATGTTACATGGCCAGTTATATCACATTTTATCTGATAATCCCAACTTCTGAAATATGCGACTGTCACTTCCGAGGTAAAATCAACCATTTTTCCTTTTACATGAAGACTGATGCCTGCTATTCCAGCTTTATTTCTCCATTAAGGGCATTTTATGTCTTTGGTCTGATGAGGCCTCATTTTATAGCAGCAATCATGACAAGGAATGCTTTAGAATGTCTGAGAGCAACACAGATTTGGGAGATTTGTTGTGCATGCTTGTTTGAAAGAGGAACGTGCAGTAATACATATATACAGTCATATGAAAAAATTTGTGCACCCCTCTTAATCTTACTCTTTTTTTTTTTGTTTAAAATTGTTTTTTTGCAACAGCTATTTCAGTGTGATATATGTAATAACTGATGGACACAGTAATATTTCAGTGTGATCTATGTAATAACTGATGGACACAGTAATATTTCAGTGTGATCTATGTAATAACTGATGGACACAGTAACATTTCAGTGTGATCTATGTAATAACTGATGGACACAGTAATATTTCAGTGTGATCTATGTAATAACTGATGGACACAGTAATATTTCAGTGTGATCTATGTAATAACTGATGGACACAGTAATATTTTCAGTGTGATCTATGTAATAACTGATGGACACAGTAATATTTCAGTGTGATCTATGTAATAACTGATGGACACAGTAATATTTCAGTGTGATCTATGTAATAACTGATGGACACAGTAACATTTCAGTGTGATGTATGTAATAACTGATGGACACAGTAATATTTCAGTGTGATGTATGTAATAACTGATGGACACAGTAATATTTCAGTGTGATCTATGTAATAACTGATGGACACAGTAATATTTCAGTGTGATATATGTAATAACTGATGGACGCAGTAATATTTCAGTGTGATCTATGTAATAACTGATGGACACAGTAATATTTCAGTGTGATCTATGTAATAACTGATGGACGCAGTAATATTTCAGTGTGGTGTATGTAATAACTGATGGACACAGTAATATTTCAGCGTGATATTTGTAATAACTGATGGACACAGTAATATTTCAGTGTGGTATATGTAATAACTGATGGACACAGTAATATTTCAGTGTGATCTATGTAATAACTGATGGACACAGTAATATTTCAGTGTGATCTATGTAATAACTGATGGACACAGTAATATTTCAGTGTGATCTATGTAATAACTGATGGACACAGTAATATTTCAGTGTGATCTATGTAATAACTGATGGACACAGTAATATTTCAGTGTGGTATATGTAATAACTGATGGACACAGTAATATTTCAGTGTGATATATGTAATAACTGATGGACACAGTAATATTTCAGTGTGATATTTGTAATAACTGATGGACACAGTAATATTTCAGGATTGAAATGAGGTTTATTGTAGTAACCGAAAATGTGAAATATGCATTATTTCAAAATTTGACAGGTGCAAAAGTATGGGCACCTCAACAGAAAAGTGACATTAATATTTAGTAGATCCACCTTTTGCCTCTAGTGGCTTCCTGTAGCTGTTAATGAGTTCCTGGATCCTGGATGAAGGGATTTTTGACCATTCCTCTTTACAAAACAATTCCAGTTCAGTTAAGTTTGATGGTCGCCGAGCATGGACAGCCCGCTTCAAAACATCTCACAGATGTTCAATGATATTCAGGTCTGGGGACTGGGATGGCCATTCCAGAACATTGTAATTGTTCCTCTGCATGAATGCCTGAGTAGATTTGGAGAGGTGTTTTGGATCATTGTCTTGCTGAAAGATCCATCCCCGGCGTAACTTCAACTTTGACACTGATTCTTGAACATTATTCTCAAGAATCTGCTGATACTGAGTGGAATCCATGCGACCCTCAACTTTAACAAGATTCCCGGTGCCGTCATTGGCCACACAGCCCCAAAGCATGATGAACCCTCCCCCAAATTTGACAGTGAGTAGCAAGTGTTTTTCTTGGAATGCTGTGTTTTTGTGGCGCCATGCATAACGCCTTGTTGTATGACCAAACAACTCAATCTTTGTTTCATCAGTCCACAGGACCTTCTTCCAAAATGAAACTGGCTTGTCCAAATGTGCTTTTGCATACCTCAGGCGACTCTGTTTGTGGCGTGCATGCAGAAACGGCTTCTTTTGCATCACTCTCCCATACAGCTTCTCCTTGTGCAGTGTTTGCTGTTTTGTTGACCGATGGACAGTGACACCATCTGCAGCAAGATGATGCTGCAGGTCTTTGGAGGTGGTCTGTGGATTGTTCTTGACTGTTCTCACCATTCTTCTTCTCTGCCTCTATGATATTTTTGTTGGCCTGCCACTTCTGGCCTTTACAAGAACTGTCCATGTGGTCTTCCATTTCCTTACTATGTTCCTCACAGTGGAAACTGACAGATTAAATCTCAGAGACAACTTTTTGTATCCTTCCCCTGAACAACTATGTTGAACAATGTTTTTTTTCAGATCATTTGAGAGCTGTTTTGAGGAGCCCATGATGCCACTCCTCAGAGAAGATGCAAATGGAGAACAACTTGCAAGTGGACACCTGAAATAGCTTTTCTCATGATTGGATACACCGGGCTATGAAGTACAAAGCTCAATGAGGTTACCAAACCAATGTAGTGCTTCAGTAAGTCAGTAAAAAGTAGTTAGGAGTATTCAAATCATGAAAATCAGAAGGGTGCCCATACTTTTGCACCTGTCAAATTTTGAAACAATGCATATTTCACATTTTTGGTTAGTGAAATAAACCTCATTTCAAACCTGAAATATTACTGTGTCCATCAGTTATTACATAGATCACACTGAAATATTACTGTGTCCATCAGTTATTACATAGATCACACTGAAATATTACTGTGTCCATCAGTTATTACATAGATCACACTGAAATATTACTGTGTCCATCAGTTATTACATAGATCACACTGAAATATTACTGTGTCCATCAGTTATTACATAGATCACACTGAAATATTACTGTGTCCATCAGTTATTACATAGATCACACTGAAATATTACTGTGTCCATCAGTTATTACATAGATCACACTGAAATATTACTGCGTCCATCAGTTATTACATAGATCACACTGAAATATTACTGTGTCTATCAGTTATTACATAGATCACACTGAAATATTACTGTGTCCATCAGTTATTACATAGATCACACTGAAATATTACTGTGTCCATCAGTTATTACATAGATCACACTGAAATATTACTGTGTCCATCAGTTATTACATAGATCACACTGAAATATTACTGTGTCCATCAGTTATTACATAGATCACACTGAAATATTACTGTGTCCATCAGTCATTACATAGATCACACTGAAATATTACTGCGTCCATCAGTTATTACATAGATCACACTGAAATATTACTGTGTCCATCAGTTATTACATAGATCACACTGAAATATTACTGTGTCCATCAGTTATTACATAGATCACACTGAAATATTACTGTGTCCATCAGTTATTACATAGATCACACTGAAATATTACTGTGTCCATCAGTTATTACATAGATCACACTGAAATATTACTGTGTCCATCAGTTATTACATACATCACACTGAAATATTACTGCGTCCATCAGTTATTACATATATCACACTGACATATTACTGTGTCCATCAGTCATTACATAGATCACACTGAAATATTACTGCGTCCATCAGTTATTACATAGATCACACTGAGATATTACTGTGTCCATCAGTTATTACATATATCACACTGAAATATTACTGTGTCCATCAGTCATTACATAGATCACACTGAAATATTACTGTGTCCATCAGTTATTACATTGATCACACTGAAATATTACTGTGTCCATCAGTTATTACATAGATCACACAGAAATATTACTGTGTCCATCAGTTATTACATAGATCACACTGAAATATTACTGTGTCCATCAGTTATTACATATATCACACTGAAATATTACTGTGTCCATCAGTCATTACATAGATCACACTGAAATATTACTGTGTCCATCAGTTATTACATAGATCACACTGAAATATTACTGTGTCCATCAGTTATTACATAGATCACACTGAAATATTACTGTGTCCATCAGTTATTACATATATCACACAGAAATATTACTGTGTCCATCAGTTATTACATAGATCACACTGAAATATTACTGTGTCCATAAGTTATTACATAGATCACACTGAAATATTACTGCATCCATCAGTTATTACATAGATCACACTGAAATATTACTGTGTCCATCAGTTATTACATATATCACACTGAAATATTACTGTGTCCATCAGTTATTACATAGATCACACTGAAATATTACTGTGTCCATCAGTTATTACATAGATCACACTGAGATATTACTGTGTCCATCAGTTATTACATATATCACACTGAAATATTACTGTGTCCATCAGTCATTACATAGATCACACTGAAATATTACTGTGTCCATCAGTTATTACATATATCACACTGAAATATTACTGTGTCCATCAGTTATTACATATATCACACTGAGATATTACTGTATCCATCAGTTATTACATAGATCACACTGAAATATTACTGTGTCCATCAGTTATTACATATATCACACAGAAATATTACTGTGTCCATCAGTTATTACATAGATCACACTGAAATATTACTGTGTCCATCAGTTATTAAATAGATCACACTGAAATATTACTGTGTCCATCAGTTATTACATATATCACACAGAAATATTACTGTGTCCATCAGTTATTACATATATCACACAGAAATAGCTGGTGCAAAAAAACAATTTTAAACAAAAAAAAGAAGAGTAAGATTAAGAGGGGTGCCCAAACTTTTTCATATGACTGTATGGTATGCTAATGCTGGTGGTATGTTTTATGTACCTAGTAATAATGTTTCATATTTCGTATTTACGGAACAATGAAGAAACTGTCCTTTAGATCAGAGTTTGACAGTCTCATAAGCACATTTGACATTGTTGAGTTTGGGTGGGGAGATCCATGGCTAGCGAGTCCAGAGTCAGACCTGCACCAAAACTAACCCAGAAACTATGTGTTTTCTACCGCCCCTGAAGGTACCTTTACACGCCGCCACTGCGTGGTAGCAACTGCCTGGCAATTGGGATTTTTGTGACTGTTGCCTTGAAATTGCTACGAAATGGCGGCGTGTAATTTGGGAAAGTGATCGGGTTTCTCGCAGTTGCTTCAGGTAGCTGTGTCTGAGCCGTGTTCTAAAATCCAAGGCAACACAAAGGCACAATTGCCCTGGTATTGCCCTGGTATTGGCGTGTAAACGGGGGACAGGGATGGAATCTGCTTCGCCTAGTGATTTCCCCGGCGTGCCACAGCCTCATGGATGGATACCACGCCCCATCAGCGATGATTGGTGGGGGCTACTGTGTAACCATTGGCTGTCCCTACACAGGGCGCCATATTTAAAGAGCTATCCATTCACACTACACAATTGGAATGACGTCATGTATTAGCCAGCCTTCCTGCGCAGGCTGGCCAATCATGACGCTATTGCGTTGTCTAATCAGCGTGTTAGCGTCACGGAATACACAACTCCGTCACGCCTATGTTTTGGCGCCGCAGAACATATACGCCCACATTCCCCTACTGATTGCGGCGTGTGAAGCGGCGACGGGATTCAACAGGCAGTTATCTGCAGGATCTGTGGGAACTTCCAGTGAACCAGGATACCTTCAGTTGACAACGCAATGGCGGCGTGTACATGCGGTATCGGCGATCGTTAGCAACCGTTAAAAACATGCGCGTGCACGTGTAGTTGATACCGGTTGCCAAGGATAGTGGCGGCGTGAAAAGGTACCCTTAAAAGGAACCTGTCACCTCCAAAAAGCCACCTAACCTATCAATACATGTCCCTGCACCTTCCTATTAGCATTATAACTAGCCTTACTTCTACCCAACTTTACAGGTGATGCGTTTTCCAATTTTTTTCATATAGATTATTTCTTGGCCCAACTCTAATAGCAGCCCAATCTAATTCATGCGCATCATACAACGTTTTTCTCTGCGCTCAGGATTACCTCAGTCCAGGCAGCTTTGTGTGTGGCCAGTAACTATGGTACACATCGGGTAACTAAGGGCTGCGTTCCCCCGAAGCTCCCGATGTTACCGTTGGCAGTTGCAACAGGTTGAGCTCTGCTGTAATGCAATCCGGCTGCTGCAGGGGCAGCACTGAGTGTGACCCTAGCCATACTGGCTAATGCATGCAATGGCAAGCCTATGTGTAAAGCTAATGCAAGTGTGAATGAGGCAAACAGGCAAAGCATAAACTGCTTAAGATTACAGAGAAAAAAAAAAATAGAGAACTTAGCTGATGCACTGGCCAAAGCATGTGAGCCCGATAACAACGTCAAGGTGTTCTCATTCTATCCGGTCCTAACCTAATGCCTCTGCTTGCAGTGTGAAAAGTGTGTATGGGTGTTATATGCCACTGGGTGCAATTAAAACCTGCTTGTAAGGGTGTGTCTAGGGCCTGGGCTACAATAAAATGGAGATTCTGCTATGCCTGTTTGCCCCATTCACACTTGCATTAGCTTTACACATAGGCTTGCCATTGTATTCATTAGCCAGTATGCTACTTCAGTTTCATTTAGTGTCAGTGTGCAGCAGATCTCCTTGTACAGGGACATGGTCTGATCATACCACATCTCCTGGGCTGCAATGATCTTATATATATGTCCCTGCTATATACTGTATAATGTTTTTGTCTGACCATACAGGTGTCAAGGGTGGTCGCCGGAGGTGTCCGGGGTGGTCAACTGTCCAGGGTGGTCGCTGGAGGTGTCTGAGGTGGTCTCTGCAGGTGTCCGGGATGGTCGCCAGAGGTTTTCTGGATGGTCACTGAAGGTGTCCAGATTGGTCGCCAGAGGTGTGTGGGATAGTCTCCGAGGTGTCCAGGGTGCTCTCAGTCGGTATCCGGGGTGGTCGCCGGAGGTGTGTGGGATGGTCTCCGAGGTGTCCAGGGTGCTCTCAGTTGGTGTCTGGGGTGGTTTCCGGAGATCCTGTACTGTCATGTCTAATTTAGACATTTATGCTCAACATAAAAGTAAAATGGTCATTATGAGATGTATGCATTTGAAGGTCTGATCTCATTACTTTATGCCTATGTTGAGCATGAATATCTGAAGAAAGCACAGCTACTACTACCCTCATTTTTTACTACCTAACCCTTCTATTCCATTACGGTGGTGAGCCATTAATTTTATAGTCCCAGAAAATCATTTAACCACTTCCCAGCCTATCACACAACTGCAGGTTATAATCAGGCGACTCTCAGAATATGAGATAAAAAAAAGACAGTTTTTTTAAGTGTGTTTATTGTACAAAAGCACCAATGAAAACACATTGGTTGAACCAATATGTTGTAGATCTTGATTTACAATTATGAAAACATTTAAAAAAACAATGTCCAGTTCTTTATGGTCCGAAATAAGTGGATGAAGAAGAGGTTAGATATTAAAACTCTAGCTGCCTGCAGCCATCATTAGGGGGAGTGTAACACTGGTCTCTTTGTTCCTTGTTTCCCTGTGGGCTTCACATTTCCGTTTGCGAGCGCAGCGTACCGAATGCAATCAAACGCTTGCGCACTGTGTTCCTATGTTTAACATGGGAACGAATGTGCTTGCGTTTGGCTGCATTCGGTTGCGTTTGCGTTCAGATGGGCACAATTTGTGCACCCTCTGAGCGCACTCCGGATCCAGCATGTTGCATTTTTTGTGCGGTCGCGGGCGCTTGTTTTATCTGCAAGATCCCGCAAGCGCACAAACAATGCATTGAAGTCAATGGATCTGCAGTGTCCTCCGCAGGAGAACGCTGCGGATCTCATAGAAATCTCTCCTGGTGGCTGGCGGTGATCAGCGGCAGCCACCGGGAGTTCAGCTAGAGCCTCCACTGATCTCCCGCCAGTGTCGGCGCGGGAGATTTGAAGAAACAGCTGATCTGACAGCTGTTTAAATCTCCCGCGCCGACACCGAATAGTATGGGCTGCGTTTGCACTGCGTTTGCGTCTGTATGCCATAAGCATGCAGACACAAACGCAAATGTGAACCCAGCCTTACTGTGCATGTCTGCTCCTTTTCCCCTAGCTGGGATACTGTTACCTGTAAGGATGCTGCTCGGCTCCGCTACGTAGTTGTACATGTGATGTGAGGTCCTCTGCTGAGCTGCACGATCATCTAGGTGTGCGGTCTCCGGCTGCTCTGCTATGGAAGTGATCCATGTGTTGCGAGGTCCTCTGCTATGTCGCATGACTTTCCATGTGTGTCCAGGCTTGCAGCCGCTGCCAGGTGCCCCAGGTCTCAGTTCATGCGCTTGGTATGCTGCCACCTTGGACGCAGGCTCTGCGCTCAGTGCCCGTGCCAAGGGTCATGCCCGTAAGCTCACCGATTGGCTACAGTGGTGATGTTACCTGTTGATGACATCATCTCTGCCGCCAAAACACCAAGACCCGAGCACCAATGAGCAGCCTGATCCGAGTCACGCGAGAACCTGCTCTATTTGTTATTTCACAAATTTTAGTGCATTTGTGACTTCTTTTTCCTGAACATGGAAAACCCTTTAAAGTTGGAGCTGTATAAACATACATTGATTATTTTTCTCTTATCTCCTGGATGTAGGCAGGCAGAATTTTATGATGCAAATATATTATAGTGTGAAGGGAAGCGGGGAATTTGGAATCTCCACATTAGAAATAAAAATCCCCAATAAAAATATATTCTAAAATAAATCAGCAATGAATTTAGATGTTAAAAAAAAAATAAAATGATTGCTAGATTTTTTTAAATTTTTTTATCACTTTATGATCAACAATACATCCTCAGCATATAGAAACATCAATTATTGAGCTACATGCAGCTATATGGACAATCTGTGTGTGTTATGCAGAATTTGCTTATGGGAGCACTTGTGTCTTATGCAGATTTATGGGAACGATTCATGCTGAACCGAAGAATAAAGAAAGCGCGTATTATCCTGCTATCATGGGGGATTAATACATTCCCACACTGAACTTTAAGATGATAAAATCAATACATTACAGGCTGCTAAAGATGTGTTCACTGCTTTCCCATAACAAACGAGTGCAATTGTCAGATAAATGTATGTTCTCTTCCGGAGAGAGGATTGAAATGAAAAGCAAATTTTAATATTTGCTGATTGAACTTCCGTACGGTCCTCCGAGGATTAGACTATGGATCCCGGCAACTGAAAGGGGGGAAAGGAAAGTGGTTTAATTTATAGATTTGTAGCCATGGGATTAGAGCGTTAGGATGAAGTGCGATCACATGTCCATGGGAGATCCCTGCCTGAATGTCGCAGCATTTCCAATTTAATTTGGAGAAAGTCGTTTCAATCACCTCCTCTCGCATCTTCTCATTTTTAACCAGTTACCTACTCGAATGGTTCTGTAAAGAACCTCTGAGCTTAAGGCCGGTTTCACATCACGATGTTCGGTCATCCGAGTGTATCCATTTCAAAACGGATCCAAAATCAGATCCCATGTATCCCTACGGGGCTCGGATCAGATCGGATGGTGTGCCTTTTGCCATCCAATCCTGTCCGATTTAAGCAATTGGACACAAAATCGCAGACTGCTGCGATTGTGTCCGAGAATGAAATCGGGACAGCCGATCCGAGCCCCGATGACATGGGAGCCTATGGACATCGGATCCGATGTCAGCTCCGTGCTTATGTACTGAGCATGTCCAGAGGCAGTGCTCAGTACATAATTAACCCTGTCTGTCCCTGTCACTCCCTGTCTGTTCCTCTTCTATCTCTGCTCTCCTCTATCCTCCCCCCTGTCCTCTCCCCTCCGGTATGTGAAAAAAAAAAAATCCTCCCAGAGGATACATTACCTTCCGCCGGCTCCATGCGACAGTCTCCTTCTGGTGGCTGCAAAGACCTCTTGTGATGTCACAGAGCTGGTCACCTGACACATCAGGTGACCAGCAATGTGACATCACGAGAGGTCCTTGCAGCCACCAGAAGATCAGGAGACTGTCGCATGGAGCCGGCGGAAGGTAATGTATCCTCTGGGAGGATTTTTTTTTTCACATACCGGAGGGGAGAGGACAGGGGGGAGGACGGGGGGGGAAGATAGAGGAGAGGGAGAGCAGAGGAGGGACAGACAGGGAGAGACAGGGGGTGACAACACAATTATTGTGTTTGTTGTTGCACCTGTGCACACTGACAGGATTGAGTACCGTAGTTTTCTCTGAATTGTAGTATGGGTTCATGCCCTCTGTTGTGCACCCTTCCCCACAGTGAGCCCATAAGCTAAGGGTTCTCTGGTATCAGTTTTTTTCCAGTTTGCCTATAAATGAGGTGGTTTTTAACCCAGATAGAGGCTGAAAATAGAGGTTAGGGACCCGGTCAAGGAGACAGGCCTCAACGTGGCGATTGGGCAGTTTATCAATATGGTCATATTCATAAAGTTGTGTCTCAATTTTTGCATTTTTTGCTTAACTGAAATATTTCTGTATTCTAATTGTTATAGCAGAGTGCCACATTTTTTTACTAATACAATAGAGGCAGCCCATACTCCTGAAGACACCATTCACACTGTTGTATTATGTGAATTGTGTCATGCAACTTTTTACAATGGCCTAGTTCACATCTATGCGTTGGTGCATTTACCTGCGTTTGCCTGCCCTGTGCTAGCGCAAATGCAAGCGCAGGTGCATTTTCCGGCAAACGCAGGCAAGCACATCAGCGCATAGATGCACTGCTCCTGTGCTCTTCTGCGCTCTTCTGCGCTCGGTGCCCCCATTACCTTCTATGGCCGAGCGCAGCCGAGCACAGGCGCCGACATCCCCGAAGTGCAAGTGTGACTGTGCTGACGTCACCGCGCATGCGCTTCTCCAGATGCACCCGGAAACGCGAAATGTGATGTTTCCGGTTGCATCTGTAGAAACGCATGCGCGGTGACATCAGCACAGTCACACTTGCGCATCAGGGATGTCAGCTCCTGCGCTCGGCCATAGAAGGTAATGGGATCGCCGAGCACAACAGAGCGCAAGGGCAGTACATCCATGCACCTATGTGATTGGCTGCAGCTGCCAGTAACTGCACCTGCGCTTGCATTTGCACTAGCGCAGCCAAGCGCACAGGCTGCTTAGATGTGAAAAGGGCCATAGCGTATTATGTAAACTGTAATGTCATGTTGTTATACAGTGCCTACAAGTAGTATTCAGCCCCCTGCAGATTTAGGTGGTTTGATAAGATGCAAATAAGTTAGAGCCTTCAAACTGCAAACGAGAGTAGGATTTATTAACAGAAGCTTAAATCTTACAAACCAAAAGGTTATGTTGCTCAGTTGAATTTTAATAAATTTTAAACATAAAAGTGTGGGTCAATTATTATTCAACCCCTCAAACCACCAGTATTCTGCTTGGTCCCCTAAAGTATTAAGAAGTAGTTCAGGCACAAATAACAATGAGCTTCACATGTGTGGATTAATTATCTCTTTTGCCAGCCTTTTCTGACTATTTAAGACCCTCCCCAAACTTGTGAACAGCACTCATACATGGTCAACATGGGAAAGACAAAGGAGCATTCCAAGGCCATCAGAGACAAGATCGTGGAGGGTCACAAGGCTGGCAAGGGGTACAAAACCCTTTCCAAGGAGTTGGGCCTACCTGTCTCCACTGTTGGGAGCATCATCCGGAAGTGGAAGGCTTATGGAACTACTGTTAGCCTTCCACGGCCTGGACAGCCTTTGAAAGTTTCCTCCCGTGCCGAGGCCAGGCTTGTCTGAAGAGTCAAGGCTAACCCAAGGACAACATGGAAGGAGCTCCGGGAAGATCTCATGGCAGTGGGGACATTGGTTTCAGTCAATACCATAAGTAACGTACTCCACCGCAATGGTCTCCGTTCCAGACGAGCCCGTAAGGTACCTTTACTTTCAAAGCGTCATGTCAAGGCTCGTCTACAGTTTGCTCATGATCACTTGGAGGACTCTGAGACAGACTGGTTCAAGGTTCTATGGTCTGATGAGACCAAGATTGAGATCTTTGGTGCCAACCACACACGTGACGTTTGGAGACTGGATGGCACTGCATACGACCCCAAGAATACCATCCCTACAGTCAAGCATGGTGGTGGCAGCATCATGCTGTGGGGCTGTTTCTCAGCCAAGGGGCCTGGCCATCTGGTCCGCATCCATGGGAAGATGGATAGCACGGCCTACCTGGAAATTTTGGCCAAGAACCTCCGCTCCTCCATCAAGGATCTTAAGATGGGTCATAATTTCATCTTCCAACAAGACAACGACCCAAAGCACACAGCCAAGAAAACCAAGGCCTGGTTCAAGAGGGAAAAAATCAAGGTGATGGAGTGGCCTAGTCAGTCTCCTGACCTTAACCCAATTGAAAACTTGTGGAAGGAGCTCAAGATTAAAGTCCACATGAGACACCCAAAGAACCTAGATAACTTGGAGAAGATCTGCATGGAGGAGTGGGCCAAGATAACTCCAGAGACATGTGCCGGCCTGATCAGGTCTTAGAAAAGACGATTATTAGCTGTAATTGCAAACAAGGGTTATTCCACAAAATATTAAACCTAGGGGTTGAATAATAATTGACCCACACTTTTATGTTTAAAATTTATTAAAATTCAACTGAGCAACATAACTTTTTGGTTTGTAAGATTTATGCTTCTGTTAATAAATCCTACTCTCGTCTGCAGTTTGAAGGCTCTAACTTATTTGCATCTTATCAAACCACCTAAATCTGCAGGGGGTTGAATACTACTTGTAGGCACTGTATGTATAATGTATGAGGTATAGCAGTGTTACAGGTAAGATGTATTATAATGTATAGCAATTTGCATGTGGCTTGCCAGATTGTAGGGCAATGAATAGGTAAATGTTGTGACTATCTTACAATGGGAGGAGTTAATCTCTGGGGTAAGTGACAGTTTCCTGCACAAGTTCAAGTAGGGTCCACTAATATCTAGTACGGATACAGACTCTGAGAGGTCCTCAAGGCCGCATGTAGTGGGTGACTCATGGCAACTGGAACAAGGAGACCAGACTGAGATAGCGGTAATCTCAGAGTGTTGACTGGGTCCCAGATTGAAAGACACCATCATAACTAGAGAACGATCATCCAATAAAGTGACCCCAATTCAGAGAGGGTCTAGAGAATGGGAAGGTAGTGATAAGGCCCCAAGTCTAAGATGGATTGAAATGGACTTTTTGTGATTCAAATTGGCTTTCCAACAGGATCTCATCAAGTGTCTTCAAGAAAAAGGTTCCTCACTGACCCTACGTAAAATCAATTATCCCCTTATCCTATGGGGATAAGAGACCTTACCAAGGAAGCATGTGGGAGCATGACAGTCCATTCTTGCTCTAATGGTCAGTCCCCCAGCAGTACCCCCATCCCTCTGTGAGGAGGAGAGATGTGGATCCGTGAATACAGGATAGTGACTGTCACGGCTACACTGCCTTGCACTGGGACTCGCAGGACCCAAAAGAAGAAGAACAACCCAGTGGGAACTAAAGCGGTGTCTGAATACGTGCTGTAAAACCGGAACTGTCTTTAAAGATATCTCACGTGTGAAGTTGTATCTGACGAAATGTGGAAACCATCGAGTAAACAATGGTTTTTTAAAATGATTTAGTGGTCTCCATCTCCCACTCGGAATCATAATTTTCACAGATGTGTGATTAGATATAATCCACAGTATTGGCCTATATGTAATCCAAGAAAACATTCAGACAGCACTTGGATGGTTCACACATCATAAATGTAGCCTTAGACAAAGCGAGTGCTGGTCAGGCAACAAGAACTTTGCCATAGAACATTCTTCCTCTGACTGCAAGAAGCAAAGGCGATATGAGACAGAATGCACTGTTGTTATGTAAAATTCCAACTTTTGTTGGTTACATTATTTGATAAACTTAGCGATAAAGAAAATCAATCTAGCTATTTATATAATTATACCATCTTTCTAAAATCATGTTTTGCTATTTTCAGATAACGAAGAATCCAGTTAGCCGGCAGTCATCATTGGAAAGTTCTTTAAGATGCAGATTTCTGGATAAAATAACTTGGCAGAAACCAGATGTCTTATTGTGCTTGATATTCAGATTGGACCTTGAAAACTAATGATTGTTTATATTTCACTTACACATTGTTTAATCATTCGTGATGTGCAGCATTCCTTGGTTTGGGCATGCACAGAGACTCAATCGCTGTGAGTCAGAATATTGACTTAGGCTAGGGTCACACTTAAAAATAGAATTGCGTTCACCGCATTCAGATCTGGATGCGGTGAACGCAATTGGCTTCAGACAAGCTGCAATCCATTAACCGGATTTCTGAAGTCGCAAAACGGGACCCGGATTGTTGAGGATGTGTAATCCTTAGCAATGTGGTTACCCCATATACTTTGCTTATCCCAGCTGCCGCCAGGATAAGCAAGCTGTTCTCTGTGCTTTAAAACTTGTAATTTTATTAAAAAATGTGGCTATACTGTCTCTAGGGGGGTGCTCACCCCCCTAGAGACCTACCACTCACTCAGGTGGGCATATAATGATTTAAAGGGAACCAACCACCCCAAATGACCCCCCCGGACTATTAATATGGTTCCCTACACCCAGCACATACATGTGCTGCAAGCTTTTTTGCTAAAAAAACTGTTTTTTATAAGTTAAGATATAGCTTTTGAAAGTTTATAACGAAAGGACGGATGGGCGTTACTTAGCTCCTTCTAAAGCCGAGATTCTGCTGCCAGTCATCATCCTGTCCTGGTCACAGCAGTAACGGCCAGCCCTTTTTTCAGCGTCCCAGGCTGGTGCACGGGATGTCATGCCCGTGCACACGTCATCAGCTACAGCCGGGTCGCGAGCGCGCGCTCTGACTTCCTGCGCTCAGCTGTGGAAGTCAGAGCGTGTGCTCGCGACCCGGCTGTAGCTGATGACGTGTGCACGGGCATGACATCCCGTGCACCAGCCTGGGACGCTGAAAAAAGGGCTGGCCGTTACTGCTGTGACCAGGACAGGATGATGACTGGCAGCAGAATCTCGGCTTTAGAAGGAGCTAAGTAACGCCCATCCGTCCTTTCGTTATAAACTTTCAAAAGCTATATCTTAACTTATAAAAAACAGTTTTTTTAGCAAAAAAGCTTGCAGCACATGTATGTGCTGGGTGTAGGGAACCATATTGATAGTCCGGGGGGGTCATTTGGGGTGGTTGGTTCCCTTTAATCTCTTATGTACAGTAGCCGGCTCCTGGCGGCTCTGTACATTTTTATGAATGAAGGCGCCAGCTCCTCTGAGAGCAGCGCGCATACTATAGCTATTGTAGGTATAGTATGTGCGCTGTCCGAGGTCCTGAAGGCTTATACAGTAAGATCTATGGGCAGAGCTCATATATAATCAACTTTAGTCTAATGTTGACTAAAACATTTTAAAAGTTGTTGTCTTCTACAGATACTAAATGCTGTAGTCAACATTCGGCTGCCGTTCCGCTTGCGAGAGACTCGCACGTGTCTTGCATCGCATCACGCAGCACGGCCCTCCGATCTCCTGACAGGAGCATGAAGCTGCATAGAAATACAGGAACCTGACACACTCCTATCCGGAGAGCCAGCAGGGTGATGTGATGTGAGATGTGTGTGACTCGCCCCAGGGCCGGGTACTCAGCTCTCAGGCGGTTTCAGTCTGTCTGGGATGTCACGGGTGGCTGCCTGAGGCTGGGGCCCTGGTAGTCAATGATTAAAGGGGGTAAAAATAAAGTACATACAAGTTTGTCGTGACGCCACCTGCAGTGCCTGGTGATGCTCACCAGCACCGCTACAGTCCTCCGGTGGTCGTTGGTATTGCGGCAATGATGGTGTAGTCCCCCGCAGGCGGGACTGGACCGCCGGGGCAGCGATTCTGTAAAGAGACAGTTTCAGGAAAGAATGCAGCAGAGGTGGTAACTCACTTCACCGTGTACTTTACTGGAACTTTTGAAAAGCAATCACAGTTCACAGTTCAGCAGATGCTATAACGGCAAATACTACAGGTCCTGTAAGTGGAATTTCTGGCTGTTAGATGGATCCCTCACTGTGTGCCGTTCTTGTTCCTTTCTTTCCTTGCCTCCCAGTGGCGGTGAAGTCCGACTTCATATAGACTAGTCCGACATCCTGCTGTTCCTTGTTCTCCCCTCCCTTGTACCCGTCGGGTGAACTTTCTTTAGGGCTCCTTGCAGTGTCCTGCCTCTCCTGGCTCCCCTCTTTCTGGGATCTTTGGGAGTCAGAGGCATACATAGAGATACCCCTGTTCTTCCAATTGTCTGTGAGCCTTAAAGAACTCACAGGTGCGGGCCCCGGTACCCGGTTCCTTCCTTGGGGCAAACTCTCGGTTACTCTATTCCCCATCAGAGTGAACTCCTGACTCCAAGTTCCTTCTCCTCTTGCTTTCTCCTGTCTGGGATCTGTACTTTTCTCCTGGGCCCCTCAGCCGAGGAGACCCTCCTTTCTCCCTCAAGGCCGGCTGCCTGGCTCCCACCAGCTCCAACTTCCAACTCTCCAACTCCTCAACTGCTCAACTGCTTACTAGTTCCCCCTAGAGGCCACTATATCTCCTCCCGGGGTCCCTCCCACCTACTGACCTAGTGTGTGGGTGTTGGTTCTAGGGTTCCACCTACTGGCCATAGTTCCACTTGCAGTGGGGTGACTACACCGCTTTTATGGGTGTAGTACCCCTTTTGTGGCACCTATATGGTGGAGTGCCACATGTGAGTCTCTCGCAAGTGGATCCTTGACCTTAGTCTAATGCTGGCCGTACATGAAATACTAGTAGAAATTCCAGTACAAAGATTAGTCTGGGATTTTTTCAGTTGCTACAACTGTTAATACATTTACCTAATCAAGAGAACAGCAGTTGAATTTACAAAAGGGATTACATTTATTTAAACAATTCACATGATTCAGGGAAAATACAGATAAAGTAACATTTCAAGGGTTCTTATAAAGTGCTCAGTGACAGCATGAACGTTACATGAACGGAGTTCACCCTACAGCAGTGTATGACCAAATACCGTAACATACATAATGACATATGGTTCTTACATGTTTAACAGGCAATTACAGGGATTCATACAAAATATATCAAAAGGATGGCACGTTCACAATATTATAGTGAATTAGCACTCATCCCAATTATAACAATGGTGGACAGTTCGCAATTTGCATATAGCAATGCTACAATGCCATCCTTTGCTAGTAAGTACAGTTTACCCAATTCAATTAAAGTGCTAGTGCATCATTAAAACACCACCTTTGCTAGGCCTCCTATCATCTCCCATGTAATTACCTTAAGGCTACCTGTTCCCATATAGGTTGCCTAGAACCCATAGTCAGTGCAGGTCTCTGCACATTAGTCATACCCACTCGAGCTGCAGGGTCTCACCGTGCACGCCCTGCCTCTACGTCGTTTCGCTGTGTAGTTTTGTCAAGGGGCATGGCTATGTTGGTATTCCGGCCCCTTTTGTACCATGTGATGGATCACATGGTAACTCTCGACCAATTACAGGGCCAATTTTGGCGCATGCGCGCCACACACATTCAGACCGCCCAGCTCCGTCATGACCGCGCACACTGTTGCTTAAACCATAGCCATAGAGACGAAGGTGGGCGGGCGGCGGGCCGGCGGTGCAGCTCGCTCTGCGCTCTTGGCCGAGAATGGAAGCTGCTAAAGGATTACTATCAACTGTGTGTTGAATATGATTAACCCTTTCACCTGTTATTGTCTCACATATAAGGGACCCCCCAAGCTACATAGTGACCTGGATGAACATCCATGCATCACTGAGGCAGCAGGATGATTACATCTCACACATATTACTCATCACTACTACCACTATGCATCACATTGATTCCCCACATCACAATTAGAACGATGTATTCATATATATGCTCTTTAGAGATTCCATATGGGAGACAGGTTATTGCAGTCCAATGTGCTGCCAGCACAACTTTCTCAGCTGATATACATCCCAACATAGCAGTCCCCATTTCAAAAAGGCTCCAGGAAGTTAGCGCAGCCCGTTCTATCCGAAAAAGTGAGAAAAAAGTGAAAATTAAAATTTGAATATTAAAAACAAGCATCTGTGAATCATAACATCACTTTTACCAAGGTTCTATTACTACACAAGCGCACTGAATTATCCTAGAAATAATGCAAAACTGTTCACTTCATTAAGGCCGTTAATCCAATGACACTCCCGCTGCTGCAGTTTTTTCATAACATCCCCTCCTCTGGTACCCAAACTGATCTGTTCAATCCCTCTAACCTTAAAGGTTTTTGGATTGCAGTTATGATACGTTTTAATATGACGCGGGATGGTTTTTAAAGTCGCTGCATCCTCAACCTCTTTGGCTGCGATAATATCACGGACATGTTCTCGTATTCGCACCTTTCTGCCTGGAGGTTAGACCTATGTAGATCTTGGGACATCCATGTGGCATAATAAATGACTTGACTTGTTGCGCATGAGATATAGCTGCGGATCGGAAACTCCAGTTTTCCATTCACACTTTGAAATGTATTAATCCTCATCACATTTTTACATGAGACACAGTCACCAAATGAAAAGCAGCCCACCACTTTCGGCTGCTTCCCAAATGGTGTCCCTACCTCGGGGATGTAATGACTATCAACTAAGATGTCTTTGAGGTTTCTACTCCGTCTACAAGTCATTTGAGGATATTTCAACACATGTTTTGATAAAATAGAGTCATTTTTCAAAATGTCCCAATTTCATCTAAGATTTTTCTCATCTCTCCCTACTTGTCATTGAAGGTGGAAATAAAGCTAATCCCCACATCATTGGTTATCCTTTGTGAGGGTTGCAATAGCTTGTCGCGTGGTGTGTGTTTTGCCCTATATTAGGCCTTTTTTATAGAACGATTGCTATAGCCCCTGGCCTGGAACCGTAACCTTAGTTCCCCTGCCTGCCGTTCAAAGTCCACATCAGATGAGCAGATCCGCCTCACTCTTAGGAATTGGCCAACTGGGACGGCATTGATAGTTGAATGATGATGACTAGACGACGCATGCAGTAGCGAGTTTGTATATGTGGGCTTCCTGAATACTTCAGTTTGTAAGAGACCGGTGTGGACACATTGTATTTTAATATCCAGAAAGTCCACAGCCTCCGCACTGCAGGCATACGTCATTCTCAAATTCAAATCATTCTGATTGAGCTGATCCATGAAGTCCCCGAGCTCGACTCTACCACATTGCCAGATGAAGAGGACATCATCTATGTACCTTAGCAAGATCTGCACCTGGGATACGGCCAGCGCACTGCCCTCCCACAAACAAATCTCTTTCCCAGTACCCGAGAAAAAGATTTGCGTAGGACGGCGCGCAAGCTGCACCCATCGCGGTGCCTCTCTTCTGTACATAGTAGATGTCCCTAAAAACAAAGAAATTGTGCGTGAGGACAAACTCAAGGAGTTCAAGGACCAGCTCAACAGTTCGGCCATCCCAGTTGCTCATCCCAAGATAGAAGCGGACCGCTATTAAGCCCTGGTTATGATTGATGGAAGTATACAGGGCCTCAACATCCGCTGTAACCAGCAGCATGTCGGGCTTTAGCACAATACCATCAATCCTCTTCAGTACATCAGTAGTATCCTTGACATACAAAGGTAACAACTGTACCAAGGGCTTTAGATAGTAGTCGATGAATTTGCAGACAGGGTCACACAGTCCGCCCAGGCCAGAGACTATAGGACGCCCTGGGGGTTCCAATACATTCTTATGAATTTTAGGGATAAAGTACATAGTGGGGATCCTAGCTTCCCTTACCATTAGTCCCTCATACATTTTTTGGGGGATTATTCCCTGTGTGAAAGCATCAAACAGGATGGTCTCCAGTTCACTTGAGAAGGCCTTTAGAGGTGAAGATGGCAGTCTAAGGTAAGAGCCCTTATTTTGTAATTGCCTATTGGCTTCTTTTTCGTATAAAGTTTTAGGCCACAAAACCACGTTCCCCACCTTGTCCGCTGGTTTAATTACGAGGTCATCGAAATTCGCCAGCTGAATCAAGGCTTGTCTCTGATTTTTAGTTAAATTGTCCCGTTGTCTGACCGTGGAGATCCGTCCAAGATCCCTGATTACCAGGTCAGTAAAGATCTGAATGAATCCCTGTAATTGCCTGTTAAACATGTAAGAACCATATGTCATTATGTATGTTATTTGGTCATACACTGCTGCAGGGTGAACTCCGTTCATGTAACGTTCATGCTGTCACTGAGCACTTTACAAGAACCCTTGAACTTTTACTTTATCTGTATTTACCCCTGAACCATACATGAAATAGTCCATAAAATAAAGAAAGACTTGTGTTCTGCATATATTCATTTGTTTTCATGCTGCACTTATTGTTTTGTTGTTATTTAACAAGTTTTAATGTAGGCGGTGATGTAGGGCAGGGTCTCCGTGCTAAAGGAAGGATCTGATGTTACACGTGAGTATTGAACCTGTTGAAGCACTACATAGGTGCGAAATGGCATGCTGTTGCCCTACTGCTCCCACACCCCCTCCCTGCACATGCTGTAACTGGCACCAAATTAAACTCTATGTACAGTGGATAAAAAGATGGAGGAGGAGGCTCCTGAGAGTATAATTTTGGACTTTTTAACATTTATTTTAGAGTTTAATTTTGTTGTTCTCCCCCGGAAAAGAAGGTGTGAATTAATTTAAAAGAGGAGTAGGGTTTAAGGATTTTCTCCTCGTCCAGTCTGCCGGATCATTATTTTATATTTTATTTTCTATATTTTTTTTTTTTTATCTACATTGTTTGTACATTTTTTTCCCACATGATCCAAATGATACAGATTCTAGTGACAAATATCCGGAATAGGCACAGGGGCTTATCATGACAAAGTGGTGAATTTGTGGCGACATACCCCAATACTCAGCAGTTACTTTAATTAACTCCTTTGACAATCGCTGTCTTTAATGACCAATGGAATTCTATGCCAAATGCTTTGGGGCATATACGGTATATCCTAAATGCAGGTAGGCACATCCATGGTAGTTATCTTCAGAGGAAGCATCTCAGAATATTTATAGAATTTCTTATGACAATTTCTAAATATACTTTACCTTTCTCTGTATGCGATCTGTATACCACAATAGCTTTACGTTTTAATATCTATATGTCATAAGATTTATACAGGCTTGTTGACTCTTCACTGTTCTTCAGGATTCACACAAAATATTTTTTATGCCAATTTGATGTACTTTTTTTTTGTAAAACAAACAAATTTATGCAACAGATTAAAAAATAATATCATATATTTTGACTTTAAGATGCACTTTTAAGCAAGGAAAAAAATCTTGCTGAAAAGTGTGTGCGTCTTAAAGTCTCGAGATATCTTGCTATGATCAAGGGGAATGCTGATAGCATCCTTCCCAGTCACTGAGAGAACTAGGCATCAGTAAAATTCTCTCTTCACCAGCCACATGACTATATAGAAGTTCAATATGTGGTACGTATGTATACATATCTATGTACACATATGTTTATAAACTGTAAAATGGACACATTGTTTGGGACTTTTATATTGTTGACCTATCCTTAGGATCAGTTGTGTTGTAACATCTGTCACTCATGCTGATCAGCTGTTTCTGATGTCAGTGGCAGATGTGCAATACACTTCAGTGGCCAATATACAATTGAGCTCCCTCACCCAAGGGGGGGGACCTACGTGTCTGGACCCCCCCTTTGGACGGCCCTGAGAAGCTGGGGGGCCCACCGTGCAGTATTAAGCATTAATTAGGTATTCAAATTTACAAAAATCGCTTGGCTTTTAGGGGGGCTTTGTTCCCCTAAACCCCCCCACCAGGGGCTTTGCCCCTCGGAACCCCGCTGGGGGTGACACCCCCTTTCAGGGCCAGTGTGTGTTTCTTGGACCCCTACCTTGGGAAATTTCTGGGTGCGTCACTGGAGGGAGCTATGCTGTGAAGCTCTGCAACTGAGCACATCCAACCAACACTGGCTCCGGAAACCCCCAGTTGTCGGGAATGACAGGTGTCCACCACCATCGCTCAGATATTGATGACCTATTCTAAACATTGTCCTCAATAATTCCTCTAAGTCATTACCAGTCTTAATGAATGAGGATCATATTTTGCATGCAAGCACACATTAAGAATATAAAGTAAATACACATAAGCATTAGAACAAACATCTTCACAGACACATACATATTAACACTGATCTATACAAATAATTACAGATACACCCCTGTGTGCTCTTTCTGCCCACCTTGTGTAGCCGAACTTACCATCAATACCAAAATCAAAAACCAACACTGCACTTGCAGGATGCAGTCAGACCCACATGTAAAGCAAGCACTGGTGCAGGCTGATAAAAATCACCTGTACCTACAACAAGATGTGGGAGGCAACCTGCAATGCACACAATGGGCCTGCTTAGGACACCATTCACACTGATACAAATGATGCAGAGTGTCTGAAAGCTACCCACTGGCTCTGCCACCTGACCAATGGGACCTTGTGTAGCCGCCATTTTTGTACACTTGGGTATGCAAAGATAGTGGCTGCCTGAGTAAGTGCGCGTGCCCGCGCATGCACAGTTACTCAGGCGGCGAGGTGCGGTGGCTAGGTACGGTGAGAATAAGGTGGCGGCAAGGAGCGCCGGCAATGTGTGCCATCGATTTCGTGTAGAACAAGAAAAGGGAGACAGAGAGCGCACATGAGAGGTACCCAGTGGGCTAGTGGGGATCTTATTTGAGTTGTGTGGGGATGTGTCGCTCACCTGAGGTGGTTGTGCAATCCCTGCACAACCTCGGTGTGATGTCTGGGAGTAGCAATGTTCCGAGACCGCCTGACAGTTTCTTCATGGTCCAGGTCAGGTGATCGTTCGGTCACGTGATCGTGCATTGCCCTGACGTCACGGCAGGTTCTTCACTCATAGGGGGATGTCCCCATCGCCGGCAGCTTCAGCCACAAAGCCAATAAAGGGATTTTTAGCAACAAGGAATAAGGATTGTGGTCAATAGTAGGAGCGCTCAGGCTTAAAGGGACATAAGGGACTGTAACTAAATGTTAAAACACACCTCCATTATTTGTTTAGTACACCAATATGCGTTTCTACAGCGGTCCACTGTCTTCCTCATTTGGATTTACTGAGGAAGATAGTGGACCGCTGTAGAAACGCGTATTGGTGTACTAAACAAATAAAGGTGGTTTGTTTTAACATTTAGTTACAGTCCCTTATGTCCCTTAAGCCTGAGCGCTCCTACTATTGACCACAATCCTTATTCCTTGTTGCTAAAAATCGGTTTTGTGTGTCAGTGGGTGAGGGTAGCTGTGGCAACACTGACAGTACTGAGCAATGGGCCAATACTGCCAGCAAGCACAATATTAGCTCTTGGGTGTGTAAATATGGCCAAAGCTGTGGCACAGGATAGGAGGACATCAGGATGGAAGTGTATGACGAATGGCACAGGACAATTATATAAGTAGATGTGTCTTTTATACTTAGTAGGAATAGTACAGTACAGTATATACAGTAGAACACTGCTGATGTCAGTTTACTTCAGCAGACTCCTGGCAGTAGTACTGCATTGCGTCAGAAAATTATGCAACACACTCTGGATGACATTATGCAATGTGATGTAATATTACATAATTCTAGGCTTATTTAGGATATTGTTACAATCCTACTGGATATATTTACAGAAAAAGCACTATATGAAATATCTTCAAATGGAGAACCAATAAAACATTTTCGTGGTTCAGCACACCAACGTACCACAGGTTTGGACCTTTTTAGTTAGTAACAATGTTGGTGTTGACCATTGTCAGCGGAGGTATATCACAAAGGCTGTTGTAAGGTCTCCTCTCTGCACCAAACTTAGTATTGACAGCAGGGGACAGAGTGCTGGCAGTGGAGCTAGGTCTGGTCCCAGGACACAGTGCCGGAGATAAGCTATGTATGAAAGCTTCCCCTGCTTCTATAAACTTGCCTCAATGTCTATCATTTATCAACAACACTGCAGCCACTCACTGAGCTCCGGTGCGGTCACTGTGTAGCCTATGTATGTCAGAAAAATATCTAAGATCTATAAAAGTAATTTAATAAATTAGATTTGAATTTTAGACATTAGAGTATAAAACAAGCCCTTACCACTGGCATCAGTAATATGGTGTGGAATGCAGAATATACAGTAACATTCCAAATAAAAGCATATAATCACTGACCGGCCATACATCTTTATACATGAAATATTCAATAAAACCTCCTCAAATGTTATGCTCCATCTGTTAAATCGTAGATATTCTGAAAACCGGGCATTCTGAGCAGATCCGATAAACGTAACAAAAACTCCCAAATTTCACATTATTAAGCTCTAAAAATGTATTAATGGAATATTAATCTAAATTTGAATAGAAAAAAAATAGAATCCTTAAAATAGAGTGCAGAACTGTATATGCTTTCAATTACACGCTTCATATACTCCTCTCTGTCACTATGGATTTTCTATTTGGATTTGAGTAAACTGAAAAATCATTCACTCGGCTCCGGGTTATCAGAGCTCTGCTGAGGGTTGGGAACTTATTCTATTTGGTTTAAGATATTCCAGGATTTAAAAAAAAAAAAAAAAAAATTAATAATTGTACGAAAAGTATTCAGTGTTTTCCATCATCCTTGAAAAAAAATAAACTTGATAAAAAATTTGCAATGTCAAAAATTAAATACAATACCCAAAAAAGGTAAAAATCAGATTTGACAGGAACTTAAAACTTAATAGGGTTTGCCACTACTAGGATATCCACTTCTCATTCCCCATGCTTGGTCCCATTAAACTATAAGCTTATACTCACTTTCCATGCTGGTGCCATTCCAGCGTTCCAGCAGGGTTGACACTCACTTTTCCATGGCTCATGTGAGTTTGTTACATCATGCGAGCTCTGCGCTCCATCACCGCAGGTTTATCTCCCCACCTCCGGGCATATAAGGAATAAATAGGAAGTGAGTGGTCAGCTACAGCTCTCACTACCTGTTGATTGGTCATATGTCTCAAGACAACGAGAGAGAAGCCGGCAGAAATGGGTCACTGGGCTCGCATGATGTCACGACCCTCATGTGAGCTCCGGGAATGCGAGTGACAGCACTGCAGGAATCGGACCGCCACAGGTGTTGAGTATCAGCACGGTGACTCAAGTGGTCAGCACTGCAGCCTTTGCAGCACTGGGGTCTTGAGGTCCTGGGTTCATTTCCCACCAAGGATACTAAGGACAACATCTGCAAGGAGTTTGTACATTCTCCCCGTGTTTGCGTGGGTTTCCTCCGGGCACTCTGGTTTCCTCCCACATTGTAAAGACATACTGATAGGATGTTTAGATTGTGAGCTCCAAGAGAGACAGCATTACTGATGTATGTAAAGTGCTATGGAAGTAATAGCGCTATATAAATATTATATTATTATTATATAAGCTTTTTTATTTTAATGTACAATGAGAAGGGTTTATCCAAGTAGTGGACAACACTTTTAAATGAAACCTGTTACTCGGTTCATGCTGCCTAAATCATGGGAGGCGTGATTCAGAGCTGGGGGACACGATAGCAGCCAGGTATGTTTTCAGAGTTCGTTTCAGGGAAAACATAGGCCGAGGACCATATACCTGATTTAGATGATAGACCAGTCTCTCCCATGTGAGTAACTTGTAAGAAACTACTCAATCAACGGGAGTGGCACAGGAAGAAGCAGGTGACGGGTGGCGCCAGGCTAGTCTTGTTTCTGTCTATGGTTTCCAAAATATATATTTAATCTGAAATACTAGAGCATTTCAGAGAAAACTTTGCCTGGCTTGTGCACCCAGCTCTAATTGATTCTGTCTTTGGTTTGTGCAATATTATTTGATTGACATGTTCTCTTAAATGGCATGAAACTAAAGTATTTTTTCGTTATGTATATTTTTATAAATTGATAGAAATTAGTTTGTTGACTAATCTAATAATGGAGTAACAAAGGCGGACACTAAGGTAGAATTGATACTTAGTCCCTGTGTCCTGAGGTCCTCAAATGATCCCTTGCCACAGAATTTATTCTTTCTTATTTTTTCCTCCTATTTTCCGAGAGCCATAACTTCATCAGACCCCTCACTATTATGGCAACTCATTGACCCCCCCACAAACATGTGATAGGCGCACCAGTAGGCACATAGAATCTCACACCCCCATACCGTCCCACTTTAAATTCTACTATCAGAGCCTGACAGCAGCTTTTAACATGTTAACAGTTGTGGGGGGAGCTTTGCCTGTGTCTGTTAAAAGCAGGAATCTAAAGGGTAAGTGTTATTGTGGTGCCCCCGCGGTCCTGCCGCCACTATTGGTATTGCATGCATTTGATGTGTATGGGATCATGCCCAGAGGTAAGGGGGGAAAGCTTTGCCAAGACCTCCATTTGCACCCAACACAATCCAAACTCCATGCTAGAGAGGTGGTGGGCAGACGAAACCCACATTTAGGGCAGTCCCCACCTACTGGATGGAGGGAGGAGTTAGGTTAGGGATGGGGGGCAGAAGGAGACAGCTCTAATAAGATTCAGTTGGGCAGCTGGGGAAGCTAGAGCTACACGCAGAGTTAAATGCTAGTTCCAGAGCCTGAGTACAGGGCTGAGGAGCTAGCTGCAGAAGGGGTACCAGCCCCAATTCGGTTTGGATTCTTCAAGACCAGCCGTGAAACTGAAGGTCACTGGGCTTCAGTTACAGTGGCTACCATAGTGGACCATCAACAGGTATATATACTATATAAGGTTAAGAGGACTGTCAAGACTGTTGCTCACAGAACCCACAGTCACCTGTCTTCTGGGACTAGCAACCGCAAGACATTTAGGAGAGGACAGGGGCAACAAATGTCAGGAAGAGGAAAGCAGCAAGGAAGGCCAAATACCCTGTTTCTCGGCAAGGTGGACTTGGAATACTACTGGGCTGACCAGGCCGTAAACTTGTTGGACTGTGCTGTAATCTGCTTCAATAACAAGTATATAGTAAGAACCACAAGAACCCTGTGTGTCACCTGGTTCCTCCTGCACCGCCTTGCATCACCTGCCAGAGCCATCCCCTTACAGCACTACAACCCTCATCCTCCTCCCCATCCAAACTACATCCTACATCTACCAATGGACCTAGGCCCTAGCTGGAGAGGGCCCAACACCTGGCTGCCACACCATCATCCTTTGGGGGTCCCCCACAGCAGCCCCTGGCCACCTACCACCTACAGGCCAGAACTCCAGTTGGGGTCATGACAACCAATTTAGAGGAGGGAGCAGAAGACAGTTCTAGAGAGATCCAGTAGGGCAGCTGGGGAAGCTAGTACTACACGTGGAGTTAGCTGCTAGTCCCAGGCCCAACGACACAAATCTGCTGCCAGCTGTTCAAGTCGGACCGAGGAGATACAGTGCGTTGTGAAAGTAATTCAGTCCCTTGAACTTTTCAACCTTTTGCCACATTTCAGACTTTAAACATAAAGATATAAATTCTAATTTTTTTTGTGAAGAGTCAACAACTAGTGGGACACAATCATGAAGTGGAACCAAATTTATTGCATATTTTAAACTTTTTTAACAAATAAAAAACTGAAAATTTGGGCGTGCAATAGTATTCAGTCCCTTTATCTTCAGTGCAGCAAACTCACTCCAGAAGTTCAGTGAGGATCTCTGAATGATCCAATGTTGTCCTAAATGACTGGTAATGATAAATAGGATCCACCTGTGTGTAATCAAGTCTCCATATAAATGCACCTGCTCTGTGATAGGCTCAGGGTTCTGTTTCAAGTGCAGAGAGCATCATGAAGACCAAGGAACACACCAGGCAGGTCCGAGATACTGTTAAGGTGAAGTTTAAAGCTGGATTTGGATACAAAAAGATTTCCCAAGTTTTAAACATCTCAAGGAGCCACTGTGCAAGCGATCATATTGAAATGGAAGGAGGATCAGACAACTGCAAATCTACCAAGACCCGGCCGTCCCTCTAAACTTTCATCTCGAACAAGGAGAAGACTGATCATAGATGCAGCCAAAAGGCCCATGATCACTCTGGATGAACTGCAGAGATCTACAGCTGAGGTGGGAGAGTCTGTCCATAGGACAACAATCAGTCGTACACTGCACAAATCTGGCCTTTATGGAAGAGTGGCAAGAAGAAGCCATTTCACAAAGATATCCATAAAAAGTCTTGTTTGAAGTTTGCCACAAGCCGCCTGGGAGACACCAAACATGTGGAATAAGGGAAACACCAAACATGTGGAATAAGGTGCTCTGCTCAGATGAAATCAAAATCAAACTTTTTGGCCACAAAGCAAAACGATATATTTGGCATAACAGCAACACAGCTCATCACCCTCAAAACACCATCCCCACTGTCAAACATGGTGGAAGCAGCATCATGGTTTGGGACTGCTTTTCTTCAGCAGGGACAGGGATGATGGTTAAAATTGATGGGAAGATGGACGGAGCCAAATACAGGACCATTCTGGAAGAAAACCTGTTGGAGTCTGCAAAAGACCTGAGACTGGGACGGAGATTTATCTTCCAACAAGACAATGATCCCAAACATAAAGCAAAATCTACAATGCACTGGTTCAAAAATAACCGTATCCAGGAGTTAGAATGGCCGAGTCACATCCAGACCTGAATCCAATGGAGAATCTGTGGAAAGAGCTGAAAACTTCGGATCACAAACGCCTCCATCCAACCTCACTGAGCTCCAGCTGTTTTGCAAGTAAGAATGAGCAAGAATTTCAGTCTCTCGATGTGCAAAACTGATGGAGACAAACCCCAAGAGACTGCAGCTGTAATCGCAGCAAAAGGTGGTGATAGAAAGTATTAACTCAAGGGGCCGAATAATATTGCACGCCCCACTTTTTTATTTGTTAAAAAAATGTAAAATATCCAATAAATTTGGTTCCACTTCACGATTGTGTCCCACTTGTTTTTGATTCTTCACAAAAAATTTAGAATTTATATCTTTATGTTTGAAACCTGAAATGTGGCAAAAGGTAGAAAAGTTCAAGGGGGCCAAATACCTCCACAAGGCACTGTAGCTACAGAAGGAGTACCAGCCTTAATTCGGTTTGGATTCTTCAAGACCAGCCATGAAACTTAAGGTCACTGGCTACCATAGTGGACCTTCTCAAGGTTAAAGGAACTATATAATGTTAGAGGACATGCAAGATGGTTGCTCGTAGAACCTGCAGTCACCTGCCTGCTGGGACTGGCAATTACAGAACACTTAGAAGAGGACCAGAGTAATACGCTTTAGAGAGAAGAAGGCAGCAATGAACGCCAAATAGCTTGTGTTTCAGCAAAGTGGACTCTGAATACCTCTTAGCTCGCCAGGCTATGCTCTTGCTGGACTATGTACCCTCTCTGGGTTGTGACTGCACTGAACCGTCAGTAAATGGTAAGAACCACAAGAACTCTATGTGTTGTCTGGTCCTTTCTGTACCTCCGTACACCTGCCTGTAGAGCCACCACCTTGCACAACAACCCTGCTCCTCTACCAGCCGCAGTGACCAATCAGCAAAGCTTTTTTTAAAACAGGAGCAAGAAGCGCTGATTGGTTGCTGCCAGCCACGGCGACCAATCAGCAAAGCGGGCCGCGGTTTGGAGGGGGATATGAATCTCGTGCTGTTGATTGGTGACCAATGAGCGAAGCGTGTTTTAAAACAGGCGCCAAGAGCGATGATTGGTCGCCACTGAGTGGCCATATCGGAATACCCATAACTTGGGTGTTCCAATATGGCGGTCCGGGTACTATCGCTGCGAGCAGCCGGGAGATGACCATCATCTCCCAGCTGCTCGCAGTGGAAGTACCCCAACCACCGTATTGGAACACCCAAGTGATTCGTATTCAGATATGGCCACCGTGCCACTTCGCTGACTGGTCACAGCACTGTATGGTGGCTCAGTGGTTAGTACTGTATATGGTGGCTTAGTGGTTAGCACTGTATGGTGGCTCAGTGGTTAGCACTGTATATGGTGGCTCAGTGGTTAGCACTGTATGGTGGCTCAGTGGTTAGCACTGTATATGGTGACTCAGTGGGTAGCACTGTATATGATGGGTCAGTGGTTAGCACTGTGTATGATGGCTCAGTGGTTAGCACTGTATATGGTGGCTCAGTGGTTAGCACTGTATATGGTGGCTCAGTGGTTAGCACTGTATGGTGGCTCAGTGGTTAGCACTGTATATGGTGGCTCAGTGGGTAGCACTGTATATGATGGGTCAGTGGTTAGCACTGTGTATGATGGCTCAGTGGTTAGCACTGCATATGGTGGCTCAGTGGCTAGCTGTGTATGATGGCTCAGTGGTTACCACTGTATAGTGGCTCAGTGGTTAGCACTATATGGTGGCTCAGTGGTTAATACTGTATATGGTGGCTCAGTGATTAGTACTCACACCCACACCTTTTTTATGTACATTGCATATTGACAGCAAGCTGTTAATCAGTTCCGGGGGCCTTATTGGGCCAGGATGCACATGGGCATCTAGTCCGGTCAGTTACAATATCCTGCTGATAAAACACTCATTGTATTGAAACAACAGCACACAGCCTAATAAGTGACATATCCCTGAAATCAGTGTATCATCCCCTACCTCAAGCTGCCCTCAGTGTTACATAGTAAAAAGCTGCTAACAAATTTCCTTTAAAGATTAGGTAGCAGTATTGGGATTTGTGAAAAGCTCTATAAGAATGGTGTATCAGGTGGGGGTCAGACTACAGATTTTGCATTGGAGGCTTAAGTTGTATCTCAATCTAGACATCAGGAAAACAATTTTGGGGAAATAAGTGAAAATAAACACTATTTCTCACGCAGTTTTGATTGTCAAGCACTCGAGGACGTGCCGTAGACTGACAGATTGCTGACAGATTATAGCGGTATGTGGAAGAAGAAGCTTTGCTTTCTTCAATCTCTGGATCCTTTCCAAGATGTTAAACAAACTTTCCTTCACACAAAGCCATTATGGTTTGGATGATGCCTCCTTGCTGCAGACACTGTATATTAAGCACTTTTTGATATTTTGCTTTCATGTCATTGTGGCCAGTTACTACATTGCGGGAGACATTTTTCTACTCAATGACCAATTTACAGACATTTCATTTTCTCTGTGGAAAAGTTCAACTGTACCGCTAATAGCCGACCAATTCTCCAAGGGAAAATCTAATCTAAATAATCATTCTCTCTTTTTGGTTTGGCTAGTCCGGTATTGATAGCGATGCTCTCTGACATTACCACCGCTGTAATAACTCGGCTGATGGAGAAGAAAGGTGACAGAAAATCAATTTTTCCTAAAGATACCACCTTGTAAAGCTGACATCAAGGCTGGAAGTAAGACTAACTATGTTTAATGAAAAGGGAAGCGTTCGGGCAAAAATATGGCTGAAAGATACAATTCTACTGTTCCGCAGCTCTAATGATGTCTACTTTATACAAATGTAAAAATATCATCTATATACCAGACTGAGATTTATTTCTAATCGCAACCAAACTCCATAAAATGATGTCTACGTTCCTTTGCAAAATTGCTTTGGGTTAGGGATTTGTTTAGGTGCAGCACTCTTAAGGTCCTGACACAACGTTTCTATTGGGTTGAGGTTTGGCATAGATTTCCTGGTGTGCTTAGGAGCATTGTTGTGTTGCATTGTGAGGGTGGCCTGGGGTGGTAGTCGTGGATGAGGCTAGGTCTTCAGATGTCCCGTCCATCCCCACAGGGTAGGGAATATTGTGTGTGGTGGTGTGATGGACCTGGTTTGGTGTGAGGGTTTGAGGAGTGAAGGCATATCGTCGATGCCTCAGGTAAACCAAGTCCCATTCACAGTGAAGACAGACAAGGCAAATAGTTCATCTGTTACTAGTCGTTAGTTATCTTGTGTGAAGTTCCAATCATTAAGAGGATTTCTCGCTAGCTCATAGTCATTCTACCGCTTCGGAGCAATTAAGATCACCCACTAACTGCAGCCTTTGGATGTAACTCAACCTGCAAGTCCAAACTCCACTTTAGTCAAACCCTATTTGAATCTAAAATGGAGTTAGTCCTCCTCTCTCTGTGGATAATCCCACAATTTAACTGCTTCCTTGCCTTGCAGTCACATAGCACAGGAAAGGTCCTATCTTACAACATACTACTAGCTACATTGCAAACTCCCACCCACCCTTCAGCTATAAGTAAATACCTGTTAGCCGTTACACCCATTATAGTATGGCTCCTGCACATCAACTGTGCGCTCACCAGAACTGTGATATACAATTACTGTAATTTGCATTAAAGGGATTCTTTGGTGAAAATATGTCATCAGTGATCCACAGGTTAGGAAGGTGTTCACCAGTGGCGTAACGATCGCGGTCGCAGCAGTCGCGGCTGAGACCGGGCCCACCCCTGTAGGGGGATGCGCCCCTCCCTGCAGGGGAGCCCATGCCTCCAGCCGCCCTCCGTGACCGCGATCGTGTGTGTCCGAGGAGAGGAGGGAGGACAGGAAGTGAGTGAAGCCTCACTTCCTGCAGCTGCGCCCGCCCCTCCTCTCCTCTCACCGGCGGGGCAGCTGACTGCGGGAGGCACGTTCGCATTACGGCAAGTGCACCACTAGCACTACTACCCAGGCGTAATCCCGCTCCACCACATACATCCGGGAGAATTCAGATTATTTTCACCGGACACAAAAATGTTGCTTGCAACGTTTTTGTGTCCGGGGAGAAAAATCACCCCAAAAAGCCGGATCCCGCATTTGCCCAGATTGTCCTGAATCCGGGGCATTCCGGCTCTCCCTAACATGGGAGTCTATGGGGCTGGATTGCCCCGGTCCGGGCGAATGCGGGAACCAGATACCGGCGGCTGCACGCCGCTGTAGCTTCATGCTAGCCGCGATCTTGAAAAATCAGCAGCTGCAGCTGCAATTACAGCCATCCAGCTGCACACAGGACCGGAGGGCACATTTGGCCCTCCGGTTCTGTGTGCTGATCCGGTCCGGAGCTGTCAGGTTCATGCCTGACAGCCCCGGACCGGACTGCGCCGTGTTGTGAAGCCAGCCTTAGTCAAAACCAGGAGTGGAGCAATCAAATATATTTTTTTCTGCATTTCTCACCCACTTCTAGTTTTCAGAAAACTAATGAACCCTGCACAAAAAAAAAGTGTCTGTATGAACACGCTCACGCCGCCAAACAATCTAATGCAAAAAACCTTGTCCATAAAACGTGTAAAGTACTCTGCAGTAAAAAAGTTTCAAATGCAAGTGCAGTAATAAATATATAAATACACAGGGTACTTGGTCCATACGTTTTTTGCGCATAAAATGTACTTCAAGCTGCCTCACCTCATCACGGTGTACCCATATCGAAGCAGTCCTATCTGTTGTATTAAAAAAACCTGATCAAGTAATGTGTATCAAGTGAACAGGGTCCAAACAGGTCCAGTGTGCGACATGGACTGAGGTTGGAAGCAGCTATTCGTGTGCAGAGCCCAGGGTGAGGGGCGGGGAACTTACATCTCTTGCCCCCCCGCAGCATCCCGCACCTAAACCGCATCCCGCCGTCGACAGCTTCTTCACCTCTTGACTCTTTGCTTCTTCACTCTGCTTCACCGGAGGCAGCAGGAGCTGCGGTGATGTCACAGTCAAGTGATTAGTCACATGACCATCACATCTCCCCAGCTCCGGTATTTACTACTAGATGGTGACCCGATTCTAATGCAGCGGGTATTCTAGAATATGTATGTAGTTTATTTATGAAGATTTAAGAATAATGCAATGAATACACGATATCTATCTATCATCTACCTATGTGTCTATTGTGTCTATTGAATATTCTCCTGGGCTTGCCTTAGTTGGTAGAGCATTCGAGTTGTATGAATGGCACAAACATGTTGTTGCCTGTTTGCCCTGTCTTCTGGAGGTTCATTCAGCCGACACTGTCTATAAATTTCGTCATTTTGGTCTTGTCTGGCAGCAGTTCCTTGTGGGGTCTCCTGTTGCCGACGACGTCTGAGAGATGCCACATCCTGCGCTTGTCTCACGCCAGTTTGTTGTGGTGTCTCTAGGTGTCGACGTTGTCATTGCCTTGATGCTTCTGCAGCTTTTCTGTCATCATCATTGGCGTATTTGCACTTACGACCAATTAAACCCATTGAATAAACGTGACTGAAGTATTTCAGACTGTCACTGACACAACGTGTGAAGTAAATGTGACTGAAGGATAGCACACTATGACTGACAGACCTTGTAAACAGGAGTGAAGTGCGTCACACTATGACTGACAGCCTTGTAAACAGGAGTGAAGTGCGTCACACTATGAGTGACAGCCTTGTAAACAGGAGTGAAGTGCGTCACACTATGACTGACAGCCTTGTAAACAGGAGTGAAGTGCGTCACACTGAGTGACAGCCTTGTAAACAGGAGTGAAGTGTGTCACACTATGACTGACAGCCTTGTAAATCCAGGCAAAGGTCAAAGTCAAAACCAAACACACTATATCACTGGGGAACCAAGACTATATCTGGCAGCCAGCAAGACAGGCTCCAAGGTATTTGAAAGGTGCAGTTACATCCCATGGGCTGGAGCTCACAGCCTAATGATCTCATCCGAACCACCCCTAGAACCAGGCCAGACGGCACCAACCACCCCTCTTCTGACAGAAGAACGAAGGCTGTGCCTATCAGACACCTCTGCAGGACCCGCTCTTTTGCTACCAACATCATCCACAGGGTAAACACGGCGGCACCCAGCGACAGAGGCAGATGTCCAAGCAGCAGGTCCATATGAGGACATGCCCCTCCTATCACCGGCCCCATCAGCCGAAGGAATTCGGCGCCTTCCAGCGGCCGAGGCAGGAACACCAGCCACCGAGTCCAATGGCGACATGACACAGCTCTAGTGAGATCCAGTTAGGCAGCTGGGGAAGCAAGTATTACATGTGCAGTTAAGTGCTAGTTCCAGAGCCCAAGGACAGAGTTGAGGAGCTAACTGCAGAAGGGGTACCAGCCCCAATTCAGTTTGGATTCTTCAAGACCAGCCGTGAAACTGGAGGTCACTGGACTTCAGGTACAGTGGCTACCATAGTGGACCCTTTCCAGGCTCAAGGAACTATATAGGGCTAATAGGACTAGCAAGACTGTCGCTGACAGAACCCACAGTCATCTATCTTCTGGGACATTTAGGAGAGGACAGGGGTAACAAGTGTCATGAAGAGGAAAAGACTCTGAATATATCTGGGCTGGCCAGTCCATAAGCTTGTTGGACTGTGTTTTCCCCCGGCTGGGTTGTAATCTGCTTTAACACCAAGCAAATAGTAAGAACCATAAAAACCCTGTGTGTTGTCTGGTTCCTCCTGCACCTCCTTGCATCACCCAGCAAAGCCATACCCCTTGCACCATTACAACCCTCCTCCTCCTCCTCATCCCAACTACATCTTACATCTACCAATGGACCTAGGCCCTAACTGGATAGGGCCCAACACCTGGCTGCCACACCATCATCCCTTGGGGGTCCCCTACAGCAGCCCATGGCCATCTACAGACCAGAACTCCAGTTGGCGTCACGACAACCTATTTCCCTTGTAAATAATCCCTTAAGAATGTCACGTCAAGGCCATGACTTCTGGGGACCTGCCACTGTGACATCCCCCAAACTGTTAACCCCTGGCAGGTTGAGTACCCTGGCACCATGGCCCCTGGCATAACTCTTTCTGTCTTCAAAGAACTGACAATAGACAGACAGGCGCATTGCACATAGAGGAAATGGGCACACTTCACTGGAAGCTTCATTAGTTAGTGGTTGTTTCTTTAGTCTTTTTTATATTTGTCAAACTGGGCACCATGAAGCGTGGCATGAAAAATAAATTGAAAAGCTTTGCTATGTTCTTTTTTTTAATTCATTATTCACATTTATACTCTCTTATAAAAAAAATAATATACTAGGCAGCTTGAAATGAATAAAATGTCCAAAAATATAAATCAACTCAACTAAAAAACAGAAAAATGAAAAAAAAGGAAACCTTTTTCCCTTGTAAAAGTAACACCCCTTTCACATCAGCGTTTTGATGTGTGGCCGATCCGGCAGGTGGCTCCGCATCGGCCGACTTGCGGCCCGGATCCGGCAAGCCCCATGCATTGTCTATGGGCCTTGCGGTCTAGTGCGGCAAGTGTAGTTCTGCCTAGTGTGGCAGATCCGGCACTCCGCTCCTTGTAGCATTTTTTTTTTCGCGGCTGCAAGTGCCGGATCCAGCCAATCCGGCGTAACTGGACCAGACCACAAACCCCATAGAGAATGCATGGGGCTTGCCGAATCCTGGATGAATGTGCGGCCGCTAGTCGGCAGGTCCTGCAGATGCAGTAAATCTGCCGGATCTGCCACACATCAGCGAAAACGCTGATGTGAAAGGCCCCTAATTTGGATTTCGGCGAGTAGATGATATTATATCATAGTTTTAATAAGAACTCCTTGCTATCAATTAATGGAAACCCTCATTGTGTTGTTCAGTGAATAAAAATATGTATGGTGTGAGAATCATGTGGGATTAGTGGATGAGGGCAGGTATATCTCGCCCAGGTATCTGTCCTATGTGACCTAGCCTGGTCAGTATCACCTGGCTACTAATGAATTAATGAGAGGTGGTGGGCGGAGGTAAAAGGAAGCTAGGAGGTCGGGTGTGTGTCTCAGGCTGGGAACACAGAAAGTCTGTCTTTGTATGAGACACATGTGAGTGGAAGTGTGGCGCACCATGGCGCCCCACTATAGGGGTACTGCACCTAGAACAGTGAGTGCGGTATCCCGGTCACCCGAGGATGTGAATGTTAACCCGTGGCCCTCATCCCCACACTCATACACTTAGAGCTAGGGGACCAACTGGCTAAACCCGTTACCAGGGTAACCGGTCCCGGTGGGAGGAGTTTGAGTAGTAGAGAAAAGAGCGGGAAGGACAGGCAGTTAGTCAGTCAAGAGTGGAGTGAAGTAGAGAACCGTGAGGGAAGTCGAGGAGAGAGGACCCTGCGAGAAGTGTGTGGAGGGTGCCTGTAAAGGAAGGCAACCCAGACAGAAGGGGGATACCTGGTTTATGCAAGCTGGTGCCAGACTGTAGATCACCAGTCCGGGAGGGAAGCCAGTTCAAGATGGAGTACCGGCTCTGAGTGCGGTGCAGGAAAGTTCAGCTCTGAGCCGCCAAACCCGGTGGGTCGAAGGCCTTTCATATAGCTCCGACCTAGTTTAACAAGCACGTCCCCACCAGGAGCACTAAACTGGGTTGAGCCCCTTAGAAAGAAAAAGGGTTACCTCTATATACCCAACGGCCTGGTAGTAAGAGGGCTCCGTGCAGGACAGTGCACGGATAGTAAGGAGAGCGCAGTGAAAAGGACAGAGAGTGAAATCTGAAGGAACATCACTGGGGGCCTCAGAGAGACTTTGCATTCTTTGGTGACTACCCGGCCAGCTATCCATGACTGTGTGACTGTGTACCGATAAAAACAGCCTTGACAAGTTGCCAGTAAATACCTGTACAGAGCAAGAAGGTCTCCTGTGTCTCATTTTCATTAAGCTGGTAAAGTTTATTCAAGTCTCAGCGAAGAGACTGTGTCATTCCATGATCCTGCTGAACTGCTGCTGTGAGAACAACCACCACAACCAGTACCACAGAGAGCTGCCGTGGGGACTCCGCTCCACCAGTGGGGAGCAACATCATCCGGCTGCCTATCCATCATCGCCAGAGGTCTGCAGCAGCGCTGGTGCATTCACCAGACACCGCAGGTGGCGTCACAAACTATATTTTAATTTTCTTTATTGACACTTTTCAGCGACCACCAGGGCCACGGAGCCCTCCAGTCTGCAGTTACGATATCATCCTGTACAGTTAGAGCCAGACAGGCAAGGATTTATTTTGTTGATGTGTTTTTGCTTTCACCTAAATAAATCTGACCCAGTGTCAGTTGCACAAAACCCCGATTAGTCACCGCTTCTGCCAGAAAAGTGAATGTGATATTCCATTTGCTGTGCAGACGTCAGCGTTTTTGATTGCTGCGTTAGTGGTGCAGAACCCGCAGCCAGAATATAATGAGCGTCACTTATTGCTCCATTTTTCTGCCATGCTTTCCACATCACCAATGCTCTATTACTTACTCTCCCCGGTGTTCCCCAGCGATGTCTTCCTTCCGGACATCGGTAGGTTCAGTGGGCATGGTACTGACAGAACCGGCCCATGTGATCCCAGCCAGTTCCAAGGTGGACATTTTCAGGCTGGAAAGGGCCCCTTAACCCTGAACCACCCAGCCTGATAATATCAGCCCACAGCTGTCTGCTTTACCCTGGCAGGATATCAAAAATGCAGGGGAAACCCATATAGGCTTTTTCATCTAATTTTTTATTTCTTTGGCTAAATCGAAATCTCTACGAACTATCTAACTACCTACACATTATATAATGCATACTTTGTAAGGGCCGCAAAGCTGCAAGATATGTTTTTATGTGACCCAGCCAAATATGAATTAAATGATTATAATTATTATTAAATAAATTATTTATTCATTTTTATTTATTTATTTTAAAAGGTTAGAACTTCTGCTATGGGACCCCATGATTTCTCTGAACACCCCTGGATGGGGTTGTGGTTATACATTTTTTTCAACATTTGTAACTTGTTGAAATTTGCCAAACATTTGCCCAATTGTACTTTACTAACATACTGCAATACAAAAGTTGATTAATTTTTAGTTTTGTGCAGTTGATGCCCGTCATGCAAAATTTTAAAGGATCATACTGATAAAGGGAACAAAAAGATAATAAAAAATAAGAATAAAGGACATCATTCATATTAAGGCTGGCTTCACACCACAGATTTTTTGATCCGGGGCTGTCCGGTGTAAACCAGACAGCCTCGGACCGGTTTTTTTGGCCCCACAGCAGCCTATTGGGCCGGATAGAGCCGGATGGCAGCTCTCTGCCATCCGGTTTCATCACTCCGGGACAATACGGGGGAATACGGATTATTCTCTCCGGACACAAAAATTATGCTTGCATCTCCCCAATTTGACGGATCCCGGATTCGGCCGGATTCTCCTGGATTCTCCCGGACCAGGAGGATCCGGGAACCGGATACCGGCGGCTGCACGCCGCTGTTGTTTCAGGACCGCGGCTAGCTCCATGCTAGCCGGAGTCTTGAAAAATCAGCAGCTGCGGCTGCAATTACAGCCATCCGGCTGCACACAGGACCGGAGGGCACATTTGGGCCTCCGCTTCTGTGTGCTGATCCGGTCCGGGGCTATCTGGGTCATCCCGGACAGCCCTGGACCGGATCGCACCGTGGTGTGAAGCCAGCCTAAGTCAAATGTATCAGCCGTTTTTAAATATTTGGGGCAAAAAGCGACAAATACCCAAAGAAAGAAAGAAAAAAAAATCACTGTAAAGATGCGAATAACTTCTTATTGAGTTAAAGTTGACTGTGAAGCCATTTTCCTATGACTTGACTTTAGATGCCGGAGCCGCATTGTGCCGTCAGAGGTCTTCAGGATAAACACATAAATTACTCTTGAAAATCTATTTCAAGTCCTGTTTGGCTGAAGAGATCCAATCTGTCAGCTCAGAAACTACATGGCGGTGTTGGGGTAATAAATACGCTGACATTAAACGGATTGTCAGCGCATAATGCAGATCAAAGGCCCCGTGGCAGTTACACCAGAGGAGAAGTGGTGCACTCACTTTGCGGAACTTCTACTTTGCTTAACTAGGGAAACCTGTCCATTTAAAGTCCATAATTCATTTTCCTTAGCAAGGAGAAATCAAGAAACAAATTAGCCGTCTGCCCGTAATCGTGCGCGGAGCTGTAATACTTTCCATTAAGAACCTGCAATATCCTTTGGCCATTCTCTTTCTAAACTGCATTTGAACAAGGGAGATCTCCTGGAGCATGACTTCCTCCCTACGTCCCTCTGGGAAATCTTGTTCTTCACTCTTCATTTCTCCGGCATGGTGGGCGGCCAGGAAGACGTCTTGACAAAAGTAATCAATACAAGTATTCTGGAAAAGATCAGCCCAGGACCTTCCTTCCTAAATACTCATGCTTGTAGTTTCTGTGAATGGAATCTTAACTTTTATTCTATTTATTTGCAAAACTAAAAAAACAAGTTAAACATACTGATAACATATATTCCAAAAGGTAAAACATTGTTCTTTTAATATAAAGTCCCCCGAGTCATTAAGAGTCCTTGAAGTATGCTTTTGTGAGTCTTTAAATCTTTTATTAAAATTGCAACATATTCTATAGTACTTTACAGAAATTGTCCCTGCCCCCATGGGGCTTCCTTATTGTCATAAATTATAAATGCACACTAATTGATATAGAAAGCAAACTAGCTTATTACCGTAATATGTTTTTAATGTGGCTTATGGGACATTGCGTGGAACCACTAGATTGCTAAAAGGCCGGGTTACACGCTGCGATGTCAACAATCGGGATCGCTGGGACATCGCTATATGATCGCTGGTGAGCTGTCACACAGGCAGACTCACCAGCGATCAGCTACCAGCAAGAACGCTGGTAACCAGGGTACACATTGGGTAACAAAGCATAGCACTGCGCTTAGTTACCCAATGTTTACCCTGGTTACCATGTCCCAGCGTGTACTGTGCAGAGATGGTCATCAGCCGGGAGGTCGTTGATCGTTGGTCTCCAGCTGTCACACACGCTGATGCATGCGGGACAGTTGCAGAATAACGACGGAAAAATGGTCCTGGCCATTTACCAACGATCATCGAGCTGATCGCTAGTCGTTGGTGCATGTCACACGCAGCGGCGTCACTACGAGGTTGCTGCAACGTCACAAAACCAGTGACGTTGCAACGATATCGCTAGCGATATTGTTGCATGTAACGGGGGCCTTAGGCTAAACTCAAGAGTAGAGATGAGTGGATCGATTCATGGAAGATTGACTTCAAGTCAGTTTCCTCAAAATTGCATTTTTAAGCAAATTCAAACACTTTGTGATTAGATTAGGCTTGGAGAGTTCGCAAACTATGCCTGGCGCCATATCACATGATGCTGAAGACTCAGAGTGTGGACCATCACACAGTGACAGAGGAAATCATACTGAGTATATGTCGGAATTGACAATTGGCGCATGCCCAGGAGACGAGACAGCCCAGAAAATGAAACGGATGTCACAAATGTTGCTCCATTTCATTGTGGGGACTAATGCTGCCCCCCAAATGACATCCCGTTTTAGTATCCCGGCACAGACTGAGAATTTGCAAACGAAGCGTCATCAATGCGGAAGTAAAAAAAAAATAAAGATGTTATTGAGATTAGAGAAGGAACAATTGGGACTTTTGAATTAAAATATTTTAGAGAAACAATTAGATTATTATAATAAAATAGACACTTAAGATTAAAGTCAATGTTAATTTCATAGAACCCCTTTAATGCCAAATTACTATACTGTGTGCTCCGAGCTCCTATCCTTACACAGTACAGGCAGGAAATGGCATCCCTCTATGAGCCCCAATGTTTTATACTGTCTTTGATATCCCCCTGATTGACTATGCTACACGACTGGATCAGAGTGCTGCAGGTCATTATGGGAAACCCTCTCTGCCACACCAAAAGCCATAAGTCCATTCACTGAGCGTGCTTCATGTATGAAATGGCGTCAGGCATTTCCTTTTGGTGATCGTGACAAGTCGAATTTCAGATTCTTTAAACTCACGGGGAACGATGGATATCAGGAAATTTAACTTCAATGTGCACTAAGGAACAAAAATGTGACAATGTTTCGAACTTCTCTAATAAAATGCTACCATCAATGGTGCATGTGCAATCACATCTACACGTCATCACTCTGAATTTTCGAGGTGACGCATGTGCAGATTGAAAGCTCAAAATGATAACTTGTAGATACGGCTGTGCATGTGCCACTGCTGGCACCATGTTATTGGAGGCCTAAATTGGAGATAAAAATTAGCTATCCAATAAAATGGCATCAACGTTGGCCCCTGGGTGGTCACATCTACATGTTATTGCTATGACTTCTCAACACGGCGCATGCGCAGACTGAAAACGATGACTTGTAGATGTGACCGCGCATGCGCAGCTGAGGGTGCCATTTTATTGGAGACCTAATTTTTTTTGGACACCACAAAAATTACTGCCCCAGCGTGATATTTAAAATAGGATGCAGATCACTGTCACATTAGTGCCCTGTCATTCAAGCACAGAAGGCAGATGGAGGGGCCAGAGCACCAAAAAATGACCCTGTGAATAGACTTATCCCACTGCATAAACCTATAATTACAGGAAATCTTCAAACACTGATTACCGTACACAAAAAAGGCAAATCAGATTTCTTCTGTGGCACCTCTCTGGTCTGGCTGCCATAAGTGGTATTGCATTCTGCATTCTGTGTAAGGTCATGTCTCGAGAGAGGTGAGAATCACTTTGCTGGCAAATCCCCATACAGCATCCAACATTTCCAAACTCCAATCAAAGAGTACAGGGTGGAAGAGACCCACCTCCAGGCAGACCCCACTTCTGGTTGGAGAGAGCAGTTAGGATAAGGAGAGGTAGGCAACAAGAGTTATTCCAGACTGGATGTCAGGCCACGGAGCCGACTGGTCCCTTCTGCTGCCAGCCCTGAGTGGCTGGGTAGAGGGAAAAAGCTGCAGTAAGGGAACCAGACCCTAAGTGATAAGGTTTCCAGGACCTGGCCACAGAACCTGGAGTCTATTGGATTTCATGCCTGGTAGCCACATTTGTGGGCCCATCTGGGGCACAGTGGCAAAGACAGCCAGAGGACTGAAGCATCACACGCAGGGCTCGTGTTACCTGCCTGGCTGGAGGGTAGCCACAGACCAGAGGGATCTAGAGAATCCATAGAGGAACTAGTGACCTTGGAACAGAAGTCAGCAGGAAGGCCAATAAACCTTATCCCAGCAGGGTGGACTTTAGCTCTCTCCGGACTAGCCAAGCCATCTACCTGGTTCTGCACATGTGTTCTGGAAGTATCAACTAACCTACAGTAAAAGGTAAAGAACTTGAGAGACTGATTGCTGTGCTTTATTCCATTCTGCACCTCTGTACTACTACCATCATCATCCACCTTCATCTAATACTGGGCCAACTACTGTGATCCAGACTGATCTGCCCAGTCGCTGAGTATCCCCAGCCCTTGCGGTGATACACTTTACCACTGGTATAATTTTAACTATTGTAACAGGGCCAATATGACCATGTCTGTGTTTTACGTAGCAAAATCCTGTTCAAAGTTTATTTCAAAAAGGGATTCACAAATTACTTCTTTCAAAAAGGTTGGAAATGAGTGTGCTATGCAGACAACGTCCATCTGTATGTTTCTGTGGCACCGCTGCGGGGGATTGCCACAGGATCCATCGGTGCAAGGAGGGAATTACACCTTGGTTCGCACAGCACACCACACCTTCCACCCCAGACCTGAAGGGGAGCTCTACTGGCTGCCTTAAGTCAGTTCCCCTTTAAAACATCCAGGCCTCAGGGGAGGCGTTAGTTAGTCCCCGGGATGAGTTCCAGTAAGTGTGTGAGGAGAGCAGGAGTGAGGAGCTGGTCGCTGGGAAGGATACAGGCCCAGGACCAGGGACCACTGACTGCTGTGTTGCACCCTAGGTAAAGGGTCGGAGGCAAGTGCAGGAAATAGGGAATCAGGAAAGGTAACCAGTTAATGTAGCCCTTTAGTATACCCGGACACCAGAGTCCAATGATGCCAGCATTTAGTGCAACAGCAAAAGCCCAGAAGACTCAGGAGGAGTTCACCTCAAGTAAGAGACACTAAAACTGACCAAGTACAGGACCAGGGGCCATAAGAGGAATAGGGACCCCGCAAAAGGACCTCATTGTCAGTTCAGAGCACAGCCCCGAGAGGGAGAAGGAGCGGTGAGTTCAGGCTCAGTCAGGACTTACCCCAAACCACAGAGACAGAGGAGGCCTCACAACTTTCTAAGGTGAAAGTCCCAAGTTGCACTGGGGACCTGGTTATTTCTCTGGACTGTACCTGTTACCTTGTCACCAGTAAAAGGAACCGAAACAACAATCCCTGTGTGTGTGTGCCTACTTAACCGCCGTAATTCACCGCCTTGTCTGCAGAGAAGTGACTACTACTCCCCTAACCCATCCCCGCTGCCCTGAGGTAAAGCTCCACCTGTGGGGAGCCGTACCACACTCTGCTGCACCCATCATCCCCTCAGCGCCGGCTAACAGTTACCAGGTACCATAGGTGGCGTCACGTTACCAATCCCCTTATCCTCCCACCATTTCCCGCCATTGGGCGGTCCAGGGCACAGGACCGGGGACCAATCAGTGTGATTCCCCATCAAAGCCGCCATCAGCCCCGGTACCCGAGTACTCCGTACCCTGTCGACCGCCTCATTTCAATAAGCTTCTGCAGCAGCTAACCTGCTTGTGATCAAAGTCCAAGTAAGAACGATGGTTTTCTTCTCTCTACATGTAAAGAAAACTAAGAACTGGTGATTCATTAGGATGAGGCTAGATTTTATTGCTGACTCTGTAACCAGCGTTATTCAAATGTGCGGCCTGAAGATTATAGACAAGGACCCTGTGACAATATGGAGAAAGCACAAATAATTGTGGACATTATTGTGGCAAAAAAGTCATTTGGATTTTTATCTTTAGAAGAATAGCTTAAAAGAGATTTTCTGCCAACAGGCGCTCAAATGAGCAAATTAAAAGCATAAAAAACCCACAGTAACATAAATAAGAGGAATAAAGAAGCGGTAACAACCTACCTGCCACATCCTTTACCTTCTTTAATCTCTGCAGTTCTTTTGCTAAAAATCTTTAGAAGATAGAACTGAAGTTATTAAGCTTCCAGCGAGCAGAAGCTGCAAGACATTTTCATACATCATGAATATTAATAGGAACATGATTGTAGTAATAATTCTTAGGTTAAAAAAAAGATGATTTGCTGATAGCTGAGAGATGTACTGTACGTCCAAGGATGAGGAGCCACAGCTTTATGAATGGTGTCGTAGGGATTTAAAAAAATAGGTGTACTTCTTCTTAGAAACAATATAATGTCTACATGGTCAGGATGTATCAGGTTATATTTGACTCTGAAATGCCGCGGTTTTCAGACAAAGACATAGAGCAGGTTGGACGGACGATCATCGCTTGGTTTAAGGTCCTGATCACAAACCTGCGATGAACAATCAGCCGACTTATCGTACTTGTCACACGCAACGACGTTGTTACGACATTGTTGCTCCACCCAAAAAGCCGTGTTGTACTAACGATATCATTAATGATATCGTAGCATGTAACGGGCCCTTTAGGCTGATGGAAGCATGGTGGTATGTCATAACCTAAACAAAACTCACCTTCATTACCTAATACTAAATGCACAAGCTGGGTGCAGAAAACGTCTCAAGATGGAGATGGGGGTGCATCATGCAGATGGAACAGCCACTCACAGCCTTTTGATTAAGGGGAGCAGCTGCTTGCATAACGCACACTAATGATGCTGCATAGGGAATCTGTCCAACACACCATGTGTCTGAACAGGATTCTATTAATAAGGGCCCATTCACATCAGCGTTTTTTTTAAATCGCGGCAGATGCGGTGAAAATACCGCATCTGCCGCGATTACTGTATAACCGCGACACTTGCGGCACAGTTGCGGCAAGCCCCATGCAATGTCTATGGGGCTTGCGGTAAGTGTGCGGCAGGTGCGGCAAGTGCGGTTCCGGCACTTGCGGCAGGTGCGGCCGCGAAAAAAACACCGCAGTCAGCCGCATTTTTTTTGCGGCCGCACTTGCCGCACACTTCCCGCAAGCCCCATAGACATTGCATGGGGCTTGCCGCAACTGTGCCGCAAGTGTCGCGGTTATACAGTAATCGCGGCAGATGCGTTTTTTTCACCGCATCTGCCGCGATTTAAAAAAAACGCTGATGTGAAAGGGGCCTTACTCCAGTTGTGGCGGCCTAGTTAACACTACATGAATATATGCATCCTATCAGAACAATAGCTTATTAGTGTCACCCACTATGGCAAGCTAGTTAACACTATAAGAGTGTAATCTCACATGACAGACTCGACAGTTTACAAACATAACTCAGAAAGCCCCACTACACCCTGCAAAAAATACATAAAATGTGCATGAACAATGTGAGGTACAGTTGTGGCCAAAAGTATTGACACCCCTGCAATTCTGTCAGACAATACTCAGTTTCTTCCTGAAAATGATTGCAATCACAAATTCTTTGGTATTATTATCTTCATTTAATTTGTCTTCAATGAAAAAACACAAAAAGATTTGTCCTAAGGCCAAATTGGATCTAATTCCACCAAACATAAAAAAGGGGGTGGACAAAAGTATTGGCACTGTGATGGTGGGTTTACACACACCAATCATTGTATCCAATATCTGAACAGATCTCTGGTTGCAGTGAAATCATGGACACATAGTTCCATTTTGTGGCTGTGTACAACATGGAGCAATCTGTCCATGATTTCACTGCAACCAGAGATCTGTTCAGATATTGGATACAATGATTGGTGTGTGTAAACCCACCATTAGAAAAATCATGTGATGCTTCTCTAATTTGTGTAATTAACAGCACCTGTAACTTACCTGTGGCACCTAACAGGTGTTGGCAATAACTAAATAACACTTGCAGCCAGTTGACATGGATTAAAGTTGACTCAACCTCTGTCCTGTGTCCTTGTGTGTACCACATTGAGCATGGAGAAAAGAAAGAAGACCAAAGAACTGTCTGTGGACTTGAGAAACCAAATTGTGAGGAAGCATGAGCAATCTCAAGGCTACAAGTCCATCTCCAAGACCTGAATGTTCCTGTGTCTACCGTGCACAGTGTCATCAAGAAGTGTAAAGCCCATGGCATTGTGGCTAACCTCCCTAGATGTGGACGGAAAAAAAAATTGACGAGAGATTTCAATGCAAGATTGTGCGGATGGTGGATAAAGAACCTCGACTAACATCCAAACAAGTTCAAGCTGCCCTGCAGTCCGAGGGTACAACAGTGTCAACCCGTACTATCCGTCGGCATCTGACTGAAAAGGGACTGTATGGTAGGAGACCCAGGAAGACCCCACTTCTTACCCCGAGACATAAAAAAGCCAGGCTGGAGTTTGCCAAAACTTATCTGAGAAAGCCTACAACGTTTTGGAAGAATGTTCTCTGGTCAGATGAGACAAAAGTAGAGCTTTATGGGCAAAGGCATCAACATAGAGTTTACAGGAGAAAAAAATGGAAATTCAAAGAAAAGAACACGGTCCCTACAGTCAAACATGGCGGAGGTTCCCTGATGTTTTGGGGTTGCTTTGCTGCCTCTGGCACTGGACTGCTTGACCGTGTGCATGGCATTATGAAGTCTGAAGACTACCAACACATTTTGCAGCATAATGTAGGGCCCAGTGTGAGAAAGCTGGGTCTCCCTCAGAGGTCATGGGTCTTCCAGCAGGACAATGACCCAAAACACACTTCAAAAAGCCCTAGAAACTGGTTTGAGAGAAAGCACTGGAGACTTCTAAGGTGTCCAGCAATGAGTCCAGACCTGAATCCCATAGAACTGTGGAGAGATCTAAAAATGGCAGTTTGGAGAAGGCACCCTTCACATATCAGGGACCTGGAGCAGTTTGCCAAAGAAGAATGGTCTAAAATTCCAGCAGAGCATTGTAAGAAACTCATTGATGGTTACCGGAAGCGGTTGATCGCAGTTATTTTGGCTAAAGGTTATGCAACCAAGTATTAGGCTGAGGGTGCCAATACTTTTGTCTGGCTCATTTTTGGAGTTTTGTGTGAAATGATCAATGTTTTGCTTTTTGCTTCATTCTCTTTTGTGTTTTTTCATTGAAGACAAATTAAATGAAGATAATAATAGCAAAGAATTTGTGATTGCAACCATTTTCAGGAAGAAACTGAGTATTATCTGACAGAATTGCAGGGGTGTCAATACTTTTGGCCACAACTGTATTAGTTGGTATTTTGGTGAAAATATGAAAGCTTGCAACCCACTCATCACAAGTCCTCACGCTTGCAAGTCCCTATCTAAATATTACACCACTGAGGAAAAAAAATGTAAAGTAACTCACCTCAGGCCATCTAATATTATGCACAAGCTGGGTGCAGAAAACTCCCCAAGATGGAGAAGTTACCTCAGGGGAAATGGTGTATCAGTGTCCGCGCTGCTGAAATCCCAAGAAAACGATCCGGAAACCATATGTAGGTTGCATCAATCATCCATTTATTCCTTTCCTACGCGTTTCAACACTGTCCTAGTGTCTTCCTCAGGGATATACCCAAAATGTTATTTAGTAATGTTTTCTATATGCGAACTCGTACCGATGTGAGGCATCATACCAACACGTCAGTTTTACCATATGGGGAACATGATAAATGAAAACACCACAAAACATTTGTGTAATTACACTTTTTTTTGCAATATCACTGCTCTTGGTATTTTTTCCCATTTTTCAGTACACTATATGGTAAAATGAGTCGTGTCATTCAAAAGTACAACTCGTACCGCAAAAAACAAGCCATCAGATGAATACGTTATTTGATTCCAGTCCTTTTTGATTGTTCTCTTGATCAGAAATCAGCTGCATTTATAGCTTTATCCTAGATCAAAGGAGTGGAGACTTAGGCTAGGGTCACACTTAAATCTGGAATTGCGCTCACCGCATCCAGATCCGGATGCGGTGAACGCAATTGTCTTCTGATATTCAGCAATCGGGAAAGCGGACTGCTGATACCGCAATCCGGTAACCGGATTGCTCAGGATGTGTAATCCTGAGCAATCCGATTACTGTATAGTTTGCTCATCCCTGCTGCCGCAGGGATGAGCAAACTGTTCTGTGTTTTGTTAAACTGTTAATTTGCTTAATAAATGTTCCTATAATGTCTCTAGGGGGTGCCACACTCCCCTGGAGACCTCCCACCCACTCAGGTGGGTATATAATACTATCATCACCTCTGTACAGCAGCTGCCTCCTGACAGCTGCTGTACAGTTTTATGAATGAAAGCGCCGGGCTCCTCATAGCAGCGCGCATACTATTGCTATTGCTATAGTATGTGCGCCACTGTCCGAGGTCCTGAAGCCTTATACAGTAGATCTATGGGCAGCGCTATGGGTGAAGCATTGCTTGTGGAGCATTTTATCATAGGCTCCTATGAGGAGCGTTTCCTGATCCGGTTTTGAGCTTCTTAAAAGCTCAAAACCGGATAAGGTTTTGTAAAAATAACCTGAAGTGTGACCCTAGCCTAACATAGTTGAATATGGTTGAATCTGTGAAATAACCCACTCCACATGTACATATAACACATCTTTCAATCTTTTTTTCTGAACTATCTGTAAGGCTGGTTTCACACGTTTTAATCCGATCCGGGGCTGTCCATTGTAAACTGGACTGCCCCGGATTGGATTTTGGCCCCATAGTATCCTATGGGGCCAGATGGAAGCCGGATGGCAGCTATATGCCATCCGGTTTCCATCTGTCCGGGAGAATTCGTATTTTTCTCCCTAACACAAAAATGCTGCTTTTGTATCTGGGGAGGAAAATCTCCCCAAATCAGATTCACCCCAATTCTCCCGGATCCGGGGCAATCCAGCGCTCCCCAACACGGGAGCCTATGGGGCCGGGAGGATCCGGGAACCGGACACCTGCGGCTGCTTGCAGCTGTAATTTCAGGTCCGCTGCTAGCTCCCCGCGAGCCGCGGCCCTGCATCATCAGCAGCAGCATATTAGCCCTCCGGTTCTGTGTGCTGATCCAGGGCTGTGCGATCCACACACCCCATCTAAGGCCGCAACGAATGTTAAAAGTCGTCCAGAAGCCACTGTCTTAAGCTGCAATTAATGTTACATGCCGCCCAACAGCACCCATATGAAGCTGCTAGGTATTCCCAACAGCTCCTGTGTAAAGCTGCCACAACTATTTAATGTCGCCCGGCTGCACACTGCCACAGCTGTTAAGATACCGTCACACGTTGCGATATCGCGAACGATATCGCAGATACGAACCGTTTTTTGAGGTGTGGCCACGATGTCCAAACGATATCGTAGCGTGTGACTCCTAGATACGACGACGATAATGCGTCATATCGCTCATCGCAGATTCCTGAACATGTTCATGAATTTGCCGATTTCCCAGCGTACGATCTGCTGCATCGTGCTGTGTGACACCTGTGTAACGATCTTATTGACGATTTCACCTATTCCTGACAATGGCTGCTCTTGATCGCAGAGTACTGCCAACGATCACTGGCACGTTGCCAAATTGAAGATCGTAAACAACATCTTTGCTTGTGACACTGTACAAGCTCAATCGCAGAATTGTTCATGCGATCTCTATCACGTGACTTCTTAGACGATATCATGATCGCGATTGAAGCGTGTGACGGTACCTTTAGAGATCACACATCTTGCCGTAGCCGCCCAGAGCTGCAATAATTTTTGTATATCCCTGCCGTACCCATATAAAGCTACCGCCACTGTTTTATTTTTTCCATATTCACTAACCCCAACTGTTCAATAAACCTTCTTTATTACTGAACAACCGTTGTCACACACACCTCGCCGAATGCGCCCCCAAAAACCACAAAAGAACCATTATTGCATCCTGAATCCCTCCGGACGCACCACCTACCCTTCTGAGCCACCCCCTGTCATCTATATCTTGGTCAGCTTTGTTTCTCTATCTCACAATCCACCATACCCATTGCCAGTTTAAAGCAAAGTTTCATTCCCAGTAAGATTTCATACCCAAATCATTATTTTCTTCAGCTTTGATTGTCTGTTTCTTTTCCATTGATAGCCGTCTGGCCCTACTCAATCCACTACTATTCGGCAGCGGCCAATGAGCTCAGACTATGCAAATAGGCGCGAGAATTCAAAGTTTGAATTTCGCGCCTATTTGCAGCCCGGCGAGAGCGGCGTTCTTGCCGGGATACACGGTGGCCGCAGCGGCGGCTCTCCTCACAGCCCCCCCCCGCGGCTCCTCCGCTCCTCCTTTCCCCTCCCCCCGTGGCTCCCCCGCTCCTGCGGCCCCCCCGCGGCTTATTCTGCCCCCCCGCAGCTTTTGCGGCTCCTCCGCGGCTTTTCCTGCCCCCCGCGGCTTTTCCTGCCACCCCGTGGCTCCTTGGTGCTACTAAAAATTAAAAAACCCTCATAGAGGATACTCACCCGTCCGCCGGCCCGCTGCTCTACGTCTTCTAGTTACTCCATGGCTTGAGGACCTGTGGTTGCCTGGGAAACCGATCAGCTGATTGGTTTCCCAGGCAACGACAGGTCCTGCGAGCCGGCAGACGGGTGAGTATCCTCGCATCCATCCTACCCCTCCCCCTGCCACCACCATCCTGCCCCCCCTTCCGCCGGCTCCATCCTGTTCCCCCCACCGCCTCCATTCTGGCCCTTCCCCCGTCGGCTCCATTTCCCCCCCCCCCCCACCGGCTCCATCCTGCCCCACACACCAGCTCCATCCTGCCCCCGCCAGCTCCATCCTGCTCCCCCCCACCGACTCCATCCTGCCCCCCCACCGGCTCCATTCTGCCCCCCCAACGGCTCCATCCTGCCTCCCCCCCGCACACCGGCTCCATCCTGCCCCCCTGGCTCCAATCTGCCCCACCGGCTCCATCCTGCCCCGCCGGCTCCATCCTGCCCCGCCGGCTCCATCCTGCCCCGCCGGCTCCATCCTGCCCCCCCCCGGCTCCATCGTGCCCCGCTCGCTCCATCTTGCTCCCCTGCCTCCATCCTGCCCCGCTCGCTCCATCCTGCCCCCTGGCTCCATCCTGCCTCGCTTGCTCTATCCTGCCCCGCCGGCTCCATCCTGCCCCGCCAGCTCCATCCTGCCCCGCCAGCTCCATCCTGCCCCGCTCGCTCCATTCTGCCCCCCTTCCCCGGCTCCATCCTGCCCCGCTCGCTCCATCCTGCCCCCCTTCCCCAGCTCCATCCTGCCCTGCTCGCTCCATCCTGCCCCGCCACCATCCTGCCTCGCTCACCGCCATCCTGCCCCGCTCGCTCCATCCAGCCCCTCCACCACCATCCTGCCCGCCGCCACCATCCTGCCCCGCTCGCTCCATCCTGCCCCGCTGCCACCATCCTGCCCCGCTGCCACCATCCTGCCCCGCTGCCACCATCCTGCCCCCCACTCGCACCATCTTGCCCCGACGTCTCCATCCTGCCCCACCGGCTCCATCCTGCCCCCACCTCCGCCACCATCCTACTCCTCCGGCTCCACCCTGCCCCCTCCCAGCTCCATCCTGCCCCCCCCGGGGTCCATCCTGTCCCCCCCCCCGGGGTCCATCCTGTCCCCCCCCCCCCCCCGGGTCCATCCTGCCCCGCTCGCTCCATCCTGCCACCCCTTCACCCCACATCACCATCCTGTCCCCTGATCCATCCTGCCCCCCTGGCAGTTAGTGGTCATGTGACCGATCAGCTGATCAGTTTCCCAGGCAACGACGGGTCCTAAAGGCCTGTAGGACCTAGAAGATGTAGATGGAGCGAGCCGGTGGACAGGCGAGTATCCTCACTGAGGATTTTTTTATTTTTTTTGTGGGGGAGCGGGGGGGAGCAGAATATTGCCATATACCATAGTGCTGCTATACATGTGCTGTAATGTACCGCCATATATCATAGCGCTGCTATACATGTGCTATAAAATACCACCATATACTATAGCGCACCTGTACATATACTGTAATATATTGCCATATACTATAGTGCTGCTATACATGTGCTATACTGTACCGTCATATACTATAGTGTTACTTTACGTGTACTGTAATGTACCGCCATATACCATAGTGCTGCTATACATGTGCTGTAATGTATCGCCATATACAATAGCGCCGCTATACATGTACTGTAATGTACCGCCATATACCATAGTGCTGCTATACATGTAATGTACCGCCATAAACCATAGCGCTGCTATACATGTACTGTAATGTACCGCCATATACAATAGCGCCGCTATACATGTACTGTAATGTACCGCCATATACAATAGCGCCGCTATACATGTACTGTAATGTACCGCCATATACAATAGCGCCGCTATACATGTACTGTAATGTACCGCCATATACTATAGCGCCGCTATACATGTACTGTAATGTACCGCCATATACCATAGTGCTGCTATACATGTACGATATATATATATATATATATATATATATATATATATATATATATATATATATATATATGTAGTTCACTCACGTTGACTGAACAAGTTCTGTCAGTCACAGCATGTCAACTACATACATATTCTAGAATACCTGATGCGTTAGAATCAGGCCACCATCTAGCAGTATTATAGTAGTTATATTCTTGTATATAGGGGCAGTATTATAGTAGTTATATTCTTGTACATAGGGGCAGTATTATAGTAGTTATATTCTGGTATATAGGAGCAGTATTATAGTAGTTATATTCTTGTACATAGGGGCAGTATTATAGTAGTTATATTCTTGTATATAGGAGCAGTATTATAGTAGTTATATTCTTGTACATAGGAGCAGTATTATAGTAGTTATATTCTTGTATATAGGAGCAGTATTATAGTAGTTATATTCTTGTATATAGGGGCAGTATTATAGTAGTTATATTCTTGTACATAGGAGCAGTATTATAGTAGTTATATTCTTGTATATAGGAGCAGTATTATAGTAGTTATATTCTTGTATATAGGAGCAGTATTATAGTAGTTATATTCTTGTATATAGAGGCAGTATTATAGTAGTTATATTCTTGTACATAGGGGCAGTATTATAGTAGTTATATTCTTGTACATAGGGGCAGTGTTATAGTAGTTATATTCTTGTATATAGGGGCAGTATTATAGTACTTATATTCTTGTATATAGGAGCAGTATTATAGTAGTTATATTCTTGTACATAGGGGCAGTATTATAGTAGTTATATTCTTGTATATAGGAGCAGTATTATAGTAGTTATATTCTTGTATATAGGGGCAGTATTATAGTAGTTATATTCTTGTATATAGGGGCAGTATTATAGTAGTTATATTCTTGTACATAGGGGCAGTATTATAGTAGTTATATTCTTGTATATAGGAGCAGTATCATAGTAGTTATATTCTTGTACATAGGGGCAGTGTTATAGTAGTTATATTCTTGTACATAGGGGCAGTATTATAGTAGTTATATTCTTATATATAGGGACAGTATTATAGTAGTTATATTCTTGTATATAGGGACAGTATTATAGTAGTTATATTCTTTATATAGAGGCAATTTTTATTATAAAATCAAACATAAATACAATTATAAAAACCAAAAATTACCCAATGACAACACACAAATCACTTCGGTGATATATACCAACAAAAACAATAAGTACATCATATACATAAATAGATTGAAAGTCCACACCAGGGGAGAAAAGATGACAACTAAACAAAAAAGCCAAATAAGAATATTTACATAACTAACTCAAAGAGTCCAGACCTGCGGGGAAAAGGTGAAAATAAACAAAAACATTATCATCCTGTCTCATCTCACCGTCAGGTTCCTACATAACGCTACATGACTCCTATATTCCAGTGACTCTACCCTGGGTTGTCCTGTCCACCACCGGTGTCCATGTCAGTCTCTACATGAGGGTCTACAGATAAGGGCTTCCGCTTTGGCGGGGGATGGTCCTCTATGTCCCAGTCACACTCGGCCTCAACTTTCCTCAGCTCATTCTCATAGTCCTCATCATTAGAGTCAGACAATACCCCATACTGGTTGGACACGACCATCACTCCTGCAGAACCCTGGACCTTCTTTCTAACACTCTGACCAGTGTCACATTCTGCCTCAGGTCTACGGGAGGACGCGTTCTTTTTTTTTTCCTCTTATTCTGCTTAATGCTCCAGTCATCAGATACAGAGCATGACACTGAAGGGGGCGCTACCTGAGGCTGCAGAACCTGAGGAAAGACCTCTATGTTCCCCTCCGCACCCTGCTGCTCTGGGGTAACATTGGTAGACTCCTGATGGGCATCTGAGCTGGTCAGTATCTCTCCTGACATTACACCGTCCTCCTCCTGTGCCCCTGCCACCACCTCCTCCTGAACCTCTGCCCCTGCCATCACATCCTCATCAGGGAAGGCTCTGCAGATGTTGTGCCAGGCGTCTGGACAGTCCCTGTGAGGGTGGCCCATCTTACCACAGAGGTTGCACCTGACATCCCGGCAGGCTGCAGCGACATGGCCGGTTTTCCCACACAGGCTGCACTTCACCACAGTACAGGCATTAGCAAGATAACTCTTCCCACCACATTTGAAACACTTTCTGGGCTGCCCGGGATAGTAACATCTTCCCCTCTCCCTCCCAATGAAGGAGTTGGGTAAGTGGGCAGTGATGTTATTACACTGCCGCAGCTTCACCGAGACCTTCCACCCCATTGTCCAGATACCGTCCTCATCTCTGACCTTGGCGAGTCCAGAGACGAGGTCACAATGTCTCCGGAGCCACACCTCGATGTCCTGTGGAGGAACAGCCTCATTCCAGAAGGTAAACTAGAAAAGAAGGGAGATACAAGAGGCGCAGATTGTGCCCTATCAAACAGACACTATAGTTCTTATGTGGATTATAAGTGTATCCACTCACCTTTTATGGTTGTGAGACTCACAACCAGTTTAAAAGCATAAGGCAGCTGCTGCAGAACCTCCACCAACGCCACAAAATCGCGGGAAATCAGAAGATAAAACTGGAATGGTATCCACGGTCCGCGCTGCTGCTCTTTATCCAAGGAATCCACAAGAGGTTATTACCATCAAAAGTTCTTTATTTCATCACACCAACGCGTTTCAGTGCTGTCCCAGCACCTTCCTCAGGGCATGTTACATGGTATAACAGCAGACCCTTTTATATGCAGTTACTGATATAAAGTCCCTCCCCCAAAAGAAAAAAACATGTATTTGTCATCAGTGACATCATGAGATCAAACCACCTCCCGGCCCAGAGATAGAGATCATTGCTAAAAACATGTAAACATGTAATTTTATCAGATGCAATGTGTATTGTCATATTCCATAAAAAAACTGACAAACAGAAATAAAAATAAAGAATGTATTATACACTATCAATCATCAGGATTGAACTTGGGAAAAGAAAAGAAATTCCTCAGGTTCCATCTGGTAGTCAAGGGAATGATCCCACAGCCTATTTAGATTGAGACAATTTTTCTTGGGAGAAATAGGGTGCATATGTGATTTTATGGGAAGCTGTTAGCTCAAAAATATTTGCATCCAGGCCATAAGAGGACCAAAAAAAGACATATGAGGGTCCATAGGATGGTAAAAACGAAAAAAAAAAAAGATTAAAATCAATAAATTTTATTCAGTTTTTGTTAAGAAGAAGATAATCTAAGATTCAATCAACAAACTATCAGCCACAAATGTTATACCATGTAACATGCCCTGAGGAAGGTGCTGGGACAGCACCGAAACGCGTTGGTGTGATGAAATAAAGAACTTTTGATGGTAATAACCTCTTGTGGATTCCTTGGATAAAGAGCAGCAGCGCGGACCGTGGATACCATTCCAGTTTTATCTTCATTCCAGAAGGTGATATTTACTGTAACTGTATCTGGCCTGGAAATGGGAACCAACAGAAAGTTATTCCAGCCCTCGGTGTCTCTGAACTTGGGGTAATTGGCCCAGAATCTGTCCAGGTCAGACATGAGCTTGAAACTGACCTCATAGCCCTGCCAGTCCTGCAGATTAGATACCGCCAGGATTTCACGTACCTCAAACCCCATCTGGCGGCACAGTAGCTCCCTCACCACATACCTGCGCTGCGGCAGATCCTCTTTGACACCTATGTACTTAAACCGCACAACATTTATACGTTTGAATGTCTGTGCGGTATACCTGGCGCTAGAGGTGCATGATGGGGCACCGCGGCTCCAGGCCTTCCTGGGGGGCACATTGGGCTGACTGACAGGGAGACAGTCTGCAGTAGGGGGGGCTCTCACATCTTGTGAATTAGATGGTAACAGGGGATAGTCACATATATCTTGCACATTATCATGAGCAGCATCATTATCTGATAGTGCAATGTCCAGCACAGATAGTGTATCCCTTCCAGCCCCCAACCCCACAGGTACAGCGTCATTAGCCCCAGTCAGTGCCTCAGCCTCATCAGCACAAACAGTCTCACACATACTGTCCTGCTCCTGTGTGGGGCATTCTGAGACTTGTGGTGCCTCTACCAGAGTCTGAGCTGTATGCTCCAGTCCACACTCAGCTGCCCGCTGCTGCACCCGTGCTTCCTTCCTGGAAGCAAAAGTGTGCAGCCTGTATCACCGGCCGTGTCTGCTGCTGGGGGGGTCTCATCCTGTGCGGTGTCTGACCCCACATGAGGGGTCCTGGTTTCTACAGCACAGTCCTGGTTCCTGTAGGGCTCTGCCAGGGGCCCCATGCTCTGCAGCACAAGTTCCATGTCTTGCACCACACTGGCCTGCTGTAAACCCAGTATGTTCAGTCTCACGTCACATGCATCATTGCACTCAGGATTAGTGGCTTTCATATCGTAGAAAAAATCCATCTCCAATTCTTTATATTTCTGTAACTCACCCAGTGTATTGAAAAGGCCAGGCATCTCATCCACCAGCTGCAGCTCGGGTACATACTCAGGCTCCACAAGCTCAGCCTTAACCACAGACTCAGGGATCTTAAACACAGACTTGTCCTTGGTCTCCACCACGGATGGTCTTGTGGCTCCAGTACTAGGTCCAGGCTCCGCAGCAGGTTTATCGCTGCCACCTGACTGTGACCTCGTGCGTCCTGACCGCGCCATGTTACCTTGTTGCTGCAGGGTTTCCTGTAACATTAGCCTTTCCAGAGACGTCCTCCTGTGTCTGGGAGCTGCTGGAGGGGAGATCTGCACACCTGAGGCTGATGGAAGCTGCCTCACCTCCTGTGCACTGACTGGGGAGTTCACACTGTGCTGGATTGCAGGTCTCACTGACATCTTGGCTTCTTTTTTTGAAACATCATATTTATTCAATTTTCCACCAAAGTTTTCTTCCAACAAAAATAGTTTACATTCGGTATAATCATAATATACAAAATCAGAGCAAGACAATCATACAAAAATTAAACAAACATTAATATAGACATTTTTGCATGTCAAATCGGTGTATTTATCATATAACAAAAACCACAATGCTCCCAAATCTCCAAGTAATATCCAAGTGCCGCAAGGTATGGGCAAGGACCCCTCCAATACCACCTATTCAAGGCTTTGTGTCTCAATATCTAATATCGTTTATTTTCCAGCGGTGGATGTACGAGACCTTGCCATCTTATAAATCTATCTGTAAGTGTGAGTCCCTATCTTTACTCCCCTATAACATATTTCTTATCCTACATCTAGTCGTCCCAAAGTCCCCCCTAATTCCTCCAGAAGGTACCATGAAGTGTCTTTAAGTGGGACCATGATATGACGTATCGCTTCCCCCGAGGTCTTGGCTTCTATGAAGCTCCTCCATTTCTCCATGAAGGCCACCATCATCGCCTCCTTATCTCTTAGCACCTCTCGTCTATCTATTTCCAGCGCTCTGTCCAAGCCCATCACCATGTCAGACTCTCCCGGTAAATCCGGTCGTAGCCAGAAAAGGAGTAGCAGGCGTTTCGCTAACAGCATAAGGACATGAGCCAAACGCAAGGCCCCTCTGTGACTCCCAGGAGTCTCCAAGTCCTGGAATATCCATTTCGAGGGTTCCATAGCATAGTGATATTTACAGTAACTATAGAGCAGGGCATCTACCATGCTCCAGAATACTTGGACCTTAGGGCATTTCCATATACCATGTATCATATCAGTTTTTTTCCCGCTGACATTTCGGGCAATTAAGTAGGCGATCTGGATTGGATACAGAACGCGGGAAGTTAAATCCGTATACCATCGCATGAATGATGCGGAAATGTGAATCTCTCCACTGTTCACTGGAAATATAGCGCCGTACTTTATCCCACCCTGTCAAAATACTGTCCTGCACTGAATCATCCTCCAAATATCTCCTCCACACGGAGAACAATCCCGAGTCCCCACTCGGTGACAGAATGACCCTAAGTTCCCTATATATGGAAGAGATGCTCAGCTGGGAAGATTCCATGTTAATTAGCCTGTCACAAACGTTTGGGGACAGTTCCTTGGATACATCACGTAGTCGTGCCATGACGTGATTTTTTATTTGCATATATTGGAGACCCTGTGTCCCCCCCAGTCCAAAATTGCCCAGAATCTCCAACCCAGTCATCCAACGTCCTTCCGTCTTATGTAGCAGATCGCCCATCTTCAACACCCCCTTCCTTCTCCAGTCTCTGAATAGTGCGTTGTCACGTCCCATAGTAAAGTCAGGGAAGGCCCATGGATTAAGATGTTTAGAGACCCTCCAGGACAGGCCACATTTCTTCCTGACCGCCTTCCATGCCGCAATTGTGTCCTTGCAGACAACGGCTGACTTGATATGAGGCGGAATGCTTGCTAGGGATGAATGTAGGAGGGAACAACGGTCCCAAGGGGCACAGAATTCCACCTCAAGTGGGCCTGCAGAATATCTGTTAGCAGCTGTGATCCACTCTACAGCAAACATGCCAGATTATAACCCCTCAAGTCAGGTAAGTTTGTACCCCCCTCAGCTCGCGGTAACATCAACGTACCCAGACGAAGTCTAGGTCTCTTTCCCTTCCACACGAACGTGGAGAATGCCTTATTAATCCTACGTACGTCAACATGTTTCAACAGTAGGGGAATCGTTTGTAAAGGATAGAGAAGACGGGCAAAACTTACCATCTTTACTAAATGACATCGACCCAACAGGGAAAGTGGAAGATTTGCCCACCTTTTCAGTTCCTGTTCAATTTTGTCAAAAAGTGGGGAGTAATTAAGGGTGTAGACCTGGCTCGGTGTCCTGCCTAACTGGATCCCTAGGTATTTGATGTGAGAGTTGGCCAACGGAATTCCCAATGCGTTCGCAGTTTCCCTTAAAGCTCCCCCCCCTCTAATACTCAGTATTTCGCATTTTCGTCTGTTTAAGGAAAACCCCGCAAAGATTCCAAATGACTCAATGTCCCTAATCAACATAGGCAGATCACTTTCCGGGTTATCCAAAAAGAGAACGATATCATCTGCGAACAGAGCAGATTTCACCTCGCAGCGTCCCACTTTAATTCCTGAAAATGGGCTAGCATTATTAATGTATCTCGCCAGGGGCTCCAGGGCTATATTAAACAATAGAGGCGATAGTGGGCACCCCTGCCGAGTCCCTTTCTGTAGCGGAAATTTCGGTGACAGGAAGCCCGGGGTGTGCACCCTCGCAGTAGGGTTAGAATAAAGATTAGAAATAAAGCTACGAAATCTGCCCTCTATGCCCATTCTATTCATAACCAGATCCAGCCATGGCCACCGGACATTATCAAACGCCTTTTCTGCGTCCAAGGTGACCATGGCCGGATCTTTCCCCTCCTGTCTGGCACTATTTCGCACCACGTCCAACACCAATAACGCCTTGCGGATGTTAGTCACTGCGGAACGCCCTTTAACAAACCCAGATTGGTGAGCCTCAATGAGTTCTGGGAGGACCTGGGCCAGCCTGTCTGCCATTATTTTAGATAGAAGTTTAAGGTCCACATTTACGAGAGATATAGGCCTGTAATTTGCCGGATTTTCTCTATCTTTATCTCCTTTGGGCAACAATTTAATATAGGCCATATTCGTGTCGTCAGGTATAGGGTCACCCATGGTAAATCTATTAAACATCCCCGTCAATGTTGGGGTCACCTCCTCTCTCAGGATTTTATAAAACTCCCCCGTATAACCGTCTGGGCCTGGTGCCTTATTAGTACCCAATTTCCTGATGGCTGAGTCGACCTCGGATTCCGATATGGGTTTGTTAAGAACGTCCAGATCTGCTTCCGAGATCGAGTCAAGGTGTATCTTTCGTAACCAATCTTCTCCTCCCGACATTTGTTCTCCCTGTACTCTGTAAAGCTTTCGGTAAAAGTCTCCCAGTACATTATTAATGTCTCTTGGGCTAGTAACCACTTCCCCACCCTGACGACGTAGTCCCATAATCGGATTAGGTAATCTGCGACCCCTAGCCAGGTTCGCCAGTAACTTCCCCGCCTTATCGCCAAATCTATTTAGATCCACGTCCAGCTGACCACGTATCATGATTTCCCTGGTCTCTGCCAATCTGTCAAAATCTTTCCTCGCCTCTGTCCATTTCTGTCTGTCGGACGGATTACATGTGAGGCGGAATGTCCTGTAAGCGTCTGTGACTTTCGCGCTGGCCACTGAGTACTGTTCTGTCACCTTCTTCTTTTGTGTTAAAGTATGAGCAATAATTCGTCCTCTAACCACTGCCTTCCCCGCTCCCCAGAACAACGTATGGTCATCTTTGTGGGCCGTGTTATCTCTCGAGAACTCAAGCCACCATTCTTTAAGTCTGGTCCTAAAGTCTCCCAGTTTCGACAGATGTGAGGGAAAGCGCCACAGGATGTCCGATCCTTTAGGTTGAACATCAAGGATGTCCAAAGACACCGGACTGTGGTCTGAGATGACCATTGGCTCAATCTCAGCACCCTCTATGGATCGCACCATTTTCGTATTCACCAGGAACATATCTAATCGTGACCAAGACGAGTGGGGGTACGAGTAATGAGTATATTCCAACTCCTGTGGGTGTAGAGTTCGCCACACATCTGCCAAACCCAAAGACCTCACCATGTCAGCTAATGCTCCTCCCCGCCTAGGTGCTCCTATAAGACCGGAAGTCCCGTAGGTATCCCTCCTCCTATCCAAATCTTCAGTCATTACTTCGTTAAAGTCGCCTCCAATTATTATATTTGGTTCACTATCCTCCAACCACCTCGTCTGTAAATCTCTAAGGAACTGACCCGCGGGCCGTTTGGAGCATAGATGTTATATAGACTTAACCGTTGAGCCTTTACTTCCAGGACTAAATGTAGTACCCTCCCCTCTTGGTCTCTAGATACCGATACCTCAGTATGAGCTAGATGTTTGTTAACGAGTATTAATACCCCAGCTTTACGGTCTTGTGCACCTGAAATCCATCCCGCTCCCACCCATTGCTTTTGCATGTAATGTAACTCATGTTGCCTAAGATGTGTCTCCTGTAAAAGGGCAATGTCCACCTTAAGTCTTTTCAGATGTCTAAGCACCATATGTCTCTTATTGGGGGACCTAAGCCCCTTAACATTCCAGGTTATTACTCTAACCATTTTTCATAACGTCATGAGGAGAAAAGTAGGCACCCAGCCCACCCCAGAGTCTCGGATTGACGACTAGATAGTATAGTACCCCTTTCATGTGTTGGGAAATCAGAGCATCCAATGATACAGCACTATATACTTGGAGTAATAAACCTATTGGGAGCAACAACACAACCACAAAAAATAAACTGAAACAAACAACCCTCCCCTTATTAGTCATCACCCGACCATGCCGGGCACACGAGATGGGAACTTCAACAAACAAGTTTCCTCTCGGGAAAATATCTTTCCTTAACCCCATGGCTTCCTTTTTTCTGTGCTGATGCGGCCCGCCCTGAGCCTTACGCCTGATATTCACATATACGGAACCATTCCAAGAAGGCCGTTGAATTGGTATATGTTGCCTTGGACATGTAAGCTTATACATACCCCCAACTTCAGATATAATATACATCCCTTCCCAGAAAGAAAAGAAAAGAGAAAGAGAAAAAAAAAAAAAAAACAACACCAGTAGTAAGGGAGGCACATTAGGGCAATCAGACTATGGAGTGAACTTCTCATCATATGATATTCACGTAAAAAGAGAGATGAAGAGAGAGAAAGGTAGAGAAAAGAAAGGAAGGGGAGAAATGAAAGAAGAGGAAGAAAGTGGGACATATAGGAGAGCGAATGAGAGGGAGAAATTGCGAGGTGGAGGGGGGAAGGAGAGGGGGGGAATACCGTGGGGGGGGGGGGGAAGAGGAGGATGTGGAAATAGAAGTGAGAGGCAAAAGAGTAATTGTGTGAATGTGGGGGGAATAGAGGAGGGGAAGGGAGTGTGTAGAAATATGTATATGAGAGGGATGAAAAGGGGATGAAGAGGTGTAAGTTCAAGATTGAACTTGAGTCGGTGAGAAAGTATATGGAGTACATATAGATGTACGGGAGTGAAGTGGGAACGTCATATGAGCGGAAACAAAAAAGCAGAGAGGGAGGATTGAAAATGGGAACCAACGCTTGCCAGTAGCTTTAGTAGACATGGCTATCCATTAGCATCGGTCTGTCCATGGATCCTCAGGGATAAGATGCCAAGATCATCATAGGGAAGTCACAACTTGTAAAGCAATCCTTCCTTGCTGTGTCACACGTCCGATGCGTTCCCAATCTCAGCTGAATCCAGTATTGTCGCCGTGCATTGGTCTCTAGATGAGGCTTCCTCACTGGAGCGATGATTACGCCTGCGACGCTGTTGCGTTGTCCAATTTGCGTTGTCAGAGTAACTATCGCGTCCTCCAGGAACCACTTTCTCTGTAACAGCGTCAGCGTACGAGCGTTGTGTCTGGGATCTTGGGGAATTCCCGTTCTCTGGCGTGCGACGATGAAACCCAAAGGAAGCACGACCTTGAATAAATTGCATCGCTGCAGCACTGTCTGTAAATGATTTCAGGACACCTTTTGGATCCCGAAACCTGAGTATAGCCGGAAACGCTAGTTGGAAGCGCACGTTTTGTTTAAAAAGCAGGGAGCAGGCTGGACTGAACAGTTTCCTCTTACGTGCCACTGAAGCCGAAAAGTCTTCATATAACCTGACTCTGTGGCCACCCACTATCAATGGGAGCCTTCTGGACCTGTACTCCCTCAGTAGTGCTTCTTTGTCCTTGTAGTCCAGATATCTTGCAATAGCTTGTCTCGGGTTGTCTTGCGGGTCCCGTGGCGGGCCCACTCGGTGCGAGCGCTCAACTCTGCATTTATGTTGCATACCCAGCACCTTTGGCAGTTCCACCTCCCAGATAGCGTCCAGTTGACCAGGTGAGATGGATTCAGGTAGACCCACCAAACGCAGATTATTCCGGCGGGACCGGTTTTCCAAATCCTCTAATTTGTCTTCCGAGTACACCGCCTGCTTTTGCAAGCCCGCCCCTGCTCTTCCAAGCGCAGAATTCTGTCTTCAGCTTCTCCCAATCTACGTTCTGCCTCTTGCAGCCGGTCCCCTTGAGCTGATACCGTGCGCTGTAGATCCTGAATCACTTCTGCTACAGCTTCCTTGACTGCCGCTTTCAGATCAGCCGCAAGGTATGGTGCGACCTCTTTAGCTAAGGATTGCACATCCACAGTGTGCATACAGGAGGCTGGGTCCCCCATTTCACCACCGGAGGTCCCCCCTCGTTGTCCGCCATTACTATTGTTATTCCTAGGCTGCGTCTCGCCCACTCCCGAAGCGGGAGACGATCCCCCGTTCAAACCTCTCGCCGGCGGATCTGGTCTGCTCCTGGCGGTACCTCCAGTCTGGCCTCCTAGCCCCCCGGAGGATTTGGCAGCACGGCTGTGTTCTTTCGTTTTGGCGGCGCTGGCTCGCACTTCCGCCGCCATCTTAAGCTGTGTCCCGCTCGGCCTCGTGATGCGCCGGGTGACAGTCTCCTCTCCGCCCGTACTCCTCAATATGTATCTGTCCAGAGTCCCTGTGGTACGGGGAGTGGACGCCAGCGTGGATATGGCCCGGATGGCTCCTTAAACCCGGTGATTGTGACGGATTGTCGGCTCAGGGACAGGAGCCCTCATTTCAGGCAGCCATCAGCACAGCGCCGGAACCGGAAGTGGGAGTTGATTCTTATGGGATTCTTATAACCCGTTAGTCTCTACTGAGTATACATGATGCTTCACATGACGTTATGTATCCGTAGTATCAGAGAAATAGAGGAATAAAGCACATGTGGAGATCCAGAAGATATAGCACTACAGGCCCAGGTGGCGTCTAGCACTGCAGGGGTTAACAATAGAACTGATAAGTCTGAATGCTGCAGGAGTTGTGAGGCAGTGATGCTGCAGTCCTACAAGTAAGGGTGGGGGTCAGTGAGGGGTAGGATCTTCTGTAGTGGGAGCAGATACCGACAGCACAACAGTGTTACCCAAATTGCAGCGGGTTACAGCAGATCAGGTGTCCCCACAAAGATAGTTTATGGTGCCAGCCACTAGAATATACTCTGAGATCAGAGAGACAGGGTCCTGTATGGGCCAAGGTGTTGTAGAGCCAGGAGATTGTAAGGGATGATGTTAGTCTCTTGCAAAAGTGCTTTCCTGAGTCACCATTATCTCTGCAGGAGATGTCTTTCACTTACCATTTCAGTGACTTCTCAAATAGCAGGTCTCGGCAAAGGCTCCTCACTGCTTCCTGGAGTGTCAGATATCAGCAGCCCAGCTCCATTCTGATCTTGGCTTCTTGCTTCTTTGCTGGGCTTGGAGCTGGTTTACCTCCCAAAACTTTGTTCACAGATACATTTTGTTCCTTCTTAGAACTTGTGGCTGCAGTCACAGGTCTCACAGTGACTCTGGGTGTTGTATTCCCAATGGAAGTAGCCTGGGAGCCTTGTCCCAGAGCAGGCCAGGAAGCCTGGGCCTTTCCTGGGGAGCTTCTCCGCCCAGGGTGGCCCTGCCCTGGGCTTGCTCCAGACATGAGGAGAACACACAAACACAACCTTGCAGCTTGGGGGCAGTATTATAGTAGTTATATTTTTAAACATAGGGGCAGAATTATAGTAGTTATATTCTTGCACCTTGAAGCAATATTATAGCAGTTATATTCATGCCTATTTTAAAAGTGTGCTGAATAAAGGACAAATGTTTGGAACCCTTTCTCTTTTGGAACATTTCTAATTCCCCAGCCATTGGGCACCTGTTTGAGGGCCACTTTACACACACCAACTTATCTGTCCAACTTCTGACCAACTTGCTGGTTGCAGTGAAATCATGGACACATTGTTACAGTTGTACACAGCCACAAAATGGAGCAATGTGTCCATGATTTCACTGCAACCAGTAAGTTGGTCAGAAGTTGGACAGATAAGTTGGTGTGTGTAAAGTGGCCCTCAGACATGGATCCAATGTGGCTTGTCAAGGAATAGTATGGTGAGCGGATTTCTCTTAGGCCGACTTCAGACTGCGTTTGAGATCTGATCCGTAGCTGTCCGCTTGAAGCAGACAGCCGCGGACCGGATCAGCACACAGGACCGGGGGGCTATTATGCCCTCCGATCCTGTGTGCAGCTGCAGCTGCAGCTGCTGACAGGTCAGGACCGCGGCACCCGCGGTCCTCACCTATCAGCAGCAGGAACTGCGTGCGGCTGCACACAGGATCGGAGGGCATAATAGCCCCCCAGTCCTGTGTGCTGATCCGGTCCGCGGCTGTCTGCTTCAAGCGGACAGCTACGGATCAGATCTCAAACGCAGTCTGAAGCCGGCCTTAGTGGCTGATTCCTGCTGCACACAGATTGGGCAGCATGTAGAACAATCAATTTAATTTAAAACACCCAATAGTTTTAATGAACAGATCTTGGATCACAATGGTGAGCTAGATTGTGTTTGGTTATGTAGATGCATGTAGGGGAATGGGATGTCCGGGGCTTACAGTGTTACAGTCAGAATATCTATCTAATCCCAGCATTAGATTTAGATACTCAGGTTAATAGTGACAGGCAGGCAGGTGAAAAGTTGTGTCATTTTATGTTCTTTCATAGACAAAAAAAGTGTAGAATTTCTGGGCCGGTTGGATAATAATTCTGTACATTCCATGACAATGACCTGAGGAGGTAACCTGACTTGACATGTGCAATTTGTATCATTATCCCTATGCCTACAATGTACTCTCACTTCTATTTCATACCTAGTCATTCTCTACCCTTTTTCCCCCCGGAAATTTGGTACTGAAAACTGAGGAAACTTGCAATTTTTATAAGTACAAATGTCTGGGGAGGTTAAAAAAATTAATTCACTTCATGTTATACAATTTTGTTGATTCTGCAAAAGGGGCATTAATGTCTGGCTTGTGGAAAGGCTAGTTGGACACCTTGATAGGGAAAAATATTTTAATGATTTGAAAGTTTAAAAATCACAGTATCCATAGTTATATTAATGATAAGAAGATTATAAAAAATAGAAACTAAATAAAACAAAATCATTTATTCAGTATGTACTATGTGTGCAAAAAATCTGCATTTACAGCCTTGGCTGCTCTCAAAGAGGTAATTAATGGTCATCACATACCAAGACTAATGTGATAAACATTGTCTACAATCTATAACAAGGCATTTGCATGGCATTGCGAGATGGGCATCCAGCTACAGGTGCTCCATTATCCTCATACCACCCTTCTATAAGGCTACCTTAGTGCAGAACATGACAGCAATAAAGCTTTAAATGGATGTCTATCCTCTTCAGCTACAAGCCCTGCTTTTATCAGGGTTGCCGTTTTAGGGGGGGTCTATGGTGTTGCCACTCCCATTCTGGAGGATAATGTGACCTTGTAATAATCTGTTGTTAGTGTGTATATTATAAACATATATTGTTAGTGTATTCAAAATTTATAATGTGTCTGTGGCGCCCCTACGGCAAGGCGCCACAGGGAGGTATTGCACCCCAAAAAGAAGGTGTAGTGCCTCTGTAGCCGTGGATATGGAAGACCCTTCAGAGTCTGCACCCCAACAGCCATACAATAGGCCACCTTAGTACAGGGAACCGTATATTCAGTAAGTCCCAGGGGGTGGAGCCTAGATGAGCCGGAGACGAGGAGTGACAGTGAGAAGACTAGTGAGGGAGACGGTGTAAGACCGCAGAGAAGACAGATGCAGGGGATCATGCGACCGTGACAGGAGGGCACCTCTAAGGAGAGGGGTGACCCGGATGGAGAAGGGGGTCACTCCAGGACTAGTCGGAGCCAGCTGGAGACCCAGGTCATCACCGGTACACCGAAACCGAGGTGGTTAGTTACAGTCTATCCCTAACCGCAGACCGGCAAGCTGTGGGCCCGACATATGGGAGCCACAGCACCCATAAAGCAGTCCAACATCAGTCCAATAGCTGGGTTCACGACACTGAGAAGTAGAGAGACTTTATTTCACCTGGTGCAAGTAAAGAACTGTTTGAGCTGATCTGGTGTCTGGTCACCTTCATCCATCGCCCGGAGGGCCTCTACAGCATCACAGAGGTGAGGACTACGACTCCCATCTTCTATCCCGCTACCCTGAGGTAAAGCTCCCCCTGTGGGGAGCTGTACTACCAAAGCTGCATTTCCATCACCTCAGCGGCCGGTCACAGCGCTGGTAACCCTATTACCAGAAACCACAGGTGGTGTCACGTTACAAAAATCTCCTATCATCATCACCCCCACCCGCCATTGAGGGTCCAGGGCACGGAACCAGGAACCAGTCGCGATCCCCACCAAAGTAATCACCTGTCCCGGTATCCGAGCACCCCCTACCCTGTCGACCGACTCATGTCCATCTAGCAGGTAATGTGCATATTATTGGTTCCCTGTTTCTTCTGACAAGAGAAGGGTTAAATGTAGATAGTGAGTTACTATGTCCCTTAAGGGTTTAAGGCTAATGAATAAAAGTTGGTTGCAGACATGTCCGAGCAGGAGAGACACAGAGGAGAGAGTGTGTGAAGCACACCACGAAACTGTGCCGTGATGAGTAGGAGACCCAAATAACGACTTGGCCAGACTCTCGGGTCATACTCAGGACCCAGACATGTAGTAGTCCAAGAAACCGGAGGACCAGGAGGTGACAGCTAAGTACGGCATCCCTCAGGGGTTGAGTCCATGAGTTCCCAAGTGGTGTCCGACTTCTACAGGCAATTACTAAGAGTCCTTTCGGTTGATGAAGACCTGTGGTCTTTAGAGAGTTTGCCATAGATGTGTAGTGGAGGAGTTTTCTCTTGTTGGCCATTCCAATAGTTTATGCTAAATCACTGGTGGGTGGGACAGAGTGGTCTAAAAAGATTGTTTGACTCTGTGAATGTACAATGATACTAATGGGAAGGATGAGAGTCTGGAGTATTTCTTTGGAAGTCCAAGGGCTAGGAAAGTAGTCAGCCGATATATACACTGTGACCGTTGCTTCTGACACCCCATTTGCGAGAATGGAATTTGCGGATGAATTCCTGGTAACCCAAGACTCAAAGTAAAGTTCTAATGTTGACAACAAAGTCTGAAGTGTCTATATACTCATACAAGAAAGACAACTGCATCTCATTGTGTGTCTGCACTGGGGAGACGGCCGGGGCGTGGACTGTTCATCCAGGGCTGTGCAGTAGGTGAGTTTCAACCTCGCCCTTAACTACAACGCCCTGTGTCAACCCTATGCCACGAGATAGTGAACACCTGTGCAATGTACACCCTGAATACTATGCCTTGGGGTCACCAGGGAGCGGCTGGCATTTTATGACAAAGTCACTAGGGACATTTCATTACATGACAGAAACCACAGCGCTTGATGCTTCATACGGTTGCTGGTAGGAGTGGACTGGTGACATATTACCAACATGGGGCGTGCTTCATACTAATTTGCTATTTCCCATTCTAAATAGTAGTAATTAACTACAGCAATACTGGCTACTTTATCACTGAGGCGTGGAAGGACTGCATGGCCATTTACCAAGGGAGGTGTTTAGAATGCATATATTGAGCGGAGGACACTAGAGAAGGACACAGTAAATATGGAAAATGATCACATAAAGCCGGTAATTATTGTCACAGTGCTGTAATTCACATAGTGATCACGGGTCAATACTCATAGGTGTTCCAATTAATATGCAAGCCCTGTTCACTCTATATGTACCACACTGGCTTATTAATGGCAATGTTCTCCTCATCGACCTCTGCCAGGGTCACATGCAGTTTTCATTATAAAAGCTTTTGCATGAAACATAATGAGATACATGTCGTTATTTTCTTGGGAATTATTGAGCAAAAACACTGTGACTTTTTTGGCAACTAAATCATCAATGACTTTGAAGTGATAATCTGGCACATATCATAAGGAAGCATCCAAGCAAAAGTTAGCGTATAGTCTACTCTCATAAACATAGATAGACTGGTTGTTCAGGCTGGATCCTATCATGATACCTTCACACGCCGCAATCTCGCATGGGAATCCTAAAGGCGATACGTGGCCCCGGAGCAATCGCCGTGAAATTGCCTCATGGTTGCATCGTGTGATTGGGGAATTTCGCAGCGATAAATCGCCTCTCGCCTGATTCCTCAGCACTGCTCTGAAATCAGCCTCAATCATGAAGGCGATATTTCCGCGTTGTGGCGTGTGATAGGGCGATAGTGATGGAATCAGCGTCACCTATGATTTCCGTGCCACAGCGTGCTGTAGTCCGCGCCCCGTGTGAACTGATTGGTGTGGGCTACTGCGCTCCCATTGGCTGTCAGTTGACACCGCGCTATACTTCAAGAGCTGTCCGTCCAGCACCACACAATGGCAATGGCGTCATGTATTAGCCTTCCAGAGCAGGCTGACCAATCGTGACGCTGTTGTGTTGTCCAATGAGCGCGTATAGGGCGCAGTGTACACCACTGCAGCACGCCTATGTCCTCACAGCGGTGAACATGTACGCCCACATTGCCTTTGGGATTGCAGCGTGTGAAGCGGCGAGGGAATTCGACCGGATTGCTTCCAGTGTGGGTGAGGCGATTTCCGGTGCAAAACATCGCCTTTCTTTCAGGGCGAGATTGCAGCGTGTAATGCCGCCACGGCAATCTGAGGCGAGCATGAAAAACGTGCATGTGCACGTTAGGTCGCCTCATATCGCCAGCCGATATTGCGGCGTGTGAAGGTACCATCATTCTTATCCTTCATAGGTAACCTGACAGGTTCCTCATGCCCTCCAACCCACCAGCATATATTATACAGTGGGGAAAAAAAGTATTTAGTCAGCCACCAATTGTGCAAGTTTTCCCACTTAAAAAGCTGAGAATGACAGTAACTGACATCATAGGTGACCTCAACTATCAGAGACAAAAATGAGAAAACAAATCCTGAAAATCCATTGTCTGATATGGAAAGAATTTTTTTTTCAAATTTTGGTGGAAAATAAGTATCTGGTCAACATCTAAAGTTCATCTTAATACTTTGTTCTATCTCCTTTGCTGGCAATGACAGAGGTCAAACGTTTTCTGTAAGTCTTCACCCGTTTGGCACACACTGTTGGTGGTATGTTGGTCTATTCCGCCATGCAGATCTCCTCTAGAGCAGTGATGTTTTGGGGTTGTCACTGGGCAACACGGACTTTCAACACCCTCCAAATGTTTACTATAGGATTGAGATCTGGAAACTGGCCAGGCCACTCCAGGACCTTGAAATGCTTCTTATGAAGCCACTCCTTCATTGCCTTGGCGGTGTGCTTGGGATCATTGTCGAGCTGAATGATTCAGCCACGTTTCATGTTCAATGCCCTTGCTGATCGAAGGAGGTTTGCACTCAAAATCTTACGATACATGGGCCCATTCATTCTTTCATGTACATGAATCAGTCATCATTGTCCATTGGCAGAGAAACAGCCCCAAAGCATGATGTTGCCACCGTCATACTTCACAGTAGGTATGGTGTTCTTTGGATGCAACTCAGCATTCTTTCTCCTCCAAACAAGAGTTGTGTTTCTACCAAACAGTTCTACTTTGGTTTCATCTGACCATATGACATTCTCTGAATACTCTTCTGAATCATCCAAATGCTCCCTAGCAAACTTCAGATAGGCCAAGATATTTAATGGCTTAATCAGGGGGACATGTCTTGCCCTGCAGGATCTGAGTCCCTGGCCACATAGTGTGTTACTGATGGTAGCCTATGTAATGTTGGTCCAGGCTCTCTGCAGGTCATTCACTAGGACCTCGTGCGGTTATGAGATTTTTGCTCACGTTCTTGAGATAATTTTTACTCCTTGCGTAGATCCCCAGATCGAGGGAGATTATTAGTGGTCTTGTATTTCTTCCATTTTCAAGTTATTTCTCCCACAGTTGATTTCCTCACAGCAAGCTGCTTACCTATTGCAGATTCAGTCTTCCCAGCCTGGTGCAGGGCTACAATTTTGTTTCTGGTGTCCTTTGACAGCTCTTTGGTCTTCACCATAGTGGAATTTGGAGTGTGACTGTTTGAGGTTGCAGACAGGTATCTTTTATACTGATAACAAGTTCAAACAGGTTCCAATACTACAGGTAATGAGTGGAGGACAGAGGAACCTCCAGTACTACAGGTAATGAGTGGATGAATGAGTAGCCTCCAGTACTACAGGTAATGAGTGGAGGACAGAGGAGCCTCAGTACTACAGGTAAAGAGTGGAGGAATGAGGAGCCTCCAGTACTACAGGTAAGAGTGGAGGACAGAGGAGCCTCCAGTACTACAGGTAATGAGTGGAGGAATGAGGAGCCTCCAGTACTACAGGTAATGAGTGGAGGAAGAGGAGCCTCCAGTACTACAGGTAATGAGTGGAGGAATGAGGAGCCTCCAGTACTACAGGTAATGAGTGGAGGAATGAGGAGCCTCCAGTACTACAGGTAATGAGTGGAGGACAGAGGAGCCTCCAGTACTACAGGTAATGAGTGGAGGACAGAGGAGCCTCCAGTACTACAGGTAATGAGTGGAGGAATGAGGAGCCTCCAGTACTACAGGTAATGAGTGGAGGATGAGAGCCTCCAGTACTACAGGTAATGAGTGGAGGAAGAGGAGCCTCCAGTACTACAGGTAATGAGTGGAGGACAGAGGAGCCTCCAGTACTACAGGTAATGAGTGGAGGACAGAGGAGCCTCCAGTACTACAGGTAATGAGTGGAGGACAGAGGAGCCTCCAGTACTACAGGTAATGAGTGGAGGACAGAGGAGCCTCCAGTACTACAGGTAATGAGTGGAGGAAGAGGAGCCTCCAGTACTACAGGTAATGAGTGGAGGACAGAGGAGCCTCCAGTACTACAGGTAATGAGTGGAGGACAGAGAGCCTCCAGTACTACAGGTAATGAGTGGAGGACAGAGGAGCCTTTAAAGAAGAAGTTACCGGTCTGTGGGAGCCAGAAATCTTGCTTGTTTGTAGATGACCAAATATTGATTTTGCACCAAAATTTGAAAAAAAACATTCTTTCCAAATCAGACAATTCTATTTGTGGATCCCACAGGGCTGTACGATAAAAAAACATGTTTTTCTGATAAATGTATAATATTAGATATAGTATTAGATTGGAACTGATTACTACTGACCCAGAATGTAAATTTACTCCCCTTCAGAATCCGACACACAATGGGTGTAACCTGCCTAGACTAATGGAAGAGATTCAGGGATTGGACAATTAGTTCACTAGTTTCCTAGAGTCTTTCTATGTATTCTGCTCCATTGCTATACTCATCTACCGCTGTCTTCTCTGGTATCCAGTGCCATTCTTCTCCAGTATCCAGCACTATTCTTCTCTTCTTCTCAATGACGTCACTGCTCTGCAGACTCATCGAGTCACACTAAACTCTACATAACTCAAGACTGGATTTTACAATGTAAATCTATGAAGCTTCACATACTTCCATGTGACACCACATGATACCACTGTTTGTCATAGCTATCTCACTAAAGAAACCCAATAAATCCACAAAATTGTTAGAAAATGGGTGCAGTAAAACAGTCATGTACAGAAAGGCTGTGCGTTCTGTCATGTCAGTACTAAAGTTTGGTTATTGTCATTTACTAACAATTGATTTTTTATGTTTTGGGGTAATTTGATGCTTAATGGGGTCTAATGTTTTCAGCAAATAAAATGTAAATGTATCCATTGTATCATGAAAATGTTTGTTTTTTTCTAGTTCTTTTTGTATAGAAAGATACTTTTGTTGTTTGTATTGGCCTGTTACATATGCTGACCATAATCCACAAAACAGCTGTTTCGCGCCTAAAAAATGCTTCCAACAGGAGAAAGCAGACTCTCATCAGACGAGCAAAGGACCTGTTGAAGAGCACTGAAGGTGTGGCACCCCAAAGACAGACTTTGAGGAGCCGGAGGACATTGAAGGAGCCTCAGGAGGGAGCACCCCAGAAGCCACATGGCGGTCCTGCATGGCATCGGCAGCAGCAAGGCACCCCCATCATTGTGAGCAAGCAGAGACCAGAGCGTCGCCCAGAGTCCCAACCTGCAACTCACCACCACCAGTATACCAGTGTCCCTGAACTAGCGAGACAAACTAGCAAGACAGAAAAGAGAGAGGAATGGTTCCAGAAAGAACAGGCTACCCGGCGACTTCGAGATGAGGGAGAGCACAGCCCCCGCTTCCATTGGGTTGCGCTCCCAAGGAACTGTTGTTTCCGTTTACCACGATGAAGGATGGGGATTCCTACGTGAACCCGGACTCCAGGAAGACATTTCTTCGCCAGACGAGACGTTGAATCATACCTGCGGCGTGAACACCCGGACCGTGATCTGTACCGAGGTGAGCAGGTTTCATTTGAAAGGCATCCAGGCTTCTTAGGCTGGTTTGCAATCCGCATAGCACGCCAACAATAGACTCCCGTTGTAGAGACTATGACTGTAAATAGCCCCCTTTATCCAGCTTTATTTCCCCGTATTATGAACAGTGTTTCTATGTGTCTTGAGCTATGATGAAAGACCCATAGACTTTTATTTGGAACTTTGTCCCTGAGTTTATAATATGTGATATATATGCAGCGATCCGGCAGTGATAACTCAGACTGGACTGTGCTGGACAATATGTTACCGCCGAACCCGCACAGTTAGTACAAGTCCCCGTTGGGCCGAGATGGACACAAAAGTTTATTATGTTTTATGCAGAATAATAAAACCGAGAGTAACATCTTGGCCAGTGGGTGACCCGAGTACCGTGAGGTCTATAATAATTGCTGCAAATGTGTAACGTTAAAAGAAAATGTGCCTCCTAGAGATAGGAAGAAGCTAAAGTATGCTTGATTGTATATAGTTTACCCGTTGATATTGTTGTTGAAAATATAAAAATGCTTTTCACTCCCCGATTAACAGGTGCCTATACTCGAGGACAAGTATGTTTCATCAGCGGGTATGTGCGCCCCACATGGTCAGGCGTCACAGTGGGGTATTGCACTCGTAAAAGTGGTGTCATTGTCCCCATCTGCAGTGGATGCTGGGCTGGTGGGTAGACCCATTTCTGCACTCCCACACTAGACTAGTGGTGGGAGGTTACCCGGGAGGGATCTAGCACCTCTTGGGAGAGTGAAGAGTAGTTAGTAGGAGTTGGAGAGGAGTTGAGGAGGAGTGTGGAAGCGAGGCGGAAGGTCTAACAAGACAGCTTCAGGCTGATCCTGAGGGAAGATGAAAGGATATCCCGAGGGGATCCTGAGAGAGGGTACCTGATGCGTGAGTCTGGGCTCGAGAGAGAAAGGGGGAACCCCAGGGTGGAGCGACCATACTCCAGGGAATTCCCCAGTCCATTATGGGAATGCCGGTCCTGAGGAAACGGCCAGAGTCCACCTCTGAAGTCGTCAACCGGCTGCTGCGGTCTGTTCACCGGCTGTGGCACCCTGCCAGACGGAGCAGTCTGCCTGCTTCTTCACTTCGAGGGAGGGGAGCCCCAAGACTACCTTCAAGGAGTAATTGGGTATAGACTCATCCTAGGCGGGGAAGAAAGGACAGGGGTTCATCAACTAAGGCATACACGGGTACCACCATACCACCTGGCATCCACTTGCAGCCACCCGTAGAGCTACCTGTTTCCTTTAACAACTTTTGCTGAACTGTGGACTTGTATGCTGATGACTGTTTACAGTAAAGTACCCGGGAGAGTGATTTTGCCTCCCTGTCTTTGTGCTACAGAATTCAACCTGTTTGCTTTCAGCAACGCTGCCCCGGAGGCCCAGCTCCACCTGTAGGGAGCTTTGCCATTCCTGCCGAGTATACCATCGCCCTCTGGAGGACTGTGGTGGCGCTGGTGATCCATCACCATGTACTACAGGTGGCGTCACATGACAATAACTCTTATCCCCTGTACATAACCCTCTATTGAAGTGTCATCCAGGCCACGGGCCACCTGTGACATCCCCGTGAAAACCCCTCTGAGCCTAATACCGAGTACCCCAGGGCCTGGGGCTCGACAAAGGCACAAAACAGCTGTGTCCAAATACACCCCCATTCCTCCCACAGACCAGTATGGATTTTAACTGAATTAAATTAAAGATGATTCATTTAATTCGTACCTGGGTGAGTGACACCTTTTTTCTGTCTTTTTGTGGATTAATATGAAGAAACTCGCTAAACAGGGTAGAGCACTGCAAGAAGGTACTGACGCGGACAGACGCGGACAGAGACTCCACCTTCCAGAGTTTGGCGCTGTTTAGAGAGGTTCCAGATCTTTTGTTTGCCACATTTGATGATTTTTTACTGACCACGGTCACAAAAAGTTACACAAATCCTATAGCAAAGCTGTAAATATTTAATAATATAAAGTTAAAACTTGCAACTTAAACTTCAGTTCAAAGACAACAAAATATTCTCAACTGGATCAGCAGAATATTTTGGACTGCCAAGTCTGCATCGGAATGTGACAAGGTCAATAACCTGTGGCAATGCCAGGTAAAGATTTTGTGCTCGCATGTTTCCAGAGAGGATATAAGAGGATCGTGTGTGATTTTCTGTTCTGTCTGATTTTGGCTGCCAGCTTAGTGTAGCAATCACTTTGCAGCGCCCAGACCCAGAAATGCCATCGGGATACAGCTTCATATGCCGTCCTGCTATTTTTAAAGAGAAGTCACATCAGAGTAAATTTAACAAGGCAAAAAAAAACCCTGGCAGAAGAACTATAATCTAATATGTACTGAAAAGTAATGCCTATTGCTGTAGAGGATGGTAAGTCAGGAAAGTACAGTGTATAGAACCTGACACTGGATCATCCATTGAAGGCATTCGCTTAGCAGAGCACATCAATAGTTTATCATGACACGGACATAAAATAGATGAGTGAATTTGCCACCAAGTTTCACCATGCAAATTGCTTAAAGAGGACCTGTCACCAAACCAGGCATAGTGATCTAATTACAGCACTGGATGTAGCATGTCTGCTGCATCCAGGCAAGGGGTCCCCCAGCCATTGAGCCCCCTGTACCCCGAGTAAATACACTTAGAAAACATTACATCGTGCAGCCAGAAAGGAGGTGGCTAGAGGCAGGAGCCAATGGGCAGATTCACACCCCCTGCATGTGTAATCTGCCAATCATTGTCTCCCTCTTCTGCAGCATAATACAGAGGTTTTTGTTTTCCCCCCCCACAAATGGCCGTTTAGCCCCGCCCCCTGCGGTGACGTCACCGCTTATACCCGCCCTGTTCTATGGTTAACATAGAGCAGGGCAGGGAAAGGTGGTGATGTCAGAGCAGGAGGCCGGCCGCCCCACCTCCTGCAGTGACATCACCACTTATACCCGCCCTGCTCTATGTTAACCATAAGCAGGAGGGCGGGTGTAAGCGGTGACGTCACCGCAGGGGGCGGGGCTAAACGGATATTTCTGGGCAGAAAAAACAACAACTCTGTATTATGCTGCAGAAGAGGGAGACAATGATTGGCAGCGGTGGGCAGATTACACATGCAGGGGGTGTATTTACTCGGGGTACAGGTGGCTCAAGGGCTGGGGGACCCCTTGCCTGGATGCAACAGACATGCTGCATCCAGTGCTGTAATCAGATCACCATGCCTGGTTTGGTGACAGGTCCTCTTTAAATAATTATATAAAACTCAAGACCTGAAAAGGCTGATGTATTTTCTTTCAAAATCCATGTCAGAATGGCTGGATAATCCTTTTTGCAAGTTTCCCGAACTGATATTAAAATGAGCGTTTTATGAGTCCATTCATTTTAAAATTAGGATTATACAATATTCTGACAAGGATTAAATGGCTTGTCCACTACTTGGAATACCCCTTGTCATTCCCCATAAAAATAAAAAGCCTATACTCACCTTCAGTGCTGATGTCAAAAGTCCTGATCCCAAAGCCCAAGTGACATTGTTAAGACATGAGAGCCTAGCGCCCAATCACCACCGTCTTCCTTCTCCCCACTTTCCCACTTTTGAACTCTTAGGTACTTAATAGGAAGTGACAGCTGCAGCTGTCACTCACTTCCTGTTAATTGCTTCTGCATCTGTAGGCGGGGAGAAGGAAGCCGGCAGTGATTGGGCGCTGGGCTCTCATGTCCTAACAATGTCACATGGACCCCAGAAATTCAATTTCTGATATAGCTGGAACTGCAATGGAATCGGAGGTTAGTATATGCTTTTTATTTTTATGGAGGTGCACATGAGGAATGAGAAGGGGTTGTCCAAGAAGTGAACAACCCCTTTAACATACACAGTAAGTATTGTATAATTTTATGACAGATCCACTTTAAAGCCAAGGACTAATGTATTAAATGGGTCAAACACTCAGACTATAATGGCATCCATTCAATGGAAACATCATGACACAGCTCACAATGTTCAAACGGATGGTGTGTTGTCGTCCGCGCTGCTGGATAAGAATGGAGACCACACGGGATCTGCAAACAATGGTGTGGAGATCCGAGGGTCAGTGGATGCTCTCGTCCGCTGTCCCAGCCACCTTAAGAAAGACAACGTGGACCATGGCTCATCCCTAAACTGGACGCGCGAGCTCCTTAACCATGGGCGGAACACTACTCAGACCAACCAGGGTGAGGGAGCCACAATAGTAAGACTTTATTGGATCCCCAACAGTTATCAGCATATAACACATAACCAGCAAAACATAAAAATGTAACAGGCAACCTCTGTTCTGCCCCACATGGTCAGGCATCACACCGGGGTATTACACTCATAAAAGCAGTATAATTTTCCCCAACTGCAAGTGGATGCTGGGCTAGTGGGTGGGACCCATTCCTGTACTCCCACACTAGACTAGTGGTGAGAGGTTAGCGTGGGAGGGATCTAGCACCTCTGGGGAGAGAGTTAGTCGGAGAGTAGAGTTAGTTAGAGTCAGAGTCTGGGCCCGAGAGAGAAAGGGGGAACTCCAGCGTAGAGCGACCATACTCCAGGGAATTCCCCAGTCCAGCACGGGAACGCCGGACCCGAGGACACGGCTAGAGTCACACCTCTGAAGTAGTCAACCGGCTGCTGCGGTCTGTTCACACCGGCTGTGGCACCCTGCCAGACGGAGCGGTCTGCCTGCTTCTTCACTTTGAGGGAGGGAAGCCCCAAGACATTGGGTATAGACTCATCCTAGGCGGGGAAGAAAGGACACAGGTTCGTCAACTAAGGTATACTACGAGTACCACCATACCACCTGGCATCCACTTGCAGCCACCCGTAGAGTTACCTGTTTCTTTAACAACTTTTGCTGAACTGTGGACTTGTATTCTGATGACTGTTTACAGTAAAGTACCCGGGAGAGTGATTTTGCCTCCGTGTCTTTGTGCCATTGATCATCGACCTCTTTGCTTACAGCAACGCTGCCCTGGAGGACCAGCTCCACCTGTAGGGAGCTTTGCCATCCTTGCCGCAATACCATCGCCCTCCGGAGGACTGTGGCGGCGCTGGTTACCCATCACCAGGTACTACAGGTGGCGTCACGAGACAACAAACTCTTATCCCCTGTACATAACCCTTCTATTGAAGTGTCACCCAGGCCACAGGCTCAGGCACCGCCACCGTGACATCCCTGCGAACCCTTCCGAGCCTGATACCTGAGTACCCCAGGGCCTGGGCTTGACATATGGACTTAACTGTATATACACTCTACATACACTGCTCCTTTTTGGGAGTGTAGCTAAGGCCGGCTTCACACCATGGTTTTGCTGTATCAGGTTCTTTCTGGTGTTTTGCAGGAAACACCGGACAGAACCTGATAGCCCCGGATAGAACATATGCCCTCCGGTCCTGTTTTCTCCCAGAATCGGCAGATCGCAGGGTTCAGCAGCTGTCCCTGCTGAAATTTCAGGCTAGGGAGAGCGGGGAGCTGGCCGCAGTTCTGAAATCTCAGTGTGGAGCTCTCTATGGGGCTGAAGTTCAGTCTCAGTATCCGGCGTCTGGTAGCCTGACCGATATTATGTCGGCTCCGGCGTGATCCGGCGCCATAGACTCCCATGTTAGGGGGTGCCGGATCGCACCGAATCCGATTTGTGCCCTGGACACAAAAACTCTGCAAGCTGCGTTTTTGTGTCCGGTAGAAAATCTGAATTCTCCTGGATCCTCCTGGAACCGGATGGCAAATAGCTGCCATCTGGCCCTATCCTACTATGGGGCCAAATCTGATCCGGGGCTGTCCGGTTCACACTGGACAGCACCACATCAGCAAAACCGTGGTGTGAAGCCGCCTTTACCCATATTTGTGAACATTAAATTGTGAGCGCCCAGTGACCAGATTAATCCCGGTACAAATTTTCATGTTCCCTACTTTGATGTTTTATCAGCTGTAATGCATTTCTGTCTTTTGATTTACATTACATCCAGTATCCATTCTTTATGTGCAGTATTCTTCATGTTTTAAGAGCCCTTTGATATAGTGAATAATATTTTTTATATGAATAACTTTTTTTATTTTATTTATTTTTTTTATTTTTGCATCCAATATTTAGAGAACTATTTTTTATGTATGAGCTATAGCCAATGAATTACATTCATGGAATGAAAAATGGGAAATTTTGCCTATAGGATTTTTCAATATGTCATAAAACAACCCCTTTGACACTGTCTGAGAATCCTTTAACTAAAAATCTGACAAAACATTCTAAGCAAAGGACCAAATAATGAAAGGAATCTTAGCAATGCTCATGGTTTCTTGAAACACGTATTGTACAATCAAAAATACATATTATTTGTTGCATGGATTCACCTGGAATCCCATACTATGGCTTTAGATTCCCTTTGACGTCTTTCTTTTGATCCCATACATTTCCAATTTTCAGATGAGTTTAATACAATCCACATCTTTTAAAGGTAAATACAAGTAATGAAAGGATATTGTAATTTCTGGTGTCATTAGATACTAATACATACTACTCAGGTGTTATTACATACTATTGCATGCAATGATGGTGTCATTACAGACATTACATGAACCTTAAGAGACTGAAAAAAATGTATTAATAAAATATAATGGAAGTCATTATATATCCCCTAGATGCTTAATGTATAAGAAATCCGGTGATACATGTCATGAACTGTATACGGTTTCATTAGCCAACTCGAGGACGCTGTCCCACATTAAATTAGTCTAGAATGCTTAGATCTATGGTCTTTCTGCATTAAGAAAAGATTAAAGTGATGCTAACGCCTAAAAATTAAAATGGGTCATATAAAATTAAAGATCCCTTTCACTCAGCGTGAGATTATTATGTGCACCGCGCTCACAAATTTATTATCCAAGTAATGTGACCGCTAAAACTGTCCTGGGCTCAGGACGATCATTTCAGCAATGTTTATTGCTATAAGGATATCACATTTGCAAATAATATTAAAAAAAATGTGCAATCACTGGAAACATTGTTAATGTACATTCTTCTATCATGGGGATGTTATGTGCGTGATGCCTGTGCTACCAGGCCACAGAGCTGTCTAATGATATTGGTCCAGAGGAAGGTAAAAACCACTGGACACATTCAGCCAATTTGTCATGTGTAGTCTACTCTGTGAACTGCTCTGCAGTACTTTCAACGTGTTTATTTCTGTTGGTACCTTAAGGGTACCTTTACACACGGCCACATTTGTAGCTTTTCACCAAGTAACTTACTGGTTGCAGTGAAATCATGGATACATGATTCCATTTGTACACAGCAACAAGATAGAACCATGTATCCATGATTTCACTGCAACCAGTAAGTTACCTGGTGACAAGCTACAAATGTAGCCGTGTGTAAAGGTACCCTAAGGGTTAATATCACTAGCTGCATCTGCAGTATTAGCTGTGGTTCTCCAGGTTAGCTGCTGCTGTTGTGTGTGCCATGTAATGTGGCTGTCCACTCCCCCAGCCTTTAAGTAGTCCCATGACCCATCAGCTGGTATTACTGATAGAGTTTACTCTCTGGAAAGACCCTGAGCTGTGCTGACGCTGAGTGCTGTTCTGGTGGAACTTTCTTGCTGTGTAGTTTCGTTGAGATTGTCATCTTGCTGGGAGTTGCTGTGCTTTTTCTGGTGCCTGGGTGGAGGTGAGTGGATTTAGCCTAGGGCTGGTCAGGAACAGGGCAAGGGTGGCAGCCGAGACATCCTCAACTTTAGAAGTACTTCTGGGAACAGGGTCAGGTAGGGACCCCCACTGTAAGGGTCAGACTAGTTCCCCTGATTGCCTTTGCCTTTTGTCCATCACTGCCATCCTGCTACCTTATCCCAGTTTCTGTTACTATCACCCATGACACAATTCATGTCACAGGGGAAAAAATTCCTTCTCGACCCCAATAAAAGGTGATCAGTCCGAGAACCTAGGATAAAATCCCCTAATACCTGTTAATTACATGCTAATTATTCTCATTACCCTAAATACTGTAAAATTATTCTTATTAATACTCTTTTATTATCACTAATATTACACTTTATACTATATAATATATTATATTACTATTTCGCTGCTGCTAATGCTGCTATCTTTCTAATATTTAGGTCCTTATTCCTAAATCTGTTCATCGAGAACGAGGTGAAAAACTCCCGGACATTCAGCTATTTGGTCTCAGAGGGGGAAAAATTACATAATAATAATAATAATAATAAAAAATCTTTATTTACATAACGCCAACATATTCTGCAGCGCTTTACAATACTGTGATATACAAACGGTCATAGGTAAAAATGAAAAATATGCAAAACAGTCAGTAATTAAAGTAGAGGATCAATATCAGAAAGAATAAAAAAAACATACTGTTCAGTGTCAGCTCACCTTCATCCTCCTGAATACCAACCATTCCGCACCGCATGGACTGCATGGAAAGAATGGTCAGAAAGATAGGAAGAGAACCAGGAGAGCCGTGTCCTTTATGCCAATGGCATGCAGCATAGAGAGTAGGAGATGGTGGTCAACAGTGTCAAAGGCTGCAGAGAGGTCAAGACGAATAAGCAGCAGAGAGTGTTCACCATTACGTTTTGCCGTCAGAAGGTCATTGGTCACTTTGATGAGGGCAGTTTCTTTAGAATGTAGGAGGCGGAAACCAGACTGTAATGGATCTAGAAGAGAGTGAGTGGAGAGTTAATGGGTGAGGCGGGTGTAGACCAGGCGCTCCAGGAGTTTAGAGATGAAGGGGAGATTGGAAACTGATCTTGATTTTTTTGTGCAGGATGGGTCAATAGAAGTTTTCTTTAGTAATTGAGTAATGATAGAATGTTTGAAGGAGGAGGGGAAGATGCCAGAGGAGAGGGAGAGATTGAAGATTTAGGTTAGGTGAGTAGTGACAACCGGAGAGAGAGAGACTGGAATAGGTGTAAGGGAATGGGGCCAGTGGTGCATGTAGTGGGACTAGAGGAAGAGAGGACCTTGGAGACTTCTTCTTCTGTAACTGGGTCAAATGTGAAGAGTGAGCCAGAGAAAAAGTGGGGAAGAATGGGAGTAACATCGCTTGGAGGCTGGGAGATGATTTCTTGGCAGTTGTTGTCTATTTTCTCCATAAAGTAAGAAGCCAGAGGTCAGTAATGGGGTCCTGTACTTTAGGACTGAGGAGAGAGTGAAAGGTGTCAAAGAGTTTTTGTGGATTGTTCGATAGTGAGATCAGGGAGGTGAAGTAGGTTTGTTTGGCAAGGTGAAGGGCAGAGTTGTACATTTTTAGCATGAATTTATAATGGATAAAGTTTTCTGATGAGTGAGTTTTCCTCCATAGGCGTTCAGTACTTCTAGAGCATCACTGCAGGAATCGAGTTTGTGATGTGAGCCAAGGCTGTTTTATTCTATTTTTGAAGGTTCTAAGGGTAAGGGGTGCTACTTGGTCCAGGGTGATTCTGAGAGTGTCATTGTAGTGAGTCTCAGCCAGATCAGGACAGGAGAAGGAGGAGATTGGGGACAGTGATGAGAGTAAAGAGTCTGTGAGAGTATGAGAGTTAATGGCCTGTAGATTTCTGGATGTGTGATAGGTAGGAGTGTGCTGGGGTGTTCGAGGATTTGTGAGCATGAAGGAGAGAATGTGGTCATAGAGGGGAAGAGGTGAATTATCTAAGGAGGAGGTTGAGCAGAGACAGGTAAAGACTAGGTCAAGGGTGTTACCATCCTTGTTTTGTATGTCTCAGAGGTTGAGAGCTGTGAGAGGCCAAGAGAGGTGTTTAGAGATAGGAGCTGGGATGCAGATGAGGAGATCGGGCTGTTTATGGGGATGTTAAAGTCTCCCAGAAAAAGGGCTGGTAATTCTGAGGACATGAAGTGCAGCAGCCATGCAGAAAAATGATCGAGGAACTGGGTGGGTGACCCTGGGGGGTGGTATACAACCGCTACTCTGAGGGGGAGAGGATGGAAGATCCTAATTGTGTGGACCTCAAAAGAAGGGAATTAGAGTGATGGGGCTGGAGGGATGACCTGGAAAGTACATTGTGGGGACAGGAGTAAGCCAACTCCACCACCATGTCTGTTCCCAGGTCTCGGGGAATGAGAGAAATTTTTAATATTAGATTTTAAGCTGTTGATGTTCCTATAGCTTTTGTGCTGGTGTCTTATCATCCATCAGCAACTCATCAGTTTGAGGAGGAAAGTCCAGATGTAGTTGCTCTTCCTCTGAGGTTGGTGTTGATGTGTTGGAGGATGGACATCTGGCAGATCTTCTGTCTTCATGATGGCTGATTCTGGACTCTTGTTGAGTTGCTGGTTTTGGGCACCGTTTCTTCTTTAACGTTTGAAGCTTTGTCACCTTCTTCTAGATTTTTTACCTGCTGATACATCATAGCTTCCTTCATCTCCTCTTCATTCAGCTGCTCTGGAATCATTAATTGCGACTCAGGTTTTCTTTGTAAAGAAGGATAATGCTAATATTTTTCTGGGTTTCATGGTTGGTCGGTATCAGGCGCTAAGGTAAGATGAGTCAGTCATCTGTCTATTGAGACGTTCCTTTACATCTATGTTCAGAACATGATAACATAATATGCGTGCGGTATGATCAGTGACCTCCTACTTGAAGATCTGTGATGGGATGAATCTGGTGAAATAGATGAGAAGTTGATCTCTCTCCTTCTTTGTGTTGGGATGAGCTGTAAAGTAAACACAAGCAGATAATGGGATCAGTCATACAACGTCTAGTGGTATCAAATTATTTTTTACTTGAAAAATCAATAGTACACATGTAAATAAGCTAATTTGTAATAATGTAAATCTCAGACAAATTTGCGTCTTTCTCTGGCAGAATTGATCAGATCAAAATTCTCAATTCTTGTCCGGTAGCTCTGTACCTGTGAGAGTCCCTCAAGCTCCTGGGTGTGCTCCAGCTCTCTGGAAGGTCACCCGTTACCCTTCACTGGCCATGAGGGGTGGGGTGTCACTTCTGGACAGGGGTGCTCACTCTATGCGAGGAATGCATTCCAGGAGATTTAAGCTGTCTGGGAAAACCTATCAATGGCCCCTCTTCCCAGACCGGCTGCTCTCCTGGAAAGCTCCTTTCTCGTTAAACCCTCTCTTCTTCTTCCATCTCTCCTCCTGATCCCTCAGCAGAGAGACCTAGCAGCAAAAATGTAGGAGCAAAGACCTCCTTTTTCCTCTTCAGACTAGCCTGTCTCAGACGCCCCTTATCTGATCCAGACTCACTGTCTGACTGACTTCCTTGTTCCCCCTAGAGGTGATTTTATTCCCTCCCGGGTAACCTCCCACAGTGTAAACTAATGTGGGAGTGCTAGTTATGGGTCCCACCCACCATTCTAGGGTCCACCTGCAGCTGGAGCATCTGCACCTCTTTTACGGGTGTAGTACCCCTCTGTGACGCTTGCTTAGCGGGGCGCCACAGAAAACATATGGTGTACAGGATTGCACTGTGCCCTGTATATAGAGATATTTGGCATACATGTATTACTGTTCTACATCATAAGCCCAGGTAGCTTCTCAAACGTGACAGTAAAAGTGGCTTCATTAACAGCACAGAAAGGCCAATCCCGATTAACAGTGTCAGACACTAAATCTATTGACATTAGCGGTACAAAAAATGCCCTAATAAATAATGCCAGCAACAGAGTGTCCTGATCACAGTTTGCCAAAATGTAATTAATAAAGCCAAAACCCTTCTGGGAAAGCATTTTGTGGACAACTGAGACAGTTTCTTTGTAGCGCTTGATGGTTTTTGTAACTGCACTTGGGGACACTTTCAAAGTTTTCCCAATTTGTCGGACTGACTGACCTTCATTTCTTATAGTAATGATGGCCACTCGTTTTTCTTTACTTAGAATTTGTATTATGGCAAGAAAAAAGCAGCTAACAGTCTATTCAGTAGGACGATCAGCTGTGCATCCACCAGACTTCTGTACAACACAACTGATGGTCCCAACCCCATTTATAAGGCAAGAAATCCCACTTATTAAACCTGACAGGGCACACCTGTGAAGTGAAGGCCACTTCCGGTGACTACCTCTTGAAGCTTATCAAGAGAATGCCAAGAGTGTGCAAAGCAGTACTCAAAGCAAAAGGCGGCTACTGTGAAGAACCTAGAATATAAGACATATCTTCAGCTATTTCACACTTTTTTGGTAAGTATATAATTCCACATGTGATAATTCATAGTTTTGATGCCTTCAGTGTGAATCTACAATTTTCATAGTCATGAAAACACAGAAAACTCTTCGAATGAGAAGGTGTGTCCATACTTTTGGTCTGTACTGTATGTCCCTCACTTTGGGAGCATCCTGGTATATATCCCCCATTCTTGTATATATGTCTCCATCCTGGTTTATATGTCCTCATCCTAGTTCCATCCTGGTGCATATGTCACCATCCAAGTCCCATTCTCATATGTATGTTACTGATCGTGGTATATATGTCCCCATCCTCAGCCAATCCTGGTATATATGTTCCTCATCCTAGGATCATCACAGTATGTATGTCCTTCTTCCTAGGCACATCCTAGTATATGTTTGCCATCCTGTTATGTATATCCCCCCTTCTGCCGCTGTGTTGTAACGCATAAACATAAATGACTCTACTCACCTTCCTTTTGCTTCCTGAGCACGTGATGAAATCTCCTGAAGTCAACTGACTTCAGCGTAAGTAACTGGCAGCGCATGACGACCTTTACTTGGCCGGAAGGTTGTAACGCTTTACAGGGAACTGGTGGTTCATTATGCAGCAATAATACACTTCAGCTGAATATTTATCCGAGGATGCAAACCCATTTGACATATGCACTTCCTCCAGTGGGCCCCCTCAACACAGGACCCAGTCTCGGTTGCAACCTCTGTGATCTCTATTCTCCTGCTAATAAGAAGAGGTCCGGATGTTTAGAGAAGGAGCAATGGGGACCGGAGAGGTGAGCAGTTACCAGAGAGGTGAGCAATGACCGGAGAGGTGAGCAGTGACCGGAGAGGTGAGCAGTAACCGGAGAGGTGAGCAATGACCGGAGAGGTGAGCAGTGACCGGAGAGGTGAGCAGTTACCAGAGAGGTGAGCAATGACCGGAGAGGTGAGCAGTGACCGGAGAGGTGAGCAGTGACCGGAGAGGTGAGCAGTGACCGGAGAGGTGAGCAGTAAGGTGTGTATAAGTATTTATTTATTTTACTATTTTTGGCCCTTTATAGTTCATTTACATGGACATTGGTGTGAAACACAGATCAGAATCTTATATTTTTCCTTTACGGCCCTTGGAAATAGACGAATATATGTAACGATGCCAGAGTTCTAGTACCTTAAAACTATCCTTGGAACCACTATTTAAGTTGGTGGTAAGATACATACATGGTCATACGTTACATACATTCTGTTTTGATCCAGTTGTTTTTATAGAGTTGTAGAAAGTTTGATAACATCTAGTAATTTACATACGCATTAAAAAGTGGCGGTGTTAGCAGTTCTGTGTTTATTTCAGCTTAGACTCGGCTCATGTCCCACCTGACAGTAAAATCACTTTTCACTCCAAAACAAGCCTCTTATTTTTTATTGAGATCTCATCAGAACCTCTTAATGTGCATTTCCTAAGCATTTTCGCTTGAAGTATCACATTGGGAGATGCTCAGTGTTTATACTTTATGAAAATTACAGATTCCGTTATAATTTCATAGTTGAGCGTTAAGGGTGTACTACAGCACACTATTTTACTGTATTAGTAAACACAAGGGTTGATCCAAAATTGAAGGTAAAGGTTTACTTTTGTAGAAGTATATTTTTTATATACAGTACATCTATATTTCTGACCCTACAAGTATACATATTGTAGTATAAACTAAAACATGACCCCACTTCACACCACTGCAAGGGTTTTATATGGGCTATTTTCTTTTTCACTATGGGCCAACAAAGTAACAGACGGATAGTTGCTAATTACATTTGTATTCTGCCCATCACACATTTCTGCTGGCACAGAGCGCTCGAGCCAGCAATTCATTACATCAACAGAGCAGGGCAGTAGCTTCTCTCCCGCTCTGCTCTGTTGATGGGGCACTTCTACTGACGTCATGCTTATTGACAGCCATCTTCCTACTGCCTAACTGCGGGAAGCCGGCTGTTAATCAGCATGATGTCGGTAGCCACGACCCATCGACAAAACAGCCTGGAAGAAGAAGAGCTGCTCTGTTGATGTGAAACCGCATAATCACTGGCAGGAGTGATCCATAACCGGTTTGCGTCAGCAGAGATTTGTTCCAGACAGAATGGGCGGGTTGTTAGCAACTACCTGCCTGTTAGTTCTTCGGCCAATAGTAAAAAAATAAAATAAAATTTGACCCACCACTCAAAAATGATAGACACGAAAATTTTAATAGCAGTCAAGATAAAAAATTGCCATTTTAGGTGTCACCTTTCATTTGTGCAGCCAACGATGGGTCCTACAACTGCTATGAGCTGTCATTCTGACGAAGGTCAAGAGCATGTGAGCGACACATGATTTTTTTCATTTAATTGCATTTACACTTTTCAGGTTTGTTATTTTTGAGTTTAGTTATCATAATTGTATGGACTAGACCTCTATCCGAGCACCATCTCTCGGTTATAGCGGAGTGACATGTACATTTTTCCATTAAGAAATGTAAATGTGTCTGAAAACCACGTTAAGTCTTACCCCAAGACTTCCTTGGTGAGTACCCCAAACCTCATAAGAACGCTGACTTTTCCAAATTTTTTATATAAACCCAACTACTTTTACCTGAATTTGCCAGGATTGTTTCTAAAATTGGAGACAGTCTCAGGACTTTCGGGACTGTAAGTAGCTATTCAAGTCATCACATCAGAAATGGCTATATACAGAAAAGTGCCCTTGTGCAGAACTTTATTTGAGCCTTGTGACCTACAAGTATTTTTTTTAACAAAGAATTTAGTGGTCATTATTGCCAATTGTTACATTGCTCCATTGGATGACTGCAAACCATAAGACAATTGTTCAAATAATTAAAATAAAAAGCACGAATATTCGTAGAAAATTCTCTAAGCTTCTTTATATTTAGAGTATCATTCCAGTGTTTTTTCTTTTTACCCTTATTTCATAGCTATTACCGTGTTTCCCCGAAAATAAGACAGCGTCTTATATAATTTTTGCTCCTAAAGATGCGCCATGTCTTATTTTGGGGGGGGGTGTCTTACTTTTATCATCCCCTTGCGGCCCCCAATAAAGTGACCCCATCATCCCCAATATGGTATAGGACACACACACACAGGGGCACACACGCGGACACACAAACACAGGGGCACACACAGCACACACACAACACAGGGCACACACACACAGGGGCACACAACACAGGGGCACACACACAGGGGCACACACACAGGGCACACAACACACAGGAGCACACACACACAGGGCACACACACAGGGCACACACACAGACAGGGACACTTCTTACCGCCCCTGCTGCAATCCGGCGCTGCTCTAAAGCTGCCCGCCGCTGTCCCTGTGCTCGCCGCTGCAAGGAGGACGGCACCACTCTCATCTCCTTACCGCAGGTGCTGTAGGTGTACGGTGCCACTGGCCCAACCATTCACAGGCCAGGAGCCAACTGGGCAGCCAATCACAGGCCAGAAGCCAACGTCATGCAGCGACTGGCCTGTGATTGGCCGCTGGGCAGTTCCTGGCTTGTGATTGGCCAGGACACTGGCGGTGCCGGTCTACATGCATCTGCGGCACCGCTCACAGCGACGGGCACTGGGACACAAGCAGGGGGCGGGCTGGAGGAGTCACAGCTGCACGCCCCGGTCTTCATATCGGTGGCATGCTGATATTGGTAAAATAGAGACATGCCTTATTTTCGGGGGTGCCTTATATTTACAGGCACATTAAATCCGCTGGCATGCCTTACTTTCGGGGGCGCCCTATTTTCGGGAAACACGGTAGTAGTGTATGTATACTATATGCATTAATATACTTATTGTAAGTTGTCTTCTGCCATTTCCAGCGCTGCGCCTTGACCCTCTCTTCCATAGTGAGACGTGGCTTTCTCTTGCTGACTCACACTGCAAACCATTAGCGCTATTTAGCTGCGGTTACTTTTCCAAGCTTAGTTTTTCTTTTTTGCATGCTATCGTAAATTCTCGATTGCTGACCGAGAATTGTTTGCGATCAACATAGCACTGGAGGTGTGGAATATCTGAAAATGCAGTGCATCCCACTGTCATCTACATCGACCACAAAACATGGCTTATCTATAGCAGCTGAGAGGCTGAATCTGCACCAAGCATGATGGTTTCTGTTATTTCCCCGATTTGGCTTCATGCTTCATTTTTGACCGACCAAAAAGAAAATCAAGTTTCAGTTGGTCAACCAGGAAGAAGAACCTCAGCACATTGTGGAGCCTTCCTAGACGTTTACTGTGTCTCCAAAAGAGCTATCTGGATGCTGCCCAGTAAGACTTTCATTGCAGAGACTGGACAGAAGGCATGTGTTGCACCGGGTTCACTCATCTCAACTGGCTCATCACACCGGACAAAAAAGAACTACTCTCCTCATCTGCACTACTGGTGGCCTACCCTGTGCAAAGACATAGTGGACTTCATCTCTGATTGTCCTTTGTGTGCCCGCAATAAGACCCCCAAGAAACTTCCTGCATGCAGTCTTCTTCTTTTACAGGTGCCGTCTGCTCCTTGGCAACACATCTCAATAGACTTTATCACAGACCAAAGAGTGTCCTTAGCTTGCTCTGTGATTTGAGTAGTCGTGGACAGATTCTTAGCCCACTTTACCTCTTTGCCTGTTATCCTGACATCTTCTGCCTGCACGGTCTGCAGCTCCAAATTGTGTCAGATAATTACAGTTCACATCCTGATGCTGGAGAGCCACTAATGAGTTACTGAACGTCACCCTGGACTTCCTCTTGTCCTACCATTCGCAGTCCAATGGCCAAGTGGAGTGGGTCAATCTAATTTTGACAAATTTTCAGTGGCACTTCATCAACAAGCTCCACAGTGACTGGGTCAAGCTGCTGCCTGGGTAGACTTCTCCCATAATAACCATGTAAGTTAGTCCTCATAGTCGATGGATAACAGCCCAAAATTCCTTCTGTGGCTATCACCACTGGCAACCCTGTGACTGTTGTTCTTATCAAGAGCTTCTCTGAGATCTGGACGGAGACTGAAGCTTCTAGCTTTATTGGTCTTTTTCGAGGTGCCCAGAGGATTAATGCAGTCTCCTACAAATTGAAGCTCCCAGCCTCATTGCACATCCCCAACTCCTTCCATGTGTCTTTCCTCAAGTCTGTCATTCTAAGCCACTAGTTCAGCAATCCTGGTACTCCTGCCTTCACCGGTCAGTGCGGCTGACATTTTGAGCTAAAGAATATTTTGGCCATGAAGAAAGGGGAGGTAGGACCCTCTTTCTGGTTGACTCAAAGGGTTTTTGCACTAAGAAAAGGTCTTGAAAACCTTTCCTTGTAAGGCCTTGAACAGAGGGAGCATACGGGGGGTACTATTATACTTGCTGTGGTGCTGGCCCCTCCTCAGCAGGAAGACCGGCGGCTGTGGCGTATTCACCCCTCCAGTGGTCCCACGGTGTCTCCATGGGTCCCCTCAGCTGTTTCCTGCTCTCAGGTCCTATGTATGTTGCATAGGTCTCCTGAGAGTGTGCTGAGACCATGCATGCAACACGCTCCTGCTTCTTAAAGGGTTAGCACGCCCTATCTGAAAATTCTTCTCAGCCTATAACTGAGAAGGACCGAGTATTTAAGTCACCTTCCTCAGTTGAAATGTGCCTGAGCAATGTGGTCTGTGCCCTTACAGACATGCTGCTAGTTTTCAGGTCCTTCTATAGTATGTGTGTCCATTCCTGGTCACCTGTCATCGGTGTCTCTCCCTAATTACCTACTGCACCTGCCTGTATTTGTCTGTACCTGCTTTGTCACTTTATACCTGCTGCACATGACAAAACCCACTATTACATGCCATATCTTTCAAGCTTGCTGTGCTGCCATCACCTAGTGCACCTGTTTACACCTGCTGTGACACCATATATGCTGCATCTATCTGTATCCACACAGTCTCATCTGTAAGAGCTGAATCCTTGAGACCCCCTGGTGCTGAACCTGATGGCTACCTTCCAGCTCAGGCCTATCCCCTCCTCCTGAGACTTTAGCAGAAGATTTGATGGTTGCTCAGGCTCACTCCTCCTGGTGTCATGGCCCAATGAGTGCATTCCCGAATGCTCAACCCTGTGAGCATTACAAAAGGTAAAATGTTGTTTGTTTGGAGAGTGCTGGGGCTTGGTGATAGCAAAAGAGAGTAAGAATTAGTAGAGTAAAAACTGTTAGAGCAATTGTGAGCATGGTGAAAGAGTAAGTGTGGTGTTAAAAGTAAAGGTAGACACAGTTAATAAAGAGTTGTAATGCTTAACTTCTGATCACTTCTGGGACATTTCTGGTATATTTCTGCTGTCCATTTAAAAGCTGCACACATACATGTTCTGTTTCAGCTTCTTTTTTGGTATTTTTACTATATAGCATTTATATGCACCCTTCTATTATTATCTAAATGGGAGGGTGGAGAAATGTCAAACCTGCTCAGGGGCCGACTGGCGGAGTTCGTCCTCGGTGGCAGTTGGATCCTGCAGCCCTGTTGATCCGCGGGGTGTGTGTGCTATCCGTTGTGGCCACCGGGGGTGGGGTTGGGGGTGCTATCGGTTGTGGCCGCCGGGGGGGGGATAGATGCTATCGGCTGTGCGCAAAACAATAGTGGACGCCGACCCTTATAATTAAAGGGGTGGCCCTAAATTGGGGCAAAAGCACCGGCCTGGGGGGCACTTGCCCCCCTGCCACCTGGGCCAGTCTGCCCCTCAACCTGCTCCATGAAAGAGCAAAATTTCATTTTGCTTGGGCCCCCAAAAGGAATGGTTCTGTTAAAAAACGATCCACTATAAAAACTCTAAAACACTTAAAACCAATACCCCAAGATGTTGTTCTTCAAGCTATAAGCTAATAGGAAACATTTACAGGAACTTTTCGGCACATGATTTCAGCCTCATATGATCTGACCCAAGAGAAGCAGCTATAGTGTGATCTGGCCATTATCAGAATTGATGATGACTGGTATCAATATTTGCCACTTTTGCGTCAGAGAACAAGATGGCTGATTTATTTCAGTTCTGAAATTTAGAATTATTATAGAAGGATATATTTTTGCAAGATGTTTTAATTAATGGTGTGTGTCAGTGAAGGGTCATCTCTGACAAGCCTATGATTTATTGCATATATTCCACAAATTGGTAGTGAAGTCTGGAGAGTCCTGGACTGGGTCAGGTGAGAACAATTGAACCCCTTGAAAACTGACATAAGCATTTTATATCTCTCTCATTTATCTTGTTGTGTAATGCCCTTTAATTGCCGAGCAGGGTCTCTTTTTGTGCTTACTCTTCCATTAATAGGCTCCCATCCATTTTCCATAATTTGATTCACTATAGTGGTTTTGATTAACTATATAAGCTGAAGGTTTCGTAAAGATCCAATAGTCAAAGTCTGTCCAAGGTCTATAAATTATATAATCAATGAAGTCATCTATGCAGATGTAACCACAGGATGGATGAATTCACGGTCAGACGGGATACAATTCTTCGGTGAATGTTGGATTGTGCTGAGGCTTTGCACATTTCTTGCTCCTTTCTAGGTTTAGATTCATTTACTGATGCAATTATAGCTACAATTTAGGAGAGATCTTTAATAAATAATAATATGCAAAATTGAATTCATTTTTTTATAAAGCCCCCCCATATAAAGGTGATTAACTAGTCACAATGTATTCCTCTGACGGAGGCCTATTGCATCTGATATTTTGAGTGATTCTGCAGCATCATCCAAGGGACCTCCTTCCCACTGGGAGAACCCACCTGCACATTTCCATGCATATGTAATTTAGGCACCCATATACACACACATATATACAGTGCCTACAAGTAGTATTCAACCCCCTGCAGATTTAGGTGGTTTGATAAGATGCAAATACGTTAGAGCCTTCAAACTGCAAACGAGAGTAGGATTTATTAACAGAAGCATAAATCTTACAAACCAAAAAGTTATGTTGCTCAGTTGAATTTTAATAAATTTTAAACATAAAAGTGTGGGTCAATTATTATTCAACCCCCTAGGTTTAATATTTTGTGGAATAACCCTTGTTTGCAATTACAGCTAATAATCGTCTTTTATAAGACCTGATCAGGCCGGCACAGGTCTCTGGAGTTATCTTGGCCCACTCCTCCATGCAGATCTTCTCCAAGTTATCTAGGTTCTTTGGGTGTCTCATGTGGACTTTAATCTTGAGCTCCTTCCACAAGTTTTCTATTGGGTTAAGGTCAGGAGACTGACTAGGCCACTCCAACACCTTGATTTTTTCCCTCTTGAACCAGGCCTTGGTTTTCTTGGCTGTGTGCTTTGGGTCGTTGTCTTGTTGGAAGATGAAATTACGACCCATCTTAAGATCCTTGATGGAGAAGCGGAGGTTCTTGGCCAAAATCTCCAGGTAGGCCTTGCTATTCATCTTCCCATGGATGCGGACCAGATGGCCAGGCCCCTTGGCTGAGAAACAGCCCCACAGCATGATGTTGCCACCACCATGCTTGACTGTAGGGATGGTATTCTTGGGGTCGTATGCAGTGCCATCCAGTCTCCAAACGTCACGTGTGTGGTTGGCACCAAAGATCTCGATCTTGGTCTCATCAGACCATAGAACCTTGAACCAGTCTGTCTCAGAGTCTTCCAAGTGATCATGAGCAAACTGTAGACGAGCCTTGACATGACGCTTTGAAAGTAAAGGTACCTTACGGGCTCGTCTGGAACGGAGACCATTGCGGTGGAGTACGTTACTTATGGTATTGACTGAAACCAATGTCCCCACTGCCATGAGATCTTCCCGGAGCTCCTTCCTTGTTGTCCTTGGGTTAGCCTTGACTCTTCGGACAAGCCTGGCCTCGGCACGGGAGGAAACTTTCAAAGGCTGTCCAGGCTGTGGAAGGCTAACAGTAGTTTCATAAGACTTCCACTTCCGGATGATGCTCCCAACAGTGGAGACAGGTAGTCCCAACTCCTTGGAAAGGGTTTTGTACCCCTTGCCAGCCTTGTGACCCTCCACGATCTTGTCTCTGATGGCCTTGGAATGCTCCTTTGTCTTTCCCATGTTGACCATGTATGAGTGCTGTTCACAAGTTTGGGGAGGGTCTTAAATAGTCAGAAAAGGCTGGCAAAAGAGATAATTAATCCACACATGTGAAGCTCATTGTTCTTTGTGCCTGAACTACTTCTTAATACTTTAGGGGGACCAAACAGAATGCTGGTGGTTTGAGGGGTTGAATAATAAATGACCCTCTGAATTAACTTTTAACGCTGTAAAAAAAAAAAACAACAAAAAAAAATAATTTTTTGTGGCACTGCATTTCCCACTTCCAGGCTGATCTACAGTCCAAATGTCACAATGCCAAGTTAATTCCGCATGTGTCAACCAGCTAAATCTGCAGGGGGTTGAATACTACTTGTAGGCACTGTATATTACACACATTATGCATACATATACATAATACATACAAACAAGTATATATAAAATATGCACATGTTAGTGTTTGCTGGAGCCCTGAGATCCACCTTACATCTGTTATTAAGGTGTCACTTCCTGAGATTACCTCTGGCGGACTTGGGATCAGGAGGCTTCAGCATTTAATCACTCACAGGTCCTCTGTAGAACCCACTGGGTAGTTATCTTGTGAATTTACTTTCTTTCTATACTAAAGGGGTTAAAGATCCCTTCAATTCTAGCTGAGTTTTCTCTTGTCCTTAATTTCAGCTGCAGATTTTGTTATCACTCCCTTATGCTATATTTACTCACTCCTGGTTTTACTGTTTTACTGGATATAGATTCTCTATACTGAGCATGCTGAAGGCGTTTGTCTCTGCAAAGCTGAGGCGTTCTTCCCTATTGCAGCTGCGAAGTTTCAGAATGAAGAACATTTGAAGTGCTTTTATATTTGTTTCCTTGCCTATTTTGTCTGTGTGTTCCCTTATATTCCTACCCATTCATTCCTATGAGGAGGAGGAGGGATATATAGGTGAGTTGTATCTAGAAGTATAGCAAAGTACAACACCCAGGCACCCAGGGGTAACCTTAAGGACAGGGATAGTCTAGGGACCCCTAGGGTGAAGGTAAGTTAAAGTGCCCACTTTCCTTTGCTTTTCTACAGTCACCGCGTAACAACTTCCTAGCATATGCAACTTTTCGTTTGGTTTACTGGTCTGGTGCTACATCATTATTGTACATTACACAAGTGATAACATTGCAGATTGGCTAATCATAAGGAGAGTAGTTGGAAAAATATTAAAATCTGAGAGTCCTCAGTGGTTGATACCTTTCAATGGCGAACTGAAAAGATGGTAAGGAATAGCAAGCTTTCAAGACTACTCGGATCTCTTCATCAGGCTCAAATAACACAAAATCTGAAGTCACATATTTCTACACACAGGGGATTGGATAATGCAGTATATAACACAAGAGATGTGAAGCAGAACACGGAATGTTCAGTGTAGAGTAAAGGGAAGCAACCGGGGTAGTGAATATTAGGACATATGTGATCATTTTATTGTCCTTTGATTGGTGGTCTGGTACTGGATTTGAAGATTCTTTAATTAATGTAAAAAGACATACATTTTAAGTGACAAGTTAATTCCTGCTTTGAATATGTCAAAGGTCATCATCAGTTTGTATTCCCAGACTCTACCGTCTCTTTGGGATTTGAAATAAGCTTTCAATATTAGTATCTTCATATCCATTATGTTGTGATTAGAGCTACAAAAATGATTGGCCACAGGTAGATCTGTTCTTTTTTTTTTTAATTGTGTAGCAATGAGAGTTCATCCTAGTTCTGTTTATGTCCTGTCTCTCCTACATAAAGACCCCCAGCTGGAGACTTGGTGCATTTTTTAAGTACACCACATTAGTTATGGTGCAACTGAAGGTACCTTGGATCCTGTAGTCCAAATGTGAGCTGTAAATCTTTATCTTGTTCGTTGTCATTATAAATGGACAGATTTTGCACTTTTTCTGGTTGCGTGGAAATGTTCCTGTTGTTTTTGGAGAGGAGAGCGAGTGTCACGCCACCGCAGGCGGAGATGGCTAGTGGACCCACTAGACCACGGAGATACCGTGGAGGCTGATACCAGAACGAGCCAGATAAGTATGTCAGAGTAGGGTTTGTTTAGTACAATAAAAGGTAGATCCCCAAGGGAGGTCAACAGGGCCACAGCACCGAGATCCGCCTAAGGGAGCACAAGCATGGTTACTCCTATACAGGGATTTGTCCAAGCGCAACCAAAG